>PVHT020004020.1:41315588-41368088 GCA_004024745.2 Catagonus wagneri | reverse complement strand
CCAAAGAACAAATGTCCCTACAGTAGGATTCTTTGTAAGGAGAGTAACTCACCATAAAGGCAATTCTTTGAATTCAATCCAAGCTGGCAGGGGTGGAGGGAGATGATTTCGTTATCATGGTGACAACAAGTGTGATCATAAGGTAACCTTGTGTATATGGTTGTCTCAGAGAATAATTATATACACAAGATTATTAATTTCTTAACCTACAAAGTATTTACAACTTCAAGCCATAAATACAATCTAGTAAAATAAATCTATTACTGAAACTCAGTCTGAAATGCTCCTTACCCTCGTAATTCCTTTCTTTGTGTTCTATCACCAGTTGACAAATTTGGAAGTAAATTTCACCACATAGAAAGTAATAGAAGCCATGGGGAAAGCTTTCTCTTTGAATCACAGTAACTACAGAATACTTCCTGTTTTTTAAAGGTTGTGTTAGATGAAAAAAAAAAAATCTTCCAAAGCTAACTGTGCTCTTCTTAAACCATTTTCACATTTTTAAAGTGCTTAACTACAAAGGCTTGTTTGAAAATGGATGTTTTTCTCAAAGCCATGAATCGTTATCATAGGAACGCTTACTATGGGCAACTAAGCAATTAGAAAGTGACAATTTCCCTTATAGCAGATACCACTGAAGATTCTTTTAAATAGGTTTTCCAATAAATTTAAAAGTTATGTAAGCAGTCAATTCAAATTTTTGCTCTTCAGGAATACATGTATCACATAAAATAAACACAAACAACACTATATTATGAGCCTCATATGTGTCAGTGCTTCATCAAGCTGATCTTTTAAAATTACAGCTACACTCAAAGGATCAGTAATCCCATATTAAGCAACTAAGACTCAGCCGTGGTGTTGGTCGCAGACGAGGCTCGGATCCTGCATTGCTGTGGCTGTGGTGTGGGCCAGCAGCCGATCTGACCCCTAGCCTGGGAACCTCCATATGCCAATGGGTACAGCCCTAACAAGCCAAAAAAAAAAAAAAAAAAAAAAACCACTAAGGCTCATAATAGTTGTGATTAGCTCAAAACTATGAACCTATTGGTCATCCCTATGTCTTCTTTGGAGAAATGTCTATTTAGGTCTTCTGCCCATTTTTCAATTGGGCTGTTTGGTTTTTGGCTATTGAGCTCTACGAGTTATTTGCATATTTTAGAGATTAAGTCCTTCTCCGTTGCACTTTTCAGCTATTTTCTCCCATTCTGTAGGTTGTCTTTACATTTTTTTTTTTATGGTTTCCTTTGTGGTGCTAAAGCTTGTGAGTCTGATTAGGTCCCATTTGTTTATTTTTGTTTTTATTTCTATTGCCTTTAGAGACTGACCTAAGGAAACACTTACAGTTAATGTCAGATAATATTTTGCCTATGTTCTCCTCTAAGCCAACCACATACACGAAAAAAAATGTTCAACATCACTAATTATTACAGAAATAGAAATCAAAACTACAACGAGGTATCACCACACACTGGTCACAATGGCTATCGTCAATAAGTATACAAATAACATGCTGGAGTGGGTGTGGAGAAAAAGGAACTCTCCTACACTGTTGGTGGGAATGTAAATTGGTATACAACCACTATGGAAAACAGGATGGAGGTACCTCAGAAAACAAAATACAGAACTATTTTAAGATCCAGGAAACCCACTCCTGGGCATCTATCCAGCTATAGCTCTGATTAATTGCCAATGAACTACCAAGCAATGAAGAGGTCTATCAGTGGGTGAATGGATAAATAACTGGTGGTTACCTCCAGACAATGGAATATTATTCAGTACTTAAAAAAAAAAATTAGCTATCAAGCCATGAAAAAACATGGAGGAACCTCAAATGTATATCACTAGGTGAAAAGAATCCAGTCTGAAAAAGCTACATACTGTATGATTTCAATTACATGGCATCTGGAAAAGATGGAACTATGGAGATAGTTAAAAAAAAAAAAGGGGGGGGGAGAGATGATTAGTTAGGAAAGTGAAACTACTCTGTATGGTACTATAATGGCAGATACATGTCACTAAAAATTTGTCCAAACCTAAGGAATATACAACACCAAGAATGAGTCCTAAGGTACGCTGTGGACTCCAGGTGATAATGATGTGGCACTCTAGGTTGTAACAAATGCACCAGTCTGGTAGGACATGCTGATAATGTGACAGTGAACATGTATGTGGGCGGGGGGAAACAGAACTCTCTGTATCTTCTGCCTAATTTTGCTGTGAATTTAAAAAATGTTCTAAAGAATAATGTTACTTCTAAAAATACGCTACTATTTAAATGCATTTTCTCTATACTTATTTAGATAAAGGAATACACCCAAACACTCTCCAATTGAACTTGAGGGTATGATTATGACCCTGAAATATCAGGAAATCATCAGTTAGATTCATCATTCTTTATCTTGGAAAGCAAGGAATTATGCAGTGCATTTTAGAAACTGTTAAAATATAATTATAAAATGTAAATACATGTTTTTAAAAGCTGTTCGGGAGGCTTAAAGAGTAGGCCTCAAGATCTGGGGCAATTAACTAGAAATTATATTAAATGAATCACATCACAGAATGAGAGCACAGAAAGAAGGATTTTTGTAACAACATAATTTTGTGATTACTTCCCCCCTATTCTGAGAACTAACCACTTAGGGGCTTAAAATATCATTCTGCTACAGAACACAGATTTTTCTTAACACTTAGGAAGCAACTGGCAACTTACTCCTCAAATTCTAGTCTTTATATTCATGAATACTCAATAATAATTGAAAAATGAAAGAATTTTATTTCAAGACACTAAAAAGAAATAATATTTACTTAACTTCAAACAATTTCAACGAGAGGACATAAAAGAAAAAAGGAATCTAAAGGAAGATTAAAATTGAGGTTCAAAGTAGTTGACAAAAAAAGTCTTTAAAAAGATATTAAAAAGAAGGCACTTGATGAGACACAATTAAAAATAACAATTCAGCATGACTGTACTAAAGAATGTTTCCATTAAAACAGACCAAGGAAATCCACATCTGTCACATGCAGCTTTACTGAAATTTCATCTTGAATGGTGACTTAAGAAGATATAAGAAAGGTGTACAAATGAATCACTACATCTGCCTTCTGAACCCAATTAAGATCAAGAGATGTACACCATAAGAATAAAGATGCTAGTTTTACAATGTGATTTGATTTTACTCTACTCTTCCGTATTCTTATTATTAAGGGACAGTTTTTCTTTTTTAATCTGATAGTTTCCATCTCCACAAAGGAAAGATACATGGAAACCTGCACATGTGTCCCTCTAACCAAATTCTCTATTTTGAAAAGTTCATATCAATAGGAAGTCCTTGAATGCACAAGAGTAAACGAATAAATATGAAGGCTTTAAAAGTAATAACCAAAGTCCAGGCAAAAAAGGAAAGGAAGAAACTATATATACACAAATTAAAATCACCATTAAAAGGCCACATTTTCACTGTTCTTTTTTCTTTATTTCTTCCTGACTCCTCCCAAAGTCAAGTGCTCTAAACTCAAAACACCAGGAACTATTCCATGCTCACAACCGTCCCAAACTTACGGAATGTTTCAACTCTGCAGCACTCACACTCACTCTACTTTAGCTTACTCGTAACTGTGAAGAAGAAAAAAAAAAAGAATGCGTGTAATCTGCCAAACAAATCTCTCTGTTTTCACCCATCTATTCCCGAATTCTACATCGGAACTGAGAAGAGAGACTTTTACAAATGGGAGAAAATAAGGATTTAACACTTTTGTTCTTTGCAGTACTTGCCAAAGAAATAATTTTTTGTTTTCTTCCTGAAAGAAAAGTAAAGAGACTATTACGACAGTTAAATGCCATTTCCCAAGTTCTGAAGGCTTTTCCTAACCAGGGCAAACATATCAAACTCACTTTGCCATTTCAACAAATAGAATGTTGTCACATTTACTATCGTTCACATGAAGAACATTAGACCAGAAGGAAGTTGTGACTTCATGTCTCACAATACAATGGTGGTGAATCTTTGTTAGTTGTTACAAAATAGTCTTAACCACCAAGAAACGAAAATTTCACACAGACACTATTCGTGTAAACACAATCGTGCCTGTTTTTAAACAGAAGACACAGTCTTGAAAGCTGTATATCTACCCAATCACATTGAAAACCTCTAAGGCAAGTTTGCTATTGAAAGACACTCACCCCAAATACTGCCTGAAATATAAATACCACTGACTTTTCTTAAAGAAAGGCAAATTTACATTTTTCAGGCATTTCAAACACAAAAAACACCATGAGCCTACTATCAAGTAAGCTCTCAGGGAGGATGCCAAGTGCGTTTTACTTCTGGCTGAGAGGCAGATGCAGGGAAATACAATAGTTAGAGAAGCAGCTAAGATCAGGAGTTAGAGGTTTGATTAGATGACTTCTAAGGTCCTGGACAAATTGTGATTGTACTGTAAGGTACATTTTTGGGCACTGATGGTGGATAAACACTGATTAGTTTAAGTTCCTGTCTACTCTTCCTTCTGTGTCAGATGCTAGATATAGAATCTAAAAGCAGAAAATTATATAAGACTTCTTGTGATATGAAAACTTACCGTGATGTAAAACCAGAAAATATTCCTTTTTTTTTTGGTCTTTTTGCCTTATCTAGGGCTGCACCTGCGGCATATGGAGGTTCCCAGGCTAGGGGTCTAACAGGACCTGTAGCTGCCGGCCTTCGCCACAGCAACGTGGGATCTGAGCCACGTTTGCAACCTATACCACAGCTCACAGCAACGCCGGATCCTTAACCCACTGAGCGAGGCCAGGAATCGAACCCGCAACCTCATGGTTCCTAGTCGGATTCGTTAACCACTGAGTCACGAGGAGAACTCCCAAAACTAAAGAATATTCTTAACTATTGTAAACACAACCTGGAGCTGATTTTTTTAGAAAAGCACAAAAGAATTCAATGGGAAAGAATATGTTATCATAAAAAGAGTATTTCACATCACACACAAAAAATGAATTCTAGATGGTAAAATAAAACATAAAATCTTCTCATTACAAGGGACAAATATTTCTTAGAATTTAAAAATTAATCATAAAAGACAAATTGATAAATTAGACTTCATAAACATTTACGACTTTTACACATCAATTGGCAATACTAAGAAAATGACAAGCCACAGAATGGAAGAAAATATTCAGAAAGCATATATTTGCCAAAGGACTTACATCCAGAATGCATAAAGAATTCCTACGAATCAGCAATAAAACGTTGTGCACAACACCAAAGAAGATCTACAAATGATCAATGAGTACCCGAAGCAGTGCTCTTAATCATCAGACACAATAAAATCAAAATCCCACTACACGCATTCACTAGAATGGCTAGAACAAAAAAGTATCACGATACAAATATTGTTAAAGATGTGAAACAAACAGAGCTCTCACTCATTGCTGGTAGAAACAGAAAATGGTATGAATGCTTTGGAGAACTGGCTGGCAGTTTCCTATAAAGATAATACCTACAGGACAACCAAATAATTCCATTCTTATGTATTTACCCAAAAGAAATGAAAACATATGTATGCTAAATGATTTACAAGGATGCCACTGTAGTTTTAACTGTAACAGCAAAAAAATTTTGATACTCAAAATGCTTATCAACATTAGAATGAATAAATAATTTGTGGTGTATTTATGCAATGGAATACTACTCTACTGCATAGGAACTAACTACTGATCAACACAGATGAATCTCAGACGTATTAGACTGAGCAAAAGAAGTCATATCATTCCATTTATATGAAATAACAGAATCAGCAAGACTAATCTATGGTGATAGAAATCAGATCAGCAGTTGCTTTTTTTTCCCCACTCTTTTGTTTAAGGCCGCACCAATGGCATATGGAAGTTTCCAGGCTCAGGGTCCAATCAGAGCTATAGCTGCCAGCCTACGCCACAGCCACAGCAACACTGGATCCCCAACTCACTGAGAGAGGCCAGAGATCAAAACCCCATCCTCATGGATACTAGTCAGATTAGTATCTGTCGTGCCACTATAGGAACTTCCAGCAGTAGCTTTTGGAGAGTGACTGAGGAACAGCAAGAAGGAAGTCTAAGGGTGAAAAGTATTCTAAATCTTGATACAGTTGTGTGTGATAGGTGTACAGATTTGTCAATACTCTCAAATTATACACTTAAATGCTGTGTACTTCACTCAGGGTGTATTTTCAATTTTAAAAAAGGACTCTCTAATAAAATAAGAAACAAATATCACAATTCTAGGAAGTTACTTTTACACACGGTTAGGATTCTGAGTATCCTAGGCTTCTAAAAATACATAAATATCCTAGAGTAGTGGTAGCCAGATTTCTCATTGTTGGCAAAGGAAGATATAAACATATAAAAGGGAAAGGAATTACAAATATGTAAAGGGGAGATACTACTTTGTGCCTTTAGACTGAAATTTTCAGTATCAGAATAAACTCGTTTTTAAACAGATAGGTATTAATATATGTATATACATGCATACATACGTGTAGGCATATTTGTATGTGTACATATATAGATGTACATACACACAAATAAGTATGTATGTGTATATTCACACAAACATACACACATTGCCAAGTTCTGCTATAAAAAGGGCCTAGAAGCTCTAACATACCAGTAGCAAAGACTATACTTCAAATCTTGATTTCTATATGCCGTTATCTAATAAAACGAACCAGGGCTTTTTAGAAAAATGTATCTGGGCTAGAGCCGAAAAGCTAAAACATGAGGCTGAACAACTTGGTGCACAAAAAGTAAAGAAGTTTTTACAAAGACTCATGAGAACATGCCATAGGAACAGTGAAGCCAACTTGATAGAGGAACCATGGCCAAAAC
The DNA here is from genome assembly GCA_004024745.2 of Catagonus wagneri. Classification (NCBI taxonomy): domain Eukaryota; kingdom Metazoa; phylum Chordata; class Mammalia; order Artiodactyla; family Tayassuidae; genus Catagonus; species Catagonus wagneri. Next base: position 41,361,226 of record PVHT020004020.1, on the reverse strand, counting down.
TGGGATAATTTGAGCATCAAAATAAATAATGATAGTAAATAATAATGGACTATAACAAATCCAATTAGATAAGAATCCATGAGTCCATAAAGAAATAAGTCAATAAATAAGGGAAGAAGGGGAAAGCTTTTGCCTACCTTAGAACGCAAAGTAGTATATATATAAAGAATGATGGAGTTAGAAAATCAATTGATATTTAATCTTGTGAGTAAAATTTGATAAGAAACAACATAGTATATAATTTCAAAAACTTACTTAGAAAATATTTTTTAAATACAAAGGGAAAATAAACTTTTAAGAGGAGAAACTTGGCAGATACTAATATAAGCAAGTGATCAAAACTATTTGGAACCAGAGTTCCCATCATGGCTCAACTGTAACGAACCCGACTGGTATCCACAAAGACGTGGGTTCAGTCCCTGGCCTCACTCAGTGGGTTAAGGATCTGGCATTGCAGTGAACTATGGCGTAGGTCAGCACCTACAGCTCCGATGTGACCCCTAACCTGGGAACTTCTATATACCACGGGTGCAGCCCTATAAAGAGCCCTCCCCCCCCCAAAAAAGCTACTTGGAACCAAGTGACATCAGGTCTCTTCTGACATGATACACTGACCATCGCTTCTATGACACCTGTGCTAAACCTGCATACCCAAAGATCATCATGAAGAAATATCAGAAAATCAAACTGAGAACATTATACAAAATAGCCTATAGGCCACAAAAACATTAAAGTTATACCATAAAGAAAGGCCAGGGATTGTCCCAGATGAAAAGAGACTAAAGAGATGTGACAAATAGATGAAACGGATGAAATGTGAACCTGGACTGGATCCTGAACTGGGTGGAAAAAAAGCTCTAAGAAACCCTGTGCAGTTGTTACTATTTTACCTTTTTTACAAATAAGGAACCCCCTTTAAAAGTTAAATAATAGCCAGTTTAGAACCCACAGCACCTTTAAGGTATGTACTCTCACCATTCAATGCACTGAGCAGGTGCCTATCTCCCTGGCTAGCTGTATCAGAAAGATTCGGTCTCAATCAAAAATCTTTACACACATTAAATTCAGTTGAAATTAAATATTCTCTCACATTCTTTAATCAAAAGGATCAACCTAAGTGAATAAAAGTTGAACATTTCAAGCTATACAAAAAAGATACGGTGAATGTTAGGATATCTGTCATTCATTTATTCCAAAGCAACTTGCTTTAAAAGACTTTTATTAAATATAAATAAAAGTAAACTTTAGTTAGGTAGGATAAAAAATATAATAGAAGCAACTATAACCCACAAAAACCAAATCAGTATAACAAATAAAAATTCACTGTTAGCATAATAAGTTTAAACTTTCATACTTACAAAAGGTACACATACCTTTTCCTAAATGTGTGTTTATGCTCATATATCTAGCTGTTCCTGTAAGGCTCTTGTGTTCTCTGTATGGTATGTGTTTCTTTGTCTCTGGGTCAATATATTCCTTTGCCAAACCAAAATCTATAATATGAATAACTTGCTGGGTTTTGTTTCCTGGTCGTCCTATTAAGAAGTTCTCAGGTTTTACATCTCTGTATATCAAGTTCTTTGAATGCACATATTCCATGCGAGAAATCTTGATTCAAAAAAGAGAAGATAAATTTTATTTTAGGCTTTGACTAGCATAAGATAGTAAAGGCAAGATAATTTTCATGATGAAAATACATAAAGAAGAAAAAATCAGAAGTCATTTCAACTCTTTAAAAGTAATATGACAGCAGTCTCTAGTTTCTCAAATATATGTCCAATAATGATGAAAACTCTTTGCTTTTTATTATTATGGTCACTTATAAATGAAAGTACTTGAAATTTATGAATTCCTTCATATTAGTAAGCCTGATTCAATCAATACTTTCAGATCATGCTACCTAACAGAATCAAAAAGCTTTATTTTACTTCATCAAACATATTTAAAAAATCATCAAATACTATCACATATTCATAAAGCTGCAATTTATTCTTCCTTATCAGGTCAGTAATAGAAAAACTTACAATTATACTAAAGAAGTTTAGAGTCTAAACTGTTAAAAACAATTAACAGAGCACCTTTGTTATCTTTTTCTTTCCTTAACTTGTTTTCTTTACTTTTGCCCTTAGGTATTAAACATTTAAAAGATCTTAAGACTAGAAAACTTTGGAATACAACGCTAATAACAATAATACATTTTTATTAATTGCGTTACACATTTCAAATAATGTTCACTGTATGAGCTCTCACAAAACAGAACATTACAAATAAGCAAATAAAAGTGCTTATTTAGTGATAATCATTGACAACACAATGGAAGTAAATATATAGTCACTCCAGACATTTTTTATTCATTTGTTAACAAATTTTGGGTCATACAACATCAAGTATTCTATTACCTATACTTTTCATTAACAATATATTATCAGCATTTTCCAGGTCATGAAACATTCTTTTAATACATACTTTTTAATGGCTACATATTATTTTATGGTTATTAATGATTTCTTCAACTAACACTGTAATTTCTGTGCAGTTATGGTTGTTTCCCACTTTACTATAAACATCTTTGCACAAAAAGCTTTAAGTATATCTCAATATGTCCATAGGATAAGTCTGTAGAAGTGAAAATAATGAGTCAATGGATAAAAACAATAACTTCTGCAGCATATACCAACTGGCCTTTATTTCAACTGCACTAAAATCATCTTCTAAGTTGTTTCCCCAGAGGCTCCCTAGAGTTCAAATGGTTTCTAAGATTCTCTCATTAGTTTGTTTCTTCTTTTCCTAGACCATTTTAATTTAATACCAAGATTAAAAAAATCCATGTTTCTGAGGGGTTTTGACATGGAAAAGAGTGTTAGAAACAACTTAATTCTCAAACTGAGCATTCTGACCTTAAAGCAATAAAATACTAATTGCTTTATATACATAAAACACAACTGATTCAGTTATTTTAAATTATATTCATCCTAAAAAGATAATGATATTAAAAGCAGGTATAGGAGTTCCCATTGTGGCTCCACAGTAATGAATCTGACTGGTATCCATGAGGATGCAGGTTCTATCCCTGGCCTCATTTAGTAAGTTAAGGATCTAGCGTTGCCATGAGCTGTGGTATAGGTCACAGATAAGGCCTGGATCTGACATCGCTATGGCTATGGCGTAGGCCAGCAGCTACAGCTCTGATTCGACCGCTAGCCTGGGAACTTCCATATGCTGCAGATGTGGCCTTGAAAAAAAAAAGTAAAAAAATAAAATAGGTATATTTTTATTAAGTCAAATGCTGTGTAAGATAATGTTGCAAAACTTGCAACTTTTAATGTACATTAGTAACCAAACGAACTATACAGTTGTTCAAGCAATTTGAAAACATCCTGCTTTACTTACCAGTTGGATAGCTATCATGAGAACTGTTTTAAGAGAAAACGTTCTATCACACAAATCAAACAAATCTTCCAAACTAGGTCCCAGCAGTTCCAGCACCATAGCATTGTATTTACCACAAGGGCCAAAATAGTAAACTTGAGGTATACCATCTGGGGGAAAAGACAAAGGATTTTAATAGCTTCTTCATTTAAATATCAAATTTTGCTTCCTAGAAAAATCAATAAACAATTTTAAAAATAATTTCGTAGTTTTCAAGAACTGAATCACTATTTTTACTTTTTCCATACAAAATACAAACTTTTCCTGCCCCACCTTCTCCCTCCCTGTTCCCTCTCCTTGATGTTCACAGTGTAGCTCAGTTACACCTCTCCTCTGTTACTGAACTACCTGATAAACAGTGCTTCCTTGTTGGGCTCTACCGCCTCACCACAGAAAGAAAGTGTGCACTTGAGATTTACATTTCCATGGCCTAAAGAAAGGCTTGTCACACAGGAAAGATTTTATTTTCACAGAACAAAGCAGTCACCTCACTCTTTTAATAACCCTGTGGTAGGCAGAGTTCAAGCCCCAAGAGTCCCATCCTCTGGGGTACACATTCCATATAATCCTTTCCTCCCCACCCCCAGTGTGGGCAAGATTCCTAGATTTCACTCTTGTCATTAGGTTATGTTATACAGCAAATGTAATATAATTAAAGCCCATCTATGGATTTAATCAAAAGTAAGAATGTTCTGGTGACTTGACCTAATCAGGTAAGACATACAGAGAGTCTAGAAGTCAGAGATACTCAAAACAGCAGAGCAGCTCTCTTACTGGCCTTAAAGGTGCCAAACTACCATGTTACAGAAGAGGCCCACATGCCAGGGAATAGTGGGCAGGCTTTATGAACTGAGAGCCTCATCACATAGCTATGAAGAACTGATTTTTCAAAACAGCCAGCAAGCTTAGGGGTCTCTGAGCCTCAGAAAAGACTGCAGTCAAGTCAGCCTAGAAAGACACTCAACAAAGGACAAAGCTAATCCATGCCTGAACTCATGACCCATAGAAAGTGAGAGATAATAAAAGTCTCTTATTCTAAGCCACTAGTTACTAAATAATTCATTATGCAGTACAAAATAACACAAACTTCAGATATAAAATCTAAGTGCAGAGAAATTATCTGGATTTTATTTTTAGAACAGACCCCCAATAAACCAGCACACAATAGGTGATCATTTATTTGGATATTGCATTTATCTAGCTGTTATGAAGAAACGAACTTCTTCCATCTTAAATGTTTCATTTTTACTTACAAATGTTTTTTGTTTTGTTTAATAATTTCAGAAAGGAAAAACTCTGTAAAATACAAAAAACCTTCCTATCCTTTTTAAAATACATAATTTCATTCTTGTTGTTTATTATAACTATCATCTTGCATAACAACTACTGCATGAGCAAAACAAAACACTAGACTAGAAGCCAGGATAACCAGGTTCTTAGTTTGGCTTAATATTAATTATTCATTCTCTAAAGTAGACTTCCATTTATCTATAATATTAGTAGTTTAGATAAGACCTGTTTTTCTGAAATGCAAATATGAGGGAGGGGGCAGAACAGCTGAAGACAAGAAATAAGATGATCCAATCATGATGGGGTAGGAGAAGAAGAAAAATTCAAATTACATACATAGTCCCCTCCCCCAAAACAGAGATTCTTACATACTCCCATGTGTATACATAACCACCCTGTACCCATACATCTCTCTTCCTCTCCCTCTCTTTCTCCGTCTCTCTCTCTCTCACACACACACACACACCACACACACACACACAACTTTCCCCCTACCACTGAGAATCATCATCTTAGCATGCGCCACTATTACTAGAGCCATTCATATCATATTTAAGTCATATCTATCCCCATAATATGTAAAAGCAGATAAATGGCTTAGAAACAGTGAATGAGACTCATGTTTACTCCAACTCCAACATACTGCTTTTACAACTCTATATATATATAATGAGCCTAGAAATGAAATTAAGACTTATCAACAAGTTTCAACTACTTAATTTTTATCGCTTTTCCCCCTCCTATGCCACTGCAAGAACCAAGCTTTATGCTCTTACTTTAGCAATCTCTAATAACCCATTTCTACTCTTTAATTTACTGCTTCTGGTCATAAAGATTTCATGAAATTCAGGAGGAGAATGGATGACAATGGGAACTTCAACAGAGTCAGAATGAAAAATACACTAGAGGGTTTCAACAGTGTGAGGTAAAAGGGTGAATCAGTGAACTGCAAGATTTAACAAATTTAGAGAATCAAAATGAAAGAATTTTTAAAAGTGAAATTAACTTAATAAACCTTTGAGAGAGCATCAAGCACAATAACATTTGCATTATAAAGGTCCCAAAACAAGAGAAAAAAGGTGCCAGAAAAATTATGTGAAGAAATACGCCCAAAAATTCCTCTAATCTGGGAAAGGAAACAGACATCCAGGTCCAAGAATCTAAAGAGTTTCAAAAAACATTAACACAAATAGACACCAAGACACATTGTAATTAAAATGGTATAAGTTAAGGATAAAGAGAGCATCCTAAGAAGAGCAAGAGAAAAACAACTTGCTACATACAATGCAGACCCCCAGAAGACTAACAGCAGATTTTTCAGCCAACACTTTACAAGCCAGGAGTAATAGCATAACCTATTCAAAGTGCTAAAGAGAAAAAACTTCCAACCAATAATTCTCTACCTAGCAAGATTATCATTCAGAATTGAAGGAAAGAACAAGAGTTTCCCAGACGAAAAAAAGCTAAAGGAGTTCATCAGCATAAACTGGCCCTACAAGAAATATTTAAGAGATTTCCTAAGATGAAAAGAAAAAGCACTAATTAATAAGAAAACACATGAAAGTAAAAATCACACTGGAAAAGGTAAAAATATAGTAGAAGTAGTGGGTCAATCTCTTATGCAGCAAACCTGACTGTTAAAAGAGAAAAAATGTTAAATTTAAATTAAATTACAATAATAATTTCAGGGATGCATAAAATAAAGAAGCAAAATGTGTTATCAAAAGTATAAAACAATGAGGGGAGAGACTGGAGAAGTGAAAAGATAAATCTTTGGAATGTGTTCATATTTAAGTTACTACCAGCCTAAAACAGGCTAAGACTTACATAAATACATTAAATGAGAACCTTACAGTAACCAAAGGGGAAAAAAGTTACAGTAAATACACGAAAGAAAATGCAAAGAAATCTAAATATAACACTGAAGAAAACCATCAAAACACAAGAGGAGAAGAACAGAGAGGAACTATAAAGATAGCCAGAAAACTAACAAAATGACAATAAGTACATACTTATCAATAGTAACTTCAAATGTAAATGGACTAAAATAGCTGTGTTAAAAGACAGTGAGGGGCCTGTCAAAAAACAGATCCATCTATATGCTGCCTACTTGAGAGTCACATCAGGAGAAAGAATTCTCACAGACTGAAAGTTAAGGAATGAAAAAAATTGCCATGCAAATGTAAATGAAAAGAAAGCTGGAGTAGCTATCCTCATTTCAGACAGAACAGACTTTAAAATAAAGACTATAACAAAAAACAGAGAAAGGCATACATAATGATAAAGGTGTCAATCCAGCAAGAAGATATAACATTTATAAATGTATATGCATCCAGTAGAGGAGTACTAAGATATAAATTGAAAATACTAACAGACTTTAAGGGAGAAAGTGAAAGCAAACAGTTATACCAGAGGGTTTTAACGCCCTACTTAAATCAATGGATAGATCATCCAGATAAAAAAATCAAAAAGAAAACATCAAATTTAAATCACACATTAGATCACACAGACTTAATAGATGTATATAGAACATTCCATCTAAAATCATCAAAATACACATTTTTCTAAAGTGCACATGAAATATTCTCTGACAAAGATCACAAGTTGGTCACAAAAGTCTCAACATAAATTCAGAAAGGTTGAAATCATATCAAGCATATTCTTCTGCCAAAATGCTATGAAACTAAAGATCAATCACAAGAAAAAAAAAGCATATCAACTATAATAGAAAGTAAATCAACTATAATAGAAAAAATAAAAACCTAAAAAAAAAGAAAAAAACATTAAAAACCACAAAAACATGGAAATTAAACAACATGCTACCAAAAAGCCAAAAGGTCAATGAAGAAATCAAGAAGTACCTAGAGACAAATGAGAACAGAGATACAACATACCAAAATCCATGTGATGCAGCAAAAGTAGTTCAAAGAAGAAAGTCCATAGTAATACAGGCCTACCTCAAGAAACAAGAAAAATCCAAAATAAATAATCTAACTTTACACCTAAAGGAAATATAAAAAGAGTAATGAAGCTCAATATTAGAAGGAAGAAAATAATAAAGACTAGAGTGGAAATAAATGAAATAGACACTTAAAAAGCAATAAAGATCAATGAAACTAAGAGGTTGCTCTTTGAAAAGATAAAACTGACAAATCTTTGGGACAACTAACCATGGGGGGAAAAAAGAGGGAACTCAAATAAAATTAGAAATAAAAGAGGAGATATTACAATCGATACCACAGAAATACAAAAAGTTACAAAGGACTATTATGAAAAATTATACACCCACAAACTAGACACCCTAGAAGAAGTGGAAAATTCCCAGAAACATACAATCTCCCAAGACTGAATCTTGAAGAAACAGAATATTTGAACAGAACAATTACTAGTAAGGAGGCTGAAATAGTAATCAAAAAGCTCACAACAAACAAAAGTCTAGAATCAAATGGCTTCACTGGTAAATTATAAAAAAACATTTGAATAACATTTCATATCAGTCCTTTTCAAACTCTTCCAAAAAACTGAAGAGGAAGAAAACCTTACAAACACATCTTATGATGCCAGCATTACTCTGACACCAAAACTACAGGAACACTATAAAAGAAAATTACAGGCCAATATCTTTGATGAACAAAGATGCAAAAATCTTCAACAAAATATTAGTAAACCAAATCCAGCAATACATTAAAAGAATCAAACACCATGACCAGGTGGGACTTATCCCAAAGATGCAAGAATATTCATCATCTGCAAATCAATCAACATGATAATCACATTAATAAAATGAAGGATAATGATCACATGATCATCTCAATAGATTCAGAAAAAGAATCTGACAAAATTCATAGGGGTACAGAGTGAACACATCTTAACCTAATAAAGGTCATATATGACAAACCCAAAAGTAACCTCATACTTGATGAAAACCTGAAAGCTTTTCCTCTAAGATCAGGCAGGAACAAGACAAGGATGTTCACTCTCACCACTTCTATCCATACAGTACTGAAAACACCAGCCACAGCAATTAGGCAAGAAAAAATAATAAAAGTGATCCAAATCAGAAAGAAAAAAGTAAAAGTGACACTATTTGCAAAGGACATGATACTATATATATAAAAAGTCCTAATGATGCCACACATAATACTTGTTCAAACCAATAAATGAATTCAGGATAAAAAAAAAATCAATATATGGAAATCTGTGGGTTTTCTATACACTAAAAATAAACTATCAAAAAGAAATTAAGAAGATCCCATTTACTATTGCATAAAAAAGAATAAAGTACCTAGCAACAAATTTAATCAAGGAAGTGAAACACCTATATACTAAAAACTTTAAGACAACAATGAAAGAAACTGAAGAAGACACAAATAAATGGAAATATATTTCATACTTATGGAATGGAAGAATTTATATTGTTAAAATGTCTATACTACCCAGAGCAATCCACAATTTCAAGGCAATCCCAATCAAAATTTCAATGATATAGTTCACACAACTAGAACAAAGAATCCTAAAATTTGTATGGAACTACAAAAGACACCAAATAGTCAAAACAATCTTGAGAAAGAATAAAACTGGAGGTGACCATGCTCCCTAATTTCAAACTACAGCGAACCTTTAAACAACATGGATTTGAATTGTATTTACATGCAGACTTTTTCCAATAGTAAATACTAGAGTACTACACAATGTGAGGCTGATTGAATCCGAAGATGCAGAACCATGAATACAGAAGAACTGTGTATACCAACAGGTCAGCTAAAAGTTACACTTGGTTATATTTGACTTTTCAGCTTTGCCACAGAGGGTGGCAACCCAAACCACCACAATGTTCAAGGCTCAAATATATACTACAAACCTATACTAATCAAAACAGTATGGAACTGGAACAAAAACAGACACACAGAACAATGGAACAGAAGAGTCCAAAAATAAACCCACACGTATATGGACAACTAACTGACAACAGAGAGGCAAAGGACATATGATGGAGAAAGGATGGTCTCTTCCATAAACGGTGTTGGGGGAAACAGGAAAGCTACAGGAGCTCCTATTATGGCACAATGGGATTGGCGGTGTCTTGGGAGTACTGAGACGAAGGGTAGATCTCCAGCCTGGCACAATGGGTTAAGGACACAGTGTTGCCAGTTGCCACAGCTGCCACAGCTGCAGCTTAAGTTCTCAGTTCTTTTTTTTTTTTTTTTTTAGTGTGTGTGTGTCTTTTTGCGTTATCTAGGGCCGCACCCGCGGCATATGGAGGTTCCCAGGCTAGGGGTCTAACAGGAGCTGTAGCCGCCGGCCTTCACCACAGCCACAGCAACAAGGGATCCGAGTCACATCTGCAACCTATACCACAGCTCACGGCAACGCCAGATCCTTAACCCACTGAGCAAGGCCAGGGATCGAACCCACAACCTCATAGCTCCTAGTCGGATTCATTAACCACTGAACCACAATGGGAACTCCAGTATGGCTCAGTTCTAATCCATGGCCTAGGAACTCCAAGTCACAGGGTGGCCAAAAAACAAAACAAAAAAAAAAACTGGACAGCTACAGGCAAAAGAAGCAAACTAGACCACTGACACCATACACAAAAATTAACTCAAAATATATTTAAGACTTGAACATATGACATGAAACCTTAAAACTCCTAGAAGAAAACATGGGAGGTAACTGCATTCACACATGTTAGAGATATTTTTGTGGATCTAATTCCAAAAGCAAGGGAAACAAAAGCTAATATAAACAAATGGGACTGTATAAAACTAAAAAGCTTCTGCAAAGTGAAAGAAACCATTATCAAAATGAAAAGGCAACCTACTAAATGGGAGAAGATATCTGCAAATCATATATCCAACAAGAGATTTAGATCCAAAATATACAAATAGCTCATACAATTCAAAAAAAAAAAAAAAAAACCTGAGTAAAAATGAGCAGTGGATCTGAAAAGACATTTTTCTAAAGAAAAAACAGATGGCCAAAAGCAAGTGAAACGATGTTCAGCATCACTAATGAGGGAAATGCAAATAAAAACCACAAGAAGAGATCACTGCACACCTGTCAGAATGTTATCAAATATTATCAAAAAGAGAAAAAATAAGTATTAGAGAGAATGAGGAGAAAAGTAAATCCCTGTACTCCACTGGTGGGATTACAAATTCATGTACCCACTTTGGAAAGGTGTTAAGATTCCTCAAAAAATTAAGAATAGCACTACCACACAGCCCAGTTATTCCACTTCTGGATATCATCCAAAGAACATAAAAACACTATTTTGAAAAGATATGAACCCCTATCCTTACTGCAGTACCGTTTACCGTAGCCAAGATACAGAAGTAATCTAAGCGTTCAGGGAAGTATGAATCAATAAAGAAGATGAGGTACACATACACGATGGAATACTATTCCACCATAAAAAAGAATGAAATCCTGCCATCTGCAACAACATGGATGGACTCCAAAATTTTTATGCTAAGTGAAGTAAGTCAGACAAAGAAAGACAAATACTGTAAATTTCACTCTTGTAGAATCTAAAAAAACAAAACAAATGAACAAACAAAATAAAACAAAAACAAACTCACAGATACAGAGATCAGATCAGTGATTATCCAGAGGGAAAGAGTTGGGTAAATGGGTAAAAAGGGGAAGGGGGTTGGCTGTAAGATGACAGATGGTAACTAGAAATGTGGTGATGATTACTTTGTAGTGCATATGGGCATATTTTGCAGATATTTTGGGTTCAGTTCTAGACAACGGCAATAAAGGGAATATTGAAATACAGTAAGTCACATTAACTTTTTGGTTTACTGGTGCATACAAAAGTTATTTACACTATACTGTAGTCTATTAAGTGTGCAATTTGTCTAAAATTACAATGTACAAACTATACTTTAAAAATACTTTGCTGCTAAAAAATGCTAACCATCACCTGACCCTTTACCAAGTCATAGTAGTAACACCAAAGATCATTGATCACAGATCACCGTAACATATAATGATGGAAAAATCTGAATATGGTGAGAATTACCAAAAGAGATGTGAAGTGAGCAGATGCTGTTGGAAAAACGGCATCAAAGACTTGCTCACTGAAGGGTTGCCACTTCCAATTTGCTAAAAAACAAAACTATATATATATACATATCTGTGAAGCACAATAAGAAAAAAAGGGGGGTATGCCTGTACAGACGATGTTATTATAATGCTGTACATCTAAAACACACATAATTATATGTTATTATAATGCTGTACATCTGAAACACACCTGAAATTATAACGCTGTACATCTAAAACATGCATAACTAAAAAATATTCTTAGAGGACTTCAAAAAAAAACTTGAATTGGAGAAAGATTTAAACCACATTTATGTAATCCATGAATTAACTGTAACTGAGCAAGTATTTCTCATGCACTTCTAACCAATATTCAAAGTTACATAGCCTTACTTTTACTCATTAACTATTAACTTCATTTTTGGGGCTCCTTAGAAATTAAGTAGAGCTGACCCTTAAAGAACACAGGGGTTAGGGGCACCGATCCTCTACACAGTCAATAATCAACATAAAACTTAGAGGTGGCCATCTGTATACCTGTTTCAGTTCCTCTGTATCTGTGGTTCCACATCTTCAGATTCAACCAACCTGAGATCATGTAGTACTACATTATTTCCTATAGAAAAAAATTCACATCTAAGTGGACCTATGCAATTCAAACTCACGCTGTTCAAGGGTCACTGTGAACTACTCAGACTGTGTCACTCTTTAATATAATTTTGGCTCCCTCTTCCTTCCCACTATCTCCATAGCAAATGGGATGGATCCATGTTAAGGCCCAGATTTGCTCTGCCTCATGTTTGAGCTTTTCTAAGGCTGCAATTCAAAGTTTACTACCCTACTTTTGCTATCCAAATCACCAACTTTTCTCTATGCCCAATCTTCAAGTTTCCTCTTTTCAGACCTGTTATATGAAGCATGACTCAAAATTCATAATTATTCATACAGAATTTCTCAGAGTTGAGGAGAGGCATGCTAAGTAAATCTGCTCTGCTATATTCATAAAACCCAGCTTATTGTTGGGAGGAGAACTACTGTGTTCCTAACATATATATTCAATCAAGATATATGCATAATACACCTTTAGGTTTCTAAAATAACATGGAGAAAAAGATCAGTAAAGGGACAAATGGAAACTGCTCCAATTTTCTCCAAAAATTCCTTTCTTTAATGGTTACAAAGAGTCCCAAAAATATTTATCTCTACCTTACCCAAGATGGCTTAATTCCATAAACAGCATTACATTCCACTGAGTAAATTAAACAGACATTTAGTCTCCAATTTGAATAAAAGTACCTCAGCTTTATCACTGAACATAATTTTATCTTAAAATAGGACTCAGCATAGATAATTTAGTGGGAAAAAAAGATGATTTAACTCTAAATGACTCTTTGGGATACATAGTGTTTTAGGAGTCAATGAATACAAAAACTTCTTACATAACTACTAATAATGTATTTCAGCACAAATTTTATATCTTTGAAGCACAGAATCAAGAGTTTTACATATGTATTTTTCAATCAAGAATATACAGCAAACACTATAAAGACCAAACTAAAATTTCATTTCCCAGGACAAGTCTGGGCAGTTTTCTAACACTGCAAAAAATTAAGTTGTTATGAGTTAAGAAAAGTTGTTACTAATAAACAGAGGCTAGGGAGTACCCTAAGCAAACACGAAACAAAACAAAACAACCACAGCAATATAAATATAACAGTCGAGAGCACAAGGAAGGGGGTTTTGAGAGTGGGAGAAGTGACGGCAAAGAGAGCAAAAAAGAAGAGAGAGCCTCAGAAAGAAGGTTGAGAACAAAGAATAATGAAGGTTTTCACTTACTAACTATATCTCTTGATCAGTTTTTGGCTATTGAACTGCATGAATGCAATCCAACTCCTGGGCAAAAGCAAGCTTTTGTATTTTTCTTATATCCAGTGAATTTTCAACTATAAAGTTATACTCCACCCAATGTCAACTGTTCTAAAAGTATTTTTGAGACTACTATAAAAAGCTATTGACTGAATTGATGAAAGTTAGCCTGATAATTTCAAACATCACTAATTTTGAGGGCTGCTTATCAGTATCCCCAATTTTCAAGACAAGTATATTTTTTTCTCAAGAATGGGCAAGAATACAAAATTCACAAATGTGAAAATACAAACTTATCCTCACTCTACCAAAATTAACTTTAATAAACATTTCATTTTATATTTCAGCACTCCATTTAAATGACAAAATATTAATTAAGTCACAAAATAACATCTGGAGGTCTGATACTTAAAAACTGCTTGGTACTTCAGTTCCTTATAGGTGGGTAACAGTTAAGCATATTATTAAAAGAAACATTGTCTTGAGGTTTCTTTCCATTTTCAGGTCCAGTATCATTCATGTAGCAGGATGAAAACAAAAGCATTAACATTATCCTCACGAAATTTACTGGGGATTTTTTTTTTGTGTGTCTTTTTGCCTTTTCTAGGGCCGCACTCTTAGAATACGGAGGTTCACTAGGTTAGGGGTCTAATCGGAGCTGTAGCCGCCAGACTACGGCACAGCAATACGGGATCCGAGTCAAGTCTGCAACCTACACCATAGCACACGGCAACACTGGATCCTTAACCACTGAGCAAGGCCTGGGATCGAACCCACAACCTCATGGTTCCTAGTCAGATTCGTTAACCACTGAGCCACGGCAGGAACTCCCATCCTCAGGAAATTTAAACTCTACATATATGATCAAGAAAAGCTAAAATCTGATTGGCACATTAGGTTTAAGATTCTGACTAGAGCAGCTCAGGTTGCTGCAGAGGAGCAGGTTCAATCCCCAGCCCGGCTTAGTGGGTTAAAAGGATCCAGAGTTGCTGCAGCTACAGTGTATGCCACAGCCGTGACTTAGATTCAGTCCCTGGCCCTGGAACTTCCATATGCCACAGAGCAGCCATTTAAAAAAGAAAAAGAAAAAGAAATACTAAGTAGGGAATTATCACATAGACTATGTCCTTTTCCAAAGAAAACTTTGCTTATAACATTCTTATCCATTAGCACAAATGCTTATACTCCTAGCTCAGCAGTTCTCCATGCACGGTCTGGCAACACTTAGGGGCAGGAGTGAGTGATCTGTGACCTCTTTCAGGAAGTCAATAACATCAAAATTATTTTTATAATAGCACCAAGATGTTATTTACCTTTGTAACTCTCATTCTCTCACAAGTGAAAGTCAAGTTTCCCAGAAGCTACACAAATGTGATAATGCAAAAGATTGAAGGAAGAAGATATGAGAATCTAGCTGTTTTTTTATTAAGCCAGACATCTAAAAGATGTGCAAAACATGTAAAACAAGGCCACTTTTCTCACATTTTTTTAAAATATGGAAAACAGCTGTGATTTTAAAATATGATTACTGTTTTTTTAAATGAATTAATATACCAATACTTTTATATTTGTTTGAAGTTCTCATATGGTAAATATCAATAGCTATAACCCACAATAACAAAAGCCCTCTGGGATCCTCTAAAAAGTTTAAAGAGTATAAAAGGGTCCTGAGACCCAAAAATTTGAGAATTGCTGTCCTATCTAAAGAGCATGCTCTAATATAGACAAAAAGGTTCAATGAGATCTGGACTTGGTAACTGTCATTCCATTAAAGTACCACATCATCTACATTTAACAGTATAATTCTATCAATTAACTCCAAATAAAAGGAAAAGCCACCCTACTGTAAAACAGAAACAACAGTCCTTTCTGTGATAATTCTATTTACACATTAAAAAATTATTCTAAATTTCAAAGAACATTAAAAAGTAACATCACCTACCAACAAGTACTTATTATTATAATATATGGATTATTGAAAGAATATTAAATGAATGTTACATTTATTTCATTATTATTCAGTTATCCTCTTTAGGACTAAAGAGTTAAGAAAAAAAATGGATTCTCTCTTACCATTTTTACCCCCAATCTGCAAGCTTACAAATCTTTTCTTCTTATAATATGCTTCTTCATATTTAAATCAAAAATAAAAATGAAATATGAAATCACTATTATTATTCTTCAAGGCTTTATATTTTCTATCTTTTTTTATGATTACATAGAGAATTACAAAAATGATGCCGTATTTTTTTTTAGGGCTCCACCTGTGGCATATGGACATTTCTGGGCCAGGGGCTGAATCGGAGCTGCAGCTGCCGGCCTATACCACAACTTACAGTAATGCCAGATCCTTAACCCACTGAGTAAGGCCAGAGATCAAATCCACATCCTCACGGATACTAGTCAGGTTGTTTACCACTGAGCCACAACAAGAAATCCTGACGCTGTTTTTTAGAAAATTAAATCTTACTTCATCACCATTTAGTCACACCCTATTTAAAAGTATGGTCTTTTATTTAAGATGTGATTAATTTAAGCACTGAAAATACTATAATCGCCACATAACATAACTATCCTAATATCTGGACCATATAAACCAAACTGAAAACACTATCAGTTAACTCTTCTTTCCTATATTGATAGCATTCTCTAAACATATATATGCTCTATAAACCACAACTTTAACAGAAAAACTCTGTACACTTCTAACAGTACTATATATCTATATGTAATATAGATATATATATATTCACATACAAATTAGTAAAAGTTTAGCTATGCATAATTTATAGAAACTCCCATCATAAAGGCCTCTATAAAGAAACAGAAATATGGAGTTCCTGTCATGGCTTAGTGGTAATGAACCTGACTAGTAAACACGAGCATGTGGGTTCAATCCCTGGCCCTGCTCAGTGGGTTGAGGATCCAGCATTACTGTGAGCTGTTGTGTAGGTTGCGAGCGCAGCTCGGATCTGGCGTTGCTGTGGCTGTGGCGTAGGCCGGTAGCTACAGCTCCAATTCAACTCCTAGCCTGGGAACTTTCATATGCCGCAGGTGTGGTCCTAAAAAAGAAAAAAAAAGAAAGAAAGAGAAATATTGTATATACTCAGGATGTCTTCTAAATGCAATTAAGCTAAGACAGAAAAAAGAAGGATAAGAAGCTGCCACATATACTGTTGGTTATTTAGGCTCAAATAAGTCTACCACCACCTCACATGTATTTGATTCTTCATTATTTTTATAATGAAGGTAATGTTCTCATGATGTAACATAATAGGCAATACTCAGTTTATTCACTTAACCTTCATTGTTTTTACAATATTTTCTTGCAGTTTTCTCAAAAAGACATGATACATACAAAGAGTAGAAGTTGTTAAATTTCTTAAAACATGATCAAAGAAACTTTTAAACGGCAACTTAATGAATACAAAAATTTTAGAAATTATTCAATGCGTACACCCACATTTAAAACGCTTATACTATTACCTAAATTTCTCAAAAGCGAATAGTATGATGAAAGTGTTCATACATTATAAAATCACCAAAATTCACTTGGCTAGGAGACAGAGCTAAATAGTCTAGAAAAGAATGTGAAAATGGAGGCAACTATAAACCAGAACAAAACACAGAGGGATACATAAACCCTAACTTTTTAATAAGACACAAACCAAGGCAGAGGGGTCAATATAAAGAATGAAGAGAAATTTTTCTAACTCTTAGAAGGCAATACTACGAAGAGTTATAATTTTACAAACAGCCACTGCTGCTATTATCAAATTATTCTTTAAAACTACACAGTTCAGGTGACATCAAATATCAAGCCACTCACTTGAGAAACAATTACTTAACATATGTATGGTCTCAAACAGTATATTTAATATCATTTCCATAGTTAGAGATCTTCTAAGAGCTGTATTTTATGACAGAAAAAGAAATTATTTGACTTTCTATGATGAAGGTATCAGGTGATAAAGAAATTTCAAGTAATAAATGATTGCAAATTTTCCCCCAATATAGCCTATATAAACCACGTGATGTCAAGGAAATAATTTAATATAAAGAATTATTCAGAATCATAGATCTTCAAAATTTTTCACCATAAATTTAAAAATACACCCCATACATTTTCATGAAATATCAACAATTCAACTAAGCTATTTTTCAACTAAATAAAAACCAATCAATTCTAATAATTAAAACCTAGGGAATTCCCATTGCAGCTCAATGGTAACAAACCTGACTACTATCCATGAGGACACGGGTTCAATCCCTGGCCTTGTTCAGTGGGTTAAGGACCCAGCATGGCCGTGAGCTGTGGTGTAGGTTGCAGATGCTGCTAGGATGTGGCGTTGCTGTGGCTATGATGTAGGCCAGCAGCTGCAGCTCAGATTCAAACCCCAGCCTGGGAACTTCCATATGCCACGAGCGTGGCACTGAAGAAAAAAAAAAAAAATCATGTACAGTTCAGTGGTATGAGGTAGAGTCACACTGTTATGCAACCACAACCATTGCCACCTCCAGAACTTTCTTATCATCCCATACTGAAACTCTGTGCCCATTAATAATATTTTCCCATTCTCCTCTCCCCTCAGCCCTGGCAAGCACCATTCCGCATTCTGTCTCTATCAATCTGACTTCTCTAGGCCCTCACAAAGTAGAATCACACAGTATTTGTCCTTTTGTGACTAGCTTCTTCATTTAGCATAAAATCCTCAAGGATAATCCATATTGTATGTAGCATGTATCAGAATTGTCTTCCGTTTTTTAGGACTGAATAATATTGAATTCTATGTGTAGACCACATTTCATATATCCATTCATCCATCAATGGACATTTAGGTCGTTTCCACTTTTTAGCTACTGCAACTCATGCTGCTATCAACATGAGTGGACACTATCTAAGTCCCTGCTTTCAATACTTTTTTTTTCCATGCCATAGCAGTGACCCAGGCCGCTACAGTGACACCAAACACTTAACCTGCTGCACCCTAAGAACACTCTTTCAATTCTCCCCCCCCTTTTTCTTTTCGGTCTTTCTAGGGCTGCACCTGCAGCATATGGAGGTTCCCAGGCTAGGGGTCTAATCGGATCTATAGCTGCTGGCCTACGCCAGAGGCACAGCAACACTAGATCCAAGCCGCATCTGCAACCTACACCACAGCTCATGGCAACGCCAGATCCTTAACCCACTGAGCGAGGCCAGGGATCGAACCCACAACCTCATGGTTCCTAGTCGGATTCGTTTCCGTTGCGCCATGACAGGAACTCAATTCTTTAATGTATATAATTAGAAGAGGAAGTAATGGATCAAACGGTAATTCTAGGTTTAATTTTTGGAGGAACAGTCATACTGTTTTCCTCAGTAGCTGCAGCATTTCACATTACCACCAGCAATGCACAAAGATTCCAATTTCTCTACATTCACACCAACACTAGTTGTATACTGGTTTTTGGTTTGTTTTCCCTTTGTTTGCTTAATAATAGCCACTCTAATGGGTGTGAAGTCTTTGTGGTTTTAATTTACATTTCCCTAGTGACTGGTGATATTCAGAATTTTTTTTCTTTTCACGTACTTAGTGGCCATTTGTCTATCTATCCTCTCTAGAGAAACGTCTATTCAAGTCCTTTGCCCATTTTACAATTGGATTGTCTGTATTTTTGCTGTTGCATTTTAGTTCTTTATATATTCCGAATATTGATTAAATAGATCTATTTTTAAAGAAAACATTAACAAGCAAGTTGCTACTTAAATGAAACCTAAAATACCATAAAAGTGTAGCTTAAATTACTATCAATGGCCCACTTATGAATAAAAGCAGTCTAAAAACATAATCCTTTCAAATATTAATTCTAAAAATCAAATTATTTTAAAGTCATCAGTTCCTCCCCCATTAATCACTCTTGTTATTCTATAAAGCTCACATGGTACTCAAAAATGTTTTTAAAATCCATGATAAAAACTCTAACAAATAACTAGAATTTATATGAAACATTAAAAAATATTCACACTGGTCAGAGTTCCAGAGCTACCACAACACACACCTTCAGGCAGTAATATTCCTACTTCCATTTATGTAAATGTTATGTCACAAGCACAGGGGCACACCCTTATATAAGTCTACATTTTAAACGGTGGGCCTTGGAATTATTCAACACTGCAGCCCTTTGGCATTTAAATGCTAACAGATCTATGTTTCATTTTTATTACTATTTCTGACATAATTTTTAAAATTATAAAAGGCAAAGAATGTAATAAAAATAAGTAGTGTACCATGGTATTCAATTCAATGACTCCCTAAGCTCTAAACTAACTTATTCATTCTCATCCAATTAAAGTATCCAGGAGTTCCCGTAGCAGCACAGTAGAAACAAATCTGACTAGTATCCATGAGGATGCAGGTTCAATCCCTGGTCTCGTTCAGTGGGTCGGGGATCCCACATTGTCATGAGCTGTGGTGTACATTGCAGACACGGCTCAAATCCTGCACAGCCATGGTGGCGTAGGCGGGCAGCTGTAGCTCCTAATCGACCCCTAGCCTGGGAACCTCCATATGCCATGGGTGCAGCCCCAAAAAGCTAAAAAAAAAAAAAGAAAAAGGTATCCAATCCTATTTTTCCAAATGATAGTTTCACTACTTAAGTAGATATATCTCTTATCTTTATATCCCCAGCACCCAATCTCCCTTCTTCTGGTAACACCTCAATTTCCTATTAGCCAATCACCTCTCCTCATCCTCAGTCCCTGAATTTCAGGCAGTACCTGAGATGAGCATAAGATATAAGTCTGGGCAATCAAACTCACAGAGATTAAATCATGAGACACAAAACAAGATAGTAAGATTCAGTCCTAGAACTTATGCTGAAATTTTCAGTTAAGAAATACTTTTATAATTGCCAAGCTAGGCTGTTAGTAACCACCTCTGCCATCTCATAAGAGGGACCAACCAGAGAACAAAGCTGATGCATACACAAAAGCAGAGCATCAAAACAAACTCAAGAATGTCCCTGATGACAGTATTTGAAGTTCCAGATACAGCAATGTCTTAAAGACAGGTCCTTTCTCTGAAATACAGTACATGAGTCAATGAATTCCTTTTTCTTCACTTAGCGTCTTAAGGCTTTCTGTCATTTGCTAGTCCTAATATAATGACTTCTATTCCCTTATTGTTTAAATCTCAGTTGTCAGTGACAATTTTGACAAGTTCTGGAGGCCTATTCCAGACTTAAACATGTGCTATAGGAAGTTTAAAGTAATAAACACATTAATACAAAACGACTACTCATTTGGAAAGTATGCTTTTATAAAAAAAAGTTGCAAAATTGATAATTATTAAGACATGAACAGCTCTAACTAGAATGTAAACATGTGCTTACAAAAAGACACATGAAAAAAATCCCATTTTATTAAATCTGGGGAAACAAAATATCCCTACAGTAAGAAACTATACATATAAAATCACTACACTTGGTAGAATAGGAGTGAACAGAAAAAGTGGAGCTGAGAGGAATGTTAACAAAAGTAAATGCACATAAAATAGGAAATTTTCTCACTAGTTTTTTCCAATGGCACAAAATATTCATTTTCACTTAGATTTAAAATTTATTTTAAAATCTATCCATATTAGTTTCCTATAGGCACTGTAATTACTACACACTTGTGGCTTAAAATAACAAAAATTAATTTTCTCACAGTTCTGAAGGCCAGAAATTTGAAGTCAGTTTCAAAAGGCTGAATCAAGGTGTGGGCAGAGACATGCTCCCTCTGGAGGTTCTACAAGAGAGTCCTACACCAGGTTCTCGCTGCCAGCATTCCTTGGCTAATGGCTGAATCACTCTAATCTTGGCCGCTGTAGCCACTTTGCCTGCTCCTCTGTTTGTAAATCATTCCTCTGCCTTTCTTTTATGAGTATTTCTCTTCCTTGCTCACTCTTTCTCTCTTTTTTTTTTTTTTTTTTTTGGTCTTTTTAGGGCCACACCCACAGCATATGGAAGTTCCCAGGCTAGGGGTTGAACAGGAGCTACAGCTGCCGGCCTACACCAGAGCCACAGCAACACTGGATCGGAGCTGAGTCTGTGACCTACAGGACAGCTCATGGCAACACCAGATCCTTAACCCACTGAGGGAAGCCAGGGATGGAATCCGCAACCTCATGGATGAGCCACGATGGGAACTCCAACAAGGACATTTCTGATTGCA
Organism: Catagonus wagneri; assembly: GCA_004024745.2. Classification (NCBI taxonomy): domain Eukaryota; kingdom Metazoa; phylum Chordata; class Mammalia; order Artiodactyla; family Tayassuidae; genus Catagonus; species Catagonus wagneri. Next base: position 41,339,391 of record PVHT020004020.1, on the reverse strand, counting down.
TTTAGGGGCCACTCAGATAATCCAGAATAATTACCCCTGCTCAATATCCTTAACTTAATCATATCTACAAAGTTTTTGCTATAAAGTAATATTTACTGATTCCAGGGATTAAGATATGGGTATCTTTTATGGGGCTCTTTTTCAGTCTACCACCATGTTATAAGTCATTTCAATAACTATAATAGCACTAAAAAGGCTAAGAGTATGCATGTTAATACACCTTATATTCTCAAACTTTTTCTCAATGCTCTCTACTTATATTACTACCAAAAATGCTCCTAAAAAGTTATATTTAAAATAAAAAGGAAAGATTCCAGTAAGAAAATGTCTACTAAGCAAAGTCTTAAAGAGTGATTCATTTTAACCAAATTTAAAATACTATTCTTTGAAACAAGAGAGTTATTATGATGGCAATCCATTTTATTACAAATTTAAAAATTAATATAAGACTTTACCTCCAGATCCTAATTGCTTGTAGAATCTGTATTCCAAATGTAGCTGTGGTGCTCTGGATTTCATGGGCTCCTATTTTAAAAAAAAAAAAAAAAGCTATGACAAAAAATATTTAAGTTACTAAAATACCACTAGGCCTCAATTTCGAATGTTCTAAATCTTGGTGTCAACTCTTATATAATGTAATAATACTCAGTTAGGAATGTTTAGTCCCATGTAAACTAAATTGATGTTATAAATATACAGAAGGTTAAGCAGCTATCAGATCAGGCATTAGGAAAGTCTATGTTTGACTCTTTCACCAGGAAGAAAAGTTATACTGTGAAGAGTCATGACTAAGGGGATTTTTGCCCTTATTCTATTTCTCCTGTTCCCGGGAATTCGCTTCAGACTATATATCTGAAAGGTTCTAGGTTAAAGTAAAATTTTAGAAAGGTAAGAAAGAACAACAATGGAGACAGGAAAATTTTGACAGTAGCAACAATACTCTTTAAAAAATAATTTAGGTTGGGTGTAGCTTACAATAAAACACACAGTTCCTAACTATTAGGTCCATGAACCTTATTAACTGTATATATCCCTGCAACAACCAGCTCAAAAACACCTTTAGAACACTTCCATCACCTTTTTCTCAAAGTAATCACTTTGGACTTCTACCACCTTTGGATCTATTTTGTCTGTTGATGGGTTTCATACAAACGACATTACACAATGTACATTTTATGTGTATATATCTCTTCTCACTCAACATAATGTTTATGAAATTTGTACACACACAAACAGAAGCAAAACAGCTATAAAAGGTAATAAATGTGTAAAAATTACACAGGAAACAAAACTATAAGATAATAACACGGGGAAATTGAACAAGATCCAATAGGAAAGTGTAAGTAACATATTAACAAATTTAAATAAAACCAACAAAAGTTCAAGAAATACCAAAAAAAAGCTGGAATTCTCATTATGGCTCAGTGGGTTAAAAACTCGACTAGTATCCATGAGAATGTAGGTTCGATCCCTGGCCTTGCTCAGTGGATTAAGAATCTGGCGTTGTCACAAGCTGTGGTGTAGCTCACAGATGCAGCTTGGATCCCATGTTGTGGGGCTGTGGTATAGCTCAGATTAAACCCCTAGCCCAGGAACTTCCATATCCTGCAGGAGTGGCCCTAAAAAGATGGGAGGGCAGGGGAGGGAAGGAATACCAAAAACACTACCATAGCCAAAACTTAAAAATAACCTGTCAGCACATTAGCACAATAGGAAAGAGAATTTGTAAACTGGTAGGAAAAAGGAAGAATCTTCAGAATAAGAAAATCTTGTAGAATGCATCTATACCAATTTTATAAAATACATTATGAAGGAATAAAAATAGAAAATACAGAAGAAAGATTAGAGAGCTGGACAACACAATGAAAGAGGCTAATACACACTTGATAAGTGACTCAGAAGGAAAGGAGAGAGAAAAGTGAACAGAGGCAATAACTAAAAGAATACAAGAACTGATGAAAGATAAACCAGAGATTCAAGAGGAATGTGAATCACAAACAGAGTAACTAAAAAGAATTAGTACTAAGACATATCATAATGAAACAACCAATGACAAAGGCTTCAGAAAAGGAACCAGCAAAATCCCAGTGGAAAAATTGTAATCATAAAGATTACTATAACAGAAAACAATCAGCTTAGTTCTTGAGAGGCAAAATAATAGAGTAGTTAAAAGCACAGCCATTGAAACAAAATTTATACTGGGTTTGAAGCCTAAATTCACTAGTTACTAGCTGTAAAGACTCTGGCAAGTTACTTAATCTTTTCGTGCTTTTCACTTCCCTCATCTACAAAAGAGGGATAAAAATGTTCTTTCTCCTTTTATTTATATATACATATAAATGACTTAAAATAGTTCCTTCCACATAGTGCTATATTACCTATAATTCCTCAGCTAATTATAGAGAAGTACATGTCTACAGGATACGATAAATACGTAACTTTTTTTTTTTTTTTGTCTTTTCGCTTTATCTAGGGCCGCACCAAGTGGCATATGGAGGTTCCCAGGCTAGGGGTCTAACAGGAGCTGTAGCTGCCAGCCTATGCCACAGCCACAGCAACACGGGATCCAAGCCACGTCTGCAACCTACACCACAGCTCACAGCAACACCAGATCCTCAACCCACTGAGCAAGGCCAGGGATTGAACCCGCAACCTCATGGTTCCTAGTCGGATTTGTTAACCACTGAGCCACGACAGGAACTCCCATGTAACTTATTTAATCACAAATATTCCCTAGGAAAAACAGAAACCCAGATCTAAGTTGAGTCACACAGACTTTGAAAAACGTATGGTTTCCAAATGAGACAGGTTGGGGGGTGGGGGATACACTGAGGGTTTGGGATGGAGATGCTATGAAATTTCGCTGTGATGATTGCTGTACAACTATAAATGTAACAAAATTCATTGAATAATTAAAAAATAAATAAGTTGAGCCAGTTCAACTTGATTCCAATACTTTACTAGCAGTAAATTTTATTGTGTCACCATATAACAAAAGTCACCTCACCACAGGATGAATTTTTCATTACTCATGAATAATAGGTTATTATATAACCACAAACAACAAGATATGAGGGTGGTGTTGAGGTCAAATTAACAAATTACCCTGAAACCAACTATCAATATGAACTATGGTAACATTAAATAAATGTGAAAATCTTTATGAGATAAGAGAGAGAAAAGTGGTCACTGAAGTCTGCTCTCTGAACACCACTGTTATCAAATAATGCCTTTACCAACGTACAAAAATCAGATAGCACTGATTTATATAGACATAACATTTTTTTTTAATGGTCACACCCAAGGCATATGGAAGTTCCTGGGCCAGGCTTGAATCCAGGCTCCAGCTGAGACCTTCACTGCAGCTGCAGCAATGCCAGATCCTTTAACCCATGGCACAGGGCCGGAGATCAAACCCGCACCTGCACAGTGGCCCAAGCTGCTGTTATCAGGTTCTTAACCCCCTGTACCACAGCAGGAACTCTGTGAACCTCATAATTTTAACTTAGCATTCTATGTAGATTAGCCTACTGAAAGAAAACATTATTTACACTGATTTGGGCATTCTGGGCCTGTAATAGTAAAATATCTCACTATAAATTAGAAATTCACTCTTCCTAAATATTTACATCTTTGAGAGCTTGACTAATTGCATGGATTATTTAATACTGACTCCACTTCTGCTTAACAATGACAACCTTTTTAAATTTTATTTTGTCTTTTTTTAGGACCACACCCTCAGCACATGGAAGTTTCCAGGCTAGGTATCAAATTGGAGCTGTAGCTGCTGGCCTATGCCACAGCCACAGCAACATCAGATCTGAGCCGGGTCTGCAACCTACACCACAGCTCACGGCAATGCTGGATCCTTTAACCCTTAACCCACTGAGCGAGGCCAAGGATCGAACCTGCATCCTCATGGATGCTAGTCAGATTCGTTTACATTGAGCCATGATGGGAACTCCCAACAATGATAATCTTACTGAGACAACCCAATCAGATTTTCTGTAACAAAGTCAAGAACCAGAACAAAAAACCAGGTGAATTCATCTAGATAATGCCAGTCCCAACCCACATGTCATCCAGTCCTTCTCTTCTGGTGGCTCTATGACCCTACTCTGCACTTTTATTTCCCAGTAAAAATATAAACAGCATTTGTTGCAGTGAAACTTGGTCTACATTCACAAAGACACTTAAGTAGCACAGTTTTCTCTCTCATCCCAAAAGTTTTCTATCTTCCACTTGCCTCTCCCTTGAATAGTGCCCCCTTCCATGTTAATGTCACATTACCTTAACAGTGGCTACCCTGGCAGAAAGGAGACTGAGACTAGCAGGCAGGCTGGTAAAACCATGCCATGCTAAACCTCAGGGAAATCTCGCTGTCAAACTAAACAGAAAAGTTGAACAACAGAAACTTATGTCTTATAAAAATTCCCAGATCCTAACTATCCAAAAAAAGAGCTGTCCTACAGCTGTCCCACCAGGCACACTTAGGACTTCAAAACCCCATGGCAGTTTGTGTGCCCTGCTATCCTACACCCACATCAGGCATTTCAGTTTTCCTGAAGGTCAAGCAATATGGCCAGCTTTACCAAATATAAAACATCAATAGAAAAACAGATTTTTGGAAGCTACCTGGAAATACATTTTAAAACAATGTAATACTGAATACTAAGGATACTTGTCCACAGGCTTGAATCAGGAAGAAGAATCTTGCATTCTAATTTTTATCTAATTAAAAATTACACTATGTCAGCTTCTTATCAATTCTTATAACGCTGCCAAAGTAAAGGTATTAAGCTTTCATAACACAGAAAGACACAGACATCTTATATATAGACTATTATATACTTGAAGGGCATGGTTATGCCAGAAGCTTAATAACAAAAGACCAGTTAAGCTTACCACTTTCCCAATAAACACTCAAGTCATAAGTGATATGAGAAAAAAGTTAAGCTTACCACTTTCCCAATAAACACTCAAGTCATAAGTGATATGAGAAAAAATGCAACTTAATCATTAAAGAAATAACAAGAAAATAATTAAAGAAAAAATAAGAAACATGAACTTACCAGTTTAATTGCCACATATTCATTTGTGTATAAATTTTTCCCTTGAAAAAGAAAGAAAAATGTCAGATTCTACAAGAAATAAACTTTTGATGATATATTATGCAAAGCTGTAGTGTGAGAGGTGCAGGGGAAAGCACGTAACATATTTAAATGAAACATATATTTTCAAATGTTAAGTTAAAACATCAATAACGAGATATGTAAATTTATGATCAACTCAATGACATATTTAGTATTTCACTTGGATTCAGAGTAGAAAGTGTTACTAACAAATACTTTAGCCCATTTACAAAAATACAAATATTTTTATTTTGTTGGAATAATGTATACAAGTCAGAAAGTAATCAATAAATAAACACGTGCTAACCTAAACTTCAAAACCTAAACAAAATTCCTTTCTCAATCGCTACATCATTTTAAACCCTTCATTTCTAAGGAATGTGATCTTAATAGGGCTCATATACAATCCTATAAATATGTCAAATATACAGAAAAAATGTGAAATATATTTAAAATAAAAGTTTTAAAGTATTATTCAATAATTGGTTCTGACAAACTAGTTAATTATTTTAGTGGAAGAGGGTTATCAGCAACTCACCTTATAACCAAATTAAATTTCAAGTAGTTTAAAAGTTAAGTACATGTCATAAAACAAGAAAAAAATTTATCAGGCCAGTATATAGAAGTCTTTCTGAGTGTTAAAAAAAAAAAAGGAAAATGATAAAACGACCCAAAGATTTTATACAGATTTGATAGCACAAAATATTTCAAACTTTTATAAATAAAAAAATCTACTATATACAAAGAACAGATAAAAGACAAACCAGAATAAATATTTAATATAATTAACGTGTAAAGAATTTCAATCAATTAATCATTGGTACCAAAAAAGTAAAAATAATCTAGGAAAATTCCACGGGGTCAGCATTTGTAGTTCAAGTAAAATACTATGGAGAATTAAGTATATAGAGAGGAGTTAATACATAAATTAATGTGCTTCTTTACAAGTACAATAAAAAGAATAAAAAACGTGATTTCTGAATTTCTAGTATTCTTTCAATAAGCATGTATTATTTTTATAGTAAGAAAAACAGAATAATGATAGGTGTTGTTTTTAATTGTGATAGTAATTGGCCCTGATCACACCAGCTACTGAACACAAAATAAACAATCACCAACTTCCACACATGTGATTTTTCCAGCATCAAATTTCATTTTATACAACAGCTGATGAATGGCAGTAAAATTTCTAGGCAAAATTTCAGTCTCATATATACTGCCATGGTGAGCAGTTATTTTCACCATAAGAATCTTTGCCATAATCAGTTTGGCAGCACAGGTAATTGCCCATAAACAATTTTGCCATAAAAGATAAAACTATGAAAATAAAAGAGGGATATTAAAAAGACAAAATAACACATGAAAAATGATTAACAAATTTTTTAAAGATTTTATTCCAAAAAATAAAAAATATCTGAATACGTGATAATTCCTTTCTCAAGAACGATCATTAAGGATTCAGGATCTCATGTTGATCCTAAGTTCTCTACAATATAAAAAAAATTTGCTCTAAGTCTCTCCAGATTTCCCTGGAAGTAAAATAATCAAGGATGTTCCTATTTTTTATCAATATATGTAACTGGTAGTAAATCTCTGGACTACGTTTAAATGTTCCATCACATGCCCAGTCCTTAATATTTCATCAAATCATTTAAGCCAGATTCTGTGCCAAGTATGAAAATAATGTCTACATCACATTCTTCACCATTAAACAGCAAAAATTTTCACCATTTTCAAGAAACTTACACGCATTAGGAATCGCATAACCGTTTCCTTTTGGGGGACTAGGAGGAGCTTGTTTTTTTGGCTCCAACTTCTAATACTGCAAGATAAATTTGATAAACATGGCAGAAGAGAACAAGATGCTGTATCTAAATTAGCCAAAGAATAGCTAATTAATGTTCCTGAGGACTGTTGGGTAATACTCGCTACTTCCTTTCTATCTGCCATAGCTTGGTAAGCTTTTGGTTTGACGTGTCAGAAGGATTGGCAAAGTGATGTTACCATTTTCTAGTATCATACGCAATCTGGCTTTCCACTCTCCTGTTTCACACCTCCAGTAAATTTTCTTATCACTGTATTTCTTAACAAGTCAATATACACAGTTGTTATCATTCACTATCTTTAGTCAACTCGTCATTATTTAAACCATTATGAGACCTAAGGTTTATACAATATAAAAATGAAAGCACTTCATCAGTGGAGAAATGAAACCAAACTGTCAACCAGTTGAAACCAAGCTGTCAAAACAAACTGTCAATCAGTTATATTACCCTTTATGGCAAATGGCCTAATGGCCAATTAGTTGTGTATGGCCAAATAGCAAAACTGCTTGTGGCAAAGATTGCTATGGAGAAAATAGCTAGAACTGTGCCCAACAATGTATATCAGTGTTTGTCATATAAACATTATAACGCTTTTCTAAATTTTGTCCTTATTTTTTAAGAACTGAGTTGACATTGGGGGGGCGTTTAAAAAAAAAGAATTCAAACAAAAGAAAAAAGTATTTATTATAATGCTAAATAGCATAGATCTCATAAACCCATTATTCTTATCACACAGATGGCCCTCAACAGGAGAACCCAAAGTGGGTAGACAGGTACTCATGGATATAAAAAAAATTCAGATAACACACCCTATTTTTAATCAATTAGTTCAGCATTTAGATGTGCTTTCATAGATATTTTCAAGAATACGTTTCAAGAAGCCTATAAAATTGTAGGCTTTCTCTAATAAGTTTATAGTGAATAATTTATCTTCTTTTTATTATCTTTTTCTTTTTGGTGGGGGTGGGGCACACCCTCAGCATATGGAGGTTCCCAGGCTAGGAATCGAATGGGAACTGTAGCTGCCAGTCTACACCACAGCCACAGTGATGCAGGATCTGAGCTGTACCTGCAACATATGCAACGCTGGATCCTTAACCCACTGAGCGAGGCCAGGGATCGAACCTGTGTCCTCATGGATGATAGTCAGATTCATTTACACTGAGCCACGATGGCAACTGCATATAATAAATAATTTAATGGTACAATGAAAAACTTAATCTTGAGGAAACGGTGTCTAACAAAAGAACAATCGTGTTTTAAGTTCAAAGATGGAATTTAAATTCTCTCAAAATACTATCATCTTTTCATAACTATTTCATATATATTCATTCCCAAGCACACAAGGAAAAATATTCTGAGGACAACAAGTTAGGTTAAACACAGATTCCACAGAATCAAAATTCACCAAATACTTCTAAAAGTACGGTTTTGTTTGTATTTACATGGCCAAATGTCTACTTTTAAGTCACAGCAGAAAGCACTATATCTTTAAAAGTTTCATTTTTGAAAATGAGAGATTTTTACTGAACTTTATGGGTTATATTTACAAAGATGAACAATGACTGAACAATACTGCCAATGCACACTGTTACTTTACAAAGGCAAAGCCTCAAATAATTGGCTTTTAATCAAATATGCCATATGTATAAAACAAACAATGCACAAAGTATATGTGTGTATAGTACAAGTGAGAGAAAAGGAGTATAGGTATAGAGGGAATCCAGTTAAGAGAAGGCTCCAGGAGTTCCCGTCGTGGCACAGCAGTTAAAAATCCGATTAGGAACCATGAGGTTGCGGGTTCAATCCCTGGCCTTGCTCAGTGGGTTAATGATCCAGCATTGCCGTGAGCTGTGGTGCTGGTCGCAGACACGGCTTGAATCCTGCGTTGCTGTGGCTGCAGCATAGGCAGGCGGCTATATTAGACTCCTAGTCTGAAAATCTCCAAATGCCGCGGATGGGGCCCTAAAATGACAAAAAGGCAAAAAAAAAAATAGGAGAAGGCTCCAAGTAGACTGGTTCCAGTTCACCCATGTTTTAATCCATTTTCAAAAGACATTTCCAATAGAGCTTTGTGCCATGCTGAACTTAAAAAAAAATGGTTTTTACCAATTTTGTCGTATTTGGGTGATCATTATTATAAAAAAAAACAATGTTCTACAGAAACTACCTATATGTTTATATCAAGGACTACTAATTACCCAAAATATACATGTTCCCCTTCTATAATAATAGCCATATGAGAAGGTTTTTAAACAGCTGTGCAGCCAGTCGGCATTTCTAGTGTCTCTTTCAGCTTGCTGTGGCCAGGTGATTAGGTTCTGGATATGAATGGATGTAAAGTATGTCACTCTTCACTGCCAAGAATGAAGGTGTGCTCTTCAGGCCCTTTTTCCTCTTCTTGCTGGCTGGCTAGGAGATGGCAACAACCGGAGTAATCCCGTTACACACAAAGACTGAAGCCACGTACTGAGGACGCAGCAGTACCTAGACAGGCCTGTACACTGTCCTCTGGCCTGCGTCATGTGAAAGAAAGAGAGACTTGTTTTGCCTAACACCGTTACAGTCTGGGATTTCTTTGTTACAGCATCGTAGTCTATTCCTTATTATTAGATCTTTCAGGTAAGTTTTGAGCTTCAGTTAGTAAAAGCAGAAAAATCAGTAAAGAGAAAAATGATGGATCCACTCAAATCTGTGTATTAACTTGCTATATACTATAAGGCCTGCAGAATTTTCAACAAAACAATTTCTAAATACAAATATTAAATTGAGAGTAATTTTGAGCTATATAGGGAAAAAAGAGGAAGAAGAAACAAAAAGTTATAAAAACTCCTATGGTCTACTTAATTATGTAAAAATTTACAATATCTATTTCAGATATGGTAGTTCAGCAAATAATATATAATACTCTTGTTCTGTGTTCTTTTATTTTATGGTCAATCATATGTAGTCACAAGAGGGGACACAAAAGCAGATCAGGAAAACAAAGTTTATTATACTCCCAGGCCCAAGAGGGGGTCACAGAAGGAGCATCTTATTTTGGTCAAGTGATAAAAGACAGGAGCAAGAGAAAAGCTTAGGCGAAGGCCTTTACTGGTGTTTCTGCAGGAAAGGCAAAGTGGGTCAGAGTAAACATCTTAGGACTAGCTAATTTGAGTAATTCTGTTACCCTTTGACAGGCAGTCTCTAGTTGTCCTGCACTTGGCCAAGGAATGATTTAATGAAGAGGAAGATTACCTTCTGGAGGGTATGGGTCAGAGAGCAGAGGAACTGGTTAGCTTGTAGATCAAAGGTATGCTCCCGTGCAAACTACTGCATTTGGAGTAGATAAGCAATGAGATCCTGCTGTATAGCACAGGGAACTATATCTAGTCACTTTTGATGGAATGTGATGGAGGAAAATGTGAGAAGAAGAATGTGCACATATATACGTATAACTGAGTCACTTCGCTGTACAGCTGAAATTGACAGAACAATGTAAATTAACCATAATAGAAAAAATAAAAACCTGAAAGAAAAAAAAAAAAGGCATGCTCCCACCTGAGTCCTTTGCTATCCCTAAGACTAGGCCTCAGAGGAGCAGTCTCTTCCCAGCAAGAAAGGTTTTGAGGGGCTTTCTTTGTTGTTTAGTTTATGATTAAAGCAATGTTATAATAGCTAGATAGAAAGCAGAAAGGGATGCCATACACTTTGGAATATATCTGCAGTAAGAGGTCTACCTAAGGTATTAATTCTTTTTTTAACTGAAATATAGTTGACCAGAAATGTTTAAGATGTTAAAGCATCAAAATACACAGGAAAATAAAAAATATATACAACATAACTCCATATTTTGGCTAGCTGTTTCATCTCATTCAGTGCCTCTTAAAAACATGTCTAGGGATTTTGGTTGATTGTCTAGGCCAGAAATACATCTGCTAACATGTAGAATGCAAGCCTCACCACCAATACAAAGATATAAGCAAAAATATAGCAGTTCATCATTTAACAATTAAAAACACAAAGATGATAGCAAATACATTTAAAGTAATTATTTTAAATGTTTCAATTTTCTTAAATCTCAAGGTCAATTTTGTTATGTCCAACTTTCTTTTTTCAATAACTACCTATAAAAGTAGTTTCAACAAGAGGGTAACTGTGACTCTCCTTGGAGCATTTGGAAATGGCAGTGGATATTGGGGAGGGAGCATCTAGGGTTACATGTGGAGATGCAATTCCCGCTTGGTGCACAAGATGTCTGAAATTCTAAACACCAGGCAGTGTATGCGACGGTCCTATACAAAAAAAAAAAACAAACAACTTGTGCAGCCCAAGATGCTGATAGCATCTTTGTTAAAAATCACTTATCTATAACATGTATACTTTATATTCTTTCTTACCCAATACAAATCACAAAAATTTCAGTGCCAGAAATCAAAAGTTCAAGATGTGTCTACTAACATGGTTTAAAAAAGAAAAAGCACTTTAAGAATCCAAACCAAATTTTATCGGCAGCATGTTTATCCAGGTATAGAAAGAGTGCTAATTATAACTTTTTTTGTACAGAGAAGTCACTTGGGACCTTTAAAAAAGGTCCCTTTATTTAGTAGTCTAACAGAAAAGAAAAATATGATCAAATTAGTTCAGCAAGGGTATATGTAACAGATCACAAATACACATAAAATAAATACATACAGATAATATATTTAAATAAAAGTATATAAAATATAATAAACACCCACAGATTTGATATAGATAGACAGATAAATAGATAAGAAAGATGGATGGGTAGATTGGACTAGTAAGTCATTTTATGCCTATTCCTGCCTATTCACAGGCTGCAAAAAAAGCAGGGGGAGTACTTTGCTGTTTTTTTTTTCAGTATATAATTTCTTATACTGCCCTGGTTAAAATGTTCCACGAGATTGTTCTGTGTGTATAGGTGCACATATATACACATACATATAGACGTGCATGCACACAGATGTGGATATATATAGTTAATTTGAAATAAATTATATGAAACAAGTTTTAAATAAAAAAGGCCAAAGCACTAACATACACAGAGACAAAGTACAAATATATATGATAATATATAGCTATAAAACCAATTTACATCAATAGATTATATACAATATGCTACGATTTTAATTAAGAACAAATATCTTGATATCATCTTTTAAAGGAGCAGAATAATCATTGTTCTCCTAAAACTTGCAGGTATAATGCTGGTCCCTTTACACCATTATCTAAATTTAATCTTCACAATAATTTAGGAAATGGAAATAACCCCATTTTCAAGTTGAGTGATTTGAAGCATCAAATGGTTAAACGCCTTATGTGCACCACAAGGGCAGAGACAATACTTATATTTTTCTAGTGTATCATCAGTGCCTAATCATGCCTCATACATAACAGGCATGCAGTAATTTTTTTTTCTCTTTGCTTTTTAAGGCCACACCAGCAGGATACAGACGTTCACAGGCTAGGGCTCGAATCAAGCTACAGCTGCCAGCCTACACCATAGCCACAGCAACGCAAAATCCAAGAGGCATCTGCAACCTATACCACAGTGCAAAGCAACGCTGGATCCTTAACCTACTAATAAGCAAGGCCAGGTATCAAACCTCTATCTTCACAGATACCAGCTGGGTTTGTTTCTGAAGAGAAACAGCGGGAACCCCTGACATTCACTAAGTGTTGGATGGATGGATAGATGCAGCTCAAGGTTAGAGAAATAAATAATTGCTTTTTCTGACACCCAAATCGGAAACAGAGTAAGAATTTCAAAGTATCTAATTCAATATCCTTCAAAATATAAAATGTAAAACATTCAAACTTTCAAACATAAGTCCCTACTAAAATGCTCAAGAGTCTGTAAGACACATCATATTATAGCTATTTTCTATGTACAACGTATGTCACTGCCTTTTATAAATGGCTTACTTCATTCAAAAAGTTAATGAACATTAACCACATAAACAGTAGTAAAATGACGGAGTAACTACAAATTAGAATGTTTTGCAAGATGAAAAGGAGAAGTAGTTGAACAGATGAACATACAATTGCACACATTTCTAACATCAGGGTTGAATCTAAGGAAAACTGTGAAGCCAAGTTTTTTTTTTACTTATTTCCAAAGTTTATACTCCTGGTTGTACACTGACCAGAAAGCCCTCGATATATCTCAATACTGACTTCCATAGACCTGTGACGTCTCCCATCTTGTTTCACTTTAATGACAATGGCTACACCTTTATTGTACTAGGAGTTAAAAAACTAGATTTGGATTATGAGTCCATCATTAAACTGCTGTGTGACAGCTGGTAAATAACCTTCCCTCACTGAGTTTCAAATGTCTTAAACATAAATATTGGAGGTTAAATCAGATGGTTTCCCAAACCTGCCTGATTATAAGAATAAACTGAGTTACTCTGCTGTGTTCCTGGTTAAGAATATAGATCCCTAAACCATCCTGGATATACTTGGGGGAAGAGGAGAATAGATTACGACAATGTAAATTTCACTGATTTTTTTTAATGCAGTTTCAGTACTTTACCTTGACTTTAAGCCAAACATATCCTCCTAAAGCAACCAGTTACTAAATGTTTTTAAATCAGAAAAGGCAGCTTAAATATCACTCCCAAATAATGCACTGTGCAGCAGTTCCCTGGTGGCCTAGCAGTTAAGGATCCAGCATTGTCACTGCTGTGGTGCAGGTTCCATCCCTGGCCCCGGAACTCCTGCATGCCACGGTGCAGACAAAAGAAGAAATACAATGCAAAGGCTTCCCCAGTATTTATTTCAGCCTCCTGGGGCTTTTTAATTTACTTTCTTTTTTCCCATATTCTGGATGGTTGATCTCAAGTAAACAGACATTGCTATACTAGGGATTCATTTACAAATGATATACAAGTATATGAGAAATTGCTAACATCTATACCATTTAAAATTACTACAACAATTAAACAACTAAACAAATAACTTAATATTTTCATTAGAAAATATTTTTCATTTTAAAAAGTGCTCCCAACATAATGGAATAAATAAAAGTCTTACCTAATCGTAATTCTCCAAAATTCCCACATCCAATTTTTTTTCCAACTCTAAAGTTAGGTCCAACCATTAAAACTCCAGAGGATGAAGAACCAGTTCCTCGAGTGTTATGTCCTGACCGACCACTAGGTCGTGCCATTCTATCATCTGATTTGTCCTTGTCTTTCTTTTTATTATCCATATCAAGTTTGCGGTACTCCACTTTGAATTCTTTAATCAAGACAAACACACTGAAACAGGGTACTGTGAGAACAGGTACATCACTAGGTAACTGTACCAGGTGGGTAATGTTAACATTCAAATTGCAGTAGGTAGTCAGTTAACTGGAGCGTGTTCATCCCATTCGTAAAAATTTTCTCAGTTGTCTGTTCAGCAAAACATGTCTTCAAAATTCTCTTTTCAATGATGTGAGCTGATACTGATAGCTAGAATATTAAGAAAAGAAAAGTAGTCAACTTAGAGAATTAAAAAACACGTTTGGGAAATCAGTAACAAAAGATCAGGCAAGAGACTATTTCTGTTTATTGATGCCCACTGGAATCAAACCTCAGCAGGCGCATAATCATTACCCTTTATTCCTATACTTTAATACCAAGGAGATCACAAAAACAAAATCAAACAAGTCAGAGATTTGGTAACTTCTGAAAAATAAATAGAAGTAACAAGAATGTACTGATTGTTTCATAAGCCAATATACATTCACGAATCTAGATCTTCCGACTTAGAATCATTTCAATAATAAAAAAAAAAAAATTACGTTGACCTCTCCTGTGGCTCAGTGGGTTAAGGATCCGGCATTGTTACCACAGTGGCTTGGATTGCTCCTATGGCACAGGTTCAATCCCCAGCCCAGGGGAAATTCTACATGCTATGAGTGCAAGGGAAAAAAAAAAAAAAACAAACCTCGAAGAACTCCAATAAATCAACATTTAAAGATTTTCAATTTAAAAGCAAAAAAAAAAAGAATACCTTTTGCAAATCAGCAAAAGATCTTAATAAAAATATCTTCCACGTGTTCATATATTTAATAATCTTCAGTCTTTTCAAATATGCATTCTCATTTGATCTCCATTTACTCAAAAACTTATTATCCATTAAGTATATATGAGAATGGAGCAACCATAACAACAGTTGCACCAAATAGTATTTTTGATTAATTTTCAGCAACCCACCAAATATGCAATTATTCCTAATATCCAGTCTATTCATAAAGTTTCTTACTGTATTTGCCATACTCAGTTTTGAAGATGAAACCGTAAGCATCTGTTTGATACTCGCAAAACTGAATGCGTTTTACATATACTGCTTTCCCTCTTTCCAGCCATAATAGAGTACTGACACTGAACTTCCCCTCCTGCTGTAAATGACTATAAAACTGGACAAAACGTATGAAGCATTTGCTTTCAGGCACTGGATAATAGACAATGCAAAGTGATCTTTGAGAAAAGAGAACCACGTAAGATGAATCTTCACCCAAGACCTGCAGCTATGGACAATTTTCTGACCACACCACAAGGAAGTGGAGGCTCAGGCAATACACAATGATCATAGATCAGAGTTTGCGGCTACTGAAGCTAGTGGACTTTGCAAGACAGTACTGAAAGTGAGAGTCAGTTGTACACTGTTAGGGGTAGGAGGTGATAGGGCAGAAGCTAGGCTAGGAGACAAAGGCTACTATGGAGCTAAATGAAGAATGTAGATACCAAAGGCTGTACAGTGCTAGAAGACCTTAAAGTTCCCATCAAGTCCTGGTACAGGAACCTCCTTAATATCCCAGGAATTCAGCCAAGACACCAGAAAGACCAAGTCCTAAGTGTTAGGACCATATCCTAGAATAATGACTACTCTAGACTGGCCCAGCTAAAGCCTAAAACCAAGCCTAAAAAGGATTAAGAGTATCTCCAACAAAACGAACTGCATTCCAGAATGAAACTCAACATACTTAAAAAAGACAAAAAAAAAAGACTTTCAACAATGTTAAATCCATACTGTCCAGCATAGAGTTAAAAATAACCAGACATGAATATAAACAGCAAAAAATGTGACGTGAGCAAGAAAACAAAGTCTCCGAAGAAAACAGGGTTCAAGATGACCTAGATATTGAAATCAAGAGACAAGACTTCAAAACTACTAAACAGCTGTTTAAGTCCCATTACATTAAAGAAAGAATGGACAGAAAAAATATTTTAAGAAATAATGGTTGAAAAATTCCCAAATTAACTGAAAACCATTAACCTACAAGATGAGGAAACTCAGCAATCCCATAAGTGATAGATACAGAGAAAATTAAACCTAGGTACATCATAGTCAAAGTGCAAAAAAAAATAAAGGGAAAATCTTGAAAGCAGAGAAAAACTACCTGACATACAGGTAAACTTCCAACTTCTTTTCAGAAACAATAGTGGCCCAAAAGAAAATGGGAGAATATATTCAAAGTCATGTAAGGAGGAAGAAAACTCAGCCCAGAACTTGACATCCAGTAAAATTGTTCTTTAGAACTGAAAGTGAAAGAAAGCCATTTTCAGATGAAGGAGAGCTAATCATGAGCACATCTGCACAACAAGAAATAGTTTCTAAATAGTCCATTAGGCTTACTTAAATCACACATGACACCACATAGAAATTTCAAGAAGAAAGGAAGAACATGAGAAACTGGAAATGCATGAGGATTAATTTCCTTAAGATAAATTGCTCTTTAAACTACAAATAATTTTTAGTATCATTTATAACATATGTGGAAGTAAATGATATGACAACACAAATGGGAAGGGCAGGTAGTAAATTAATTATACTATTTCAAAATTCATATATTTGATAGAATAATGTGGTTAATATTAATTTTAAGTAGCCAATGACAAGTTAAAACGATTATTTTAATACCTGACCAAATGCCAAAAAATTAATTGCAAAAGAAACAGCTAAAAAGTTAACACAAGAAGTAGAATATGATTAAGACAAAAAAGGAGAAACAAAAGACATATGAAACAAAAAGGAAAACAGCAAGATAGTATACTTAAAAACACACATAAAGAAAATGGACCATATTCTCCACATAAAAGGCCAAATTTGTCTGACTACATTTAAAAAATAGAGATTCAACTATATGCTGTCTCTAAGAAACAACTTTAAATTCAGAGAAACATAAACTGAAAGTGTAACAATAGAAAAAAATATACTATGCAAATATCAAGCATTACAAGCTTGAGAGGCTACAATACTATCATACAAAGTAAACATCAAAACAAGGGAATATTACCAAAAATACAGAGGTCTATTTCATAATGACAAAAATATCAATTCAATAGAAAGATACAAAAGCCATAAAAAAAGTCAAAAACGAGCAAAATGAGGCAAGAACTTAAAAAACTAAAGGGAAAAACCTCAATAACTGATAAAGTAGAAAACATCAATTTGTAAACTGATACAGGAGATCTAAATACCTAAATACCATCAACTATCCTGAACTAATAGACATTTATAAAATACCATATCCCAAAACTGCAGAATTATATTTGTTTTCAGTGTTCATCAAGCAAGATAACATGGGAGATCCCACTGTAGCTCAGCAGGTTAAGAAGCCAACAAAATGCCCACGAGGATGCAGTTTTGACTCCTGGCCCTGCTTCAAGGGCTAAGGAACCAGTGTTGCGGCACACTGCGGCTTAGGTCACAAATGCAGCTCAGATCCTAAGTTGCCTTAACATAGGCTGTGGCACAGGACAGAAGCTATAGCTCAGATGTGACCCCTAGCCTGGGAACTTCTGAATGCCGCACCTCCCATTAAAGGGGAAGAAGAGAGAGAGAGAAAGCTCATATGCTGTGTCATTATTTAAATCTCAAATAACTGAAACATTAGAGTGTTATATACTCTTTGATCAAAATAGAACTAAATAATGAATCAATAATTATATGATATCTAGAAAATTCCAAAATATCTGAAAATTAAAGACTTAACAATTCATGAGTTGAAAAACAAATCAGATGGGAAACTAGGAACAATTTTCACAAAGTAATAAGGAAATGTAACACATTATATTTTGCAGTTGCAGCTAAAACAACGCTTAGAAGAAAATTAGAAGCTTTAAATGCCTACATTAGAAAACTTTTTATACAATGATCTAGATTTTCTCCTTAAAATGTTAGAAAAGAACAAATTAGACACAGGTTGAGGAAGTAATTTAATAGAGCTATTGTTAATATTCCAAGGAATTATATGAAAACAGTCTTAACGAGTGAAAATAGCAGATAAATGGGAAAATATCAAAGAACAAACAAAACAAATTAAAAACCCAGAGACCCTAGAATAAAAAGGATCAAATCTGAAATGAAAAACTTCACTGGATACACCTAAAGTAGACTGGATAAAGCAGAAGGTGTCAATGAACCTAAAATGAAATCCAAAGAAATCATCCACAGAGAAAATCAATACAGAAAAGGATAAAGAACAGAGAAAATAAACCCAAAAGCTGACTCTATGAAAATAGTCAATAAAATCGGTAATGCCTAGCAAAACGGTCAAGAATAAAAAAAGAAAATATACAAAAAACCAGTAACAAGAATGAAAGAAGGGATATCACTAAAGATCTTACAAACATTATAAGAATAAAGGACTACTATGACCAACTTTATGACAATAAGTTTAATAACAGATGAAATTGACAATTTTTTTGAAAAATCCAACACAGGGATATAAGATCAAAAGGAAAATATCAATAGCTCTAAATTTAAATTGAATTTCTTTAAAAGAAAAATCTCTGCACAAAGGTAGCATCACTGGCGAATCAAATATTTACGGAAAAAATAAAACTGCTCTCACAAAAACTCTTTCAGAAACATAGGAATAAGGAATACTTGTCAATTTACTCTGTGAGATGAACAGAACTCTGATATAAAAGCCTGACCAAAACACATGAAGCAAAGAAAATTAGAACAGCATTCTTCATAAGAACAGATAGAAAAATCTTCACAAAATATAGGCAAATATGTAAAATGTTTAATAAATAACAATTAAACAGGGTTTAATACTAGAAGTGCAGGATTTAACACTGGAAATGAACTCACCAAATAGAAAAAAAAAGAAAAAGAAAATACCTCAACAGACAGGAAAATGCATTTGACAAAATTCAAACCATCAATGATTAAAACCTCCCAATAATCCAGAAAGAGAATCAAACTTCTTGAAGCTAATAAAAGGAATCTACACACACACATACACACACACACACGCACGCACGCACCTTATAGCTAGTATATACTTAAAGGCAAAATACAACTCTTCACCAAGACTAGGAAAATGCACAGACCTTCTATTCAACATCATACAGAAGAACTAGCCTATACGATAAGACAAGAAAAGAAGCAAAAGGTAGGAAAATTGAGAGGAAAAGGATAATCTGTTGTTATTAAGAAACATCATGATTGTGTGTGCAGAAAATCTTATAGAATAACTTCATCAAGATGACAACATATGTCATTCCCAACTTCAATTCCCCTCTCAAGAAGACCAACTAGCAACTGTCCACAGACAAGACACCACCGAAAAAAATTCCCAGAACGGGGCGGGAAGGGGTAAGGTGAATGCTAAAGTACTCTCCTGGACCTAAGAGAGACCAAATTAGAATAGTAAAAGGAGTGGCTACACTTTGACCATACTCTCCCTCCCCCAAGGCTGGCACAGTGCCACACCTACAGGGCTCCCCAAGTCTTTGGGTTTCTCCAGTGGGAAAACCAGAGTCCAAGGTGGACATCCAGCTCCCCCTAGCATGGCATGGCACTTCCTGGGAGGCCCACTCTCACCTCATCAGAATCACTGGGGAAATCTGTGGGAGCCAGTTAGGATACTGAATCAGTAATAAAAATTCTTCCAGCAGGGGGGGGGGTGTTCCAATTGTGGCACAGCGGAAACCAATCTGACTAGTATCCATATACATGAGGATGCGAGTTTGAACCCTGGCCTTGCTCAGTGGGTTAAGATTCCGGCATTGCTGTGAGCTGTGGTGTAGGTTGCAGATGTGGCTTGGATCCTGAGTTGCTGTGGCTGTGGCGTAGGCCAGCAGCTGCAGCTCAAATTCAACCCCTAGCCTGGGAACTTCCATAGGCCACTGCTGCAACCTTAAAAAGCCAAAAAAAAAAAAAAAAAAGAAAGAAAGCAAAACCTTACAACAAACAGAAGCCCTGGCAGGAATGAGGAAAAATTAAATTAGAACTCTCATTGCTGGTAGGAATATAAAATAGTACAACTTCAAGGAAAAGTTTGATAGCTTATTGCTATACACCCATCCTATGACCTAAAAATAACATTCTTACATATTTACCCAAGAGAAATGAAAACATACATTTAGAGAAGATTTGTATACCAATTACTCATAATAGCCTTATTCACAATAGCCAAAAACTGGAAACAATCCTAAAGTCTACTAACAGGAGAAGAGATATTCAAACTGATACATTAACTCAATGGAATACTAGTCAGTAAACAAAAAGGAAAGAACAGCTGATATATGTACCAATATGGATGAATCTCCCAGATATTAGACTGAGATAAGTCAGGTACAGATGAGTACGTATTACATGATTCTGGTTATATGAAGTTCTAGAATCAGCAAAAATAAGCTATAGTGATAGAAATCAAATCAGGTGTTGCGTAGTGTGGTAGGAAGTTTGTAAAAGTGGCAGGGGTGGGTGGAGATCTTTCTGGGGGAAAGAAATGTTCTATAACCTAAATAGGAGGACATTACACCAGTGTATACATTTGCCTAAACTAATCAAATTACACTAAAAATCTATGTGTTATTAGATGCTACTTCAAAACATGATTTTTAGAAATAACCCACACAAAAAATAAATTAATGCTATATCTTAAAGTTCATGTCTTTCCCTAATATAACTTTATCAGGAAACTTATTTGAAAACACTACTGTTTTTTAAAGTTAGTGAACATACAAGTATTTTATTTTAGAAGGTTTTCTTTAAAAGGCTCCTCCACACTTTATCTATTTAGAAGGGAGTAAATTTGTGTTGGCAATTTTTCATGTTATTTTCAATACACAGCTTTTTGTTTACCAAATATCCAAAACACATTCTACCTGTTACAAGAATACAAATAATACAGATAAAAGTAAAATTCCCTTGGGATGCCCAGACCCCTGTCCTTCACGCCATTTGCTCCACTCACAGGTAGACATGACTTTCAGTTTTGTGTTTATACGCTCCAGACCTTTTTTGTAATGCCTGCACATGATTTACGTGGGTCTGCTTGTTTGTTTTACAGAAGGAGATCACAGTAAAGCCTCTGAAGAACAAAAAACTTCCTCACAAAACAAACAGCATTTGAAAGCCTGTCATACACTGGAAAACTTTTGCCCTTTCCCTTTCATACCCCTCCACCCCACATGAACGCTGGAGGAATAAGGGCCAGCCAGCATAATGAATGACTGAGGAGGCAGGAGGAAGAGTCAACAGACAGGCCCAAATTCCTTCCCCAGTAGAAATTTCAGAGCCAAGGGTGAAGCCTGAAATGGGGAGGTGGGAAGATTGAGGCAAGAAGTGATGAATTAGCTTAATTGATGTTCAAAAAACGGAACACTTTTTTTGGGAGGATTTTTTTGTTTTTGTTTGTTTGCTTTTTAGGGCCACACCAACAGCATATGGTCCCAGGCTAGGGTCCAATCAGAGCTGCAGCTGCCTGCCACAGCCACAGCAATGCAGGATCTAGCCACATCTGCAACCTACACCACAGCTCATGGCAACGCTGAATCCTTAACCACTGAGCAAGGCCAGGGATCAAACCTTCATTCTCATGGATACCAGTCGGGTTTGTGATTGCTGGACCACAATGGGTATTAAAAACAGGTGTTTTTAATACCTGAAAATAAGTCTTGCCAAAACTGAAATTATTCCTATGGATATGTGGCAAGGATTAGCGGAAAGTGACCACAATAGCATCTGTAAGTGGGGAAAGAAAAATAATCAAAGTAATCAAAGTAGAGAAGTTTTGGTTAGTGAGAAATGAGGCTATTTCCTATTTTACTCCATCCTTTTCACCACATTCAAGAAACTGTTCATAAACTTGTACTAGATTTTTTAATTTTTTTTTAAGATTTTCAACAAATCAGATTTCTCATTAAAATGCTTTCTTATTAAGAATCTCAAATAATGCTCAGCCTTTCCTTACTGTTGCACCTATCAAACAATATTAGTATCAATAAGTTTGTCCATAGCCATGGTCAGCAAACTCCAGCCTGCAGGCTAAATCTAGCTGTTGTCTATTATGTACAGTCTGCAAACCAAGAATGGTCTTTACATTTGTAGTTTGGGGAAAAAATTAATAATACTTCGTGATACCTGAAAATTATATGAAATTCAAATTTTGATGTTCATAAATAAATTTTCATAATAATGAATCCATGCCAACTCATTTATGCACTATTGTGGCTGCGTCATGCTCTAAGAGTTAAGTAGTTGAGAGACCATATGTGGCAACTCATCACTTCACAGTGCTGCCGAGGGGCTCACAAACTGCAGTGCTTGTCATGCTTTTAAGGCACAATGGAATATAAATTATATATTTAAATTAGATTGCAAAGCATTGCGTTTATAATGTAGTGACACTACACTAAAGAATATAATATACTTGGACATAACCAAAATTATTAGTTTTCTATTGCTGTGTAACAAAGTACCAAAATTTAGTAGCTTATAGCAATATATTAGTTCATTTTCTGTGGATCAGAAGTCTGGGCTCAGCTCAGCTGAATCATTTGCTCAGAATTTCACAGGCTTCGTTCAAGGTATCAGCTAGACTGCATTCGCATCTGGAGGCTACCGTGGGAAGGAATCTTCATCTAAGCTCCTTTAGATGGTGGGCAGATTTCAAATCCTTGTAGTGTATAAGCAAGAAGCTGAGGCTCTCAGACAGAGGCCACCCTTAAGTCCTAAAGGGTGCCTACAGTTCCTAGAAGATGCCAAGAGTTCCTTTGTACCCTGCTCCAATGCACCAATCCAGGCCTTCAAATTTCTGCTATCTGCTTCCAAACTTCTTTGATGCTGCCTGCCTATGTGGTAGAAAGAGCACTGGATTAGAAAAAAGATGTCAGAGAGTCCCAACTAGTTGTAAAGCCTTAGGCAAGGCTTATCCTGCCTAAGCTTATTTTAAGAACTATAAAACAGGAGTTCCCATCGTGGTTCAGCGTTTAATGAATCTAACTAGCATCCATGAGGACGCAGGCTCAATACCTGGCCTTGCTCAGTGGGTTAAGGATCCAGCGTTGCCATGAGCTGTGGTGTAAGTCGCAGACGAGGCTTGGATCCTGCATTACTGTGGCTGCGTTAACAGATGAGGCAATGAAGGAAGCTAACGCCCAAACTAAGTGCTGGAGAAGACCACAAAAAAAGCAAAGGAGCTGATCTGCCAAACAAGGCTCCCTACAGAAGTTAGGTTAAAATAACACCACAACTGACAGATGCTCAGCTCTTAAGAGGAATAGAAGAGGTAGAGCGAAGGACAGGGTTATGAACATTTGCACTTCACAAAGTACACAGTAAAAAAGATAACGTAAAATTTACTTCAACAAAAAACAGAGATGTTAGAATATAAAGTGTCAAAAGTAAGCAACAGATGAAGTACACGTAATAGCTATGCAAACATTTAAAGGCAAAAAGGGAAGTGGCAGTATGTGAGCCAAAATCTCATTCAGTAGTCAATTAAAAGATAATGCAACTGCAAAGATAATTTTCCTTTTTCCTTTCTAATTTGGGTACCTTTCTTTTTCTTGCCTAACTACACTGGCTAGGACCCCCAGTATTAAGTGA
>PVHT020004020.1:41252698-41314588 GCA_004024745.2 Catagonus wagneri | reverse complement strand
CATCCTTGTCTTATTCTTGATCCTAGAGGAACAGTTTTCAATCTTTACAATGAAGTAAGACATGAGCTGATAATCTTGTCACATGTGGTCTTTATCACAGTGATACACATTCCTCCTATATCTAATTTGTTGTTTATCATAAAGGGATATTGAATTTTGTCAAATGCTTTTTATGTACCTATTAAGACAATCATAAATGTTTTCCTTCATTATGTTTAGGTAGTGTATCATATTTATTGATTTGTGTATGCTGAACCATTTTGCCACCCAGGGATAAATCCCATTTGATTATGGTGTATATATCTTTCAAATGTTCTGTTAAATTCACTTAACACATACCTTCCTCAAGAGAAAAAAAAGTGGTTTTAACTATTGAAAAATTCAAAAATTTCAAAGACATGAGTCAAGAGACTAAAACTTATACATCCTTCTGTATTTTAATATTTTATCACATATAGGTATTAACTTAATAAAAATATTAATTCTACTATAAAAGAGGTAACCTTCATCTAAAATGACTAAAATATACTGTCAAAACCTGACATGAATATTTCAAATAACTGAATAATAAAGTATTAAGTGCTTCTATAAATTATCTTTTTTGTTTTGATTTGCTTTACTTCGCTTTACATAACAGAATCCACCAGTTCACCAATACTGGAGACAGTTGTAAAGTTCTTGACCTGAAATCCCTGGACCTTCTAAGTCTTTTCTTAAGAGAGAATCCAATAGACTGTCAAAAGATTACATAACACTAAAAAAGCAAAGAAAAATATATTTTCATTTACTCACTGAATTACTTTATAGATATATTCTTAGAAACAACTTATCCTAAAATTAAACATTTATACTTTATTTAAAAGCTAACCTTGTTATAGACAAGTATTTAGGTAAGTTTTTAATATATACATTACGACCAAAAGACTGAGAACAGTTCTAAGTAAGGAAATCAGGAGAGAAGTAAAATAATGTTAGAAATAAAACTATGTAATACTAACCCAAAAAAATAGAATACCATGCAGTTCAGTAGCCATAAATAAATTAACTTTTCTGCTTTCTAGTAGAAAAGCAAAAATAGAACCATAAGTAGATAGGATTCAGAGTGTCCATTAAACTTACACCAGTTGCTAAAAAGCCCATAAAAATCCTAGTATCGTATTATACCTTCAGATGCAGTCAGCAGTAATAAATGAAAATTCCTCTCAGAAGTTTTAAATTCAAAAATTACAAGGGAATTCCCATTGTGGCTCACTGGGTTAAGAACCTAACTAGCATCCATGAGGATGTGAATTTGATCCCTGCTCTGCTGTTACCACAAGCTGCAGCATAGGTCACGAATGCAGCTCGGACCTGGCACTGCTGTGGCTGTGGTACAGGCTTGCAGCGGCAGCTCCAATTTGACCCCTAGCCTGGGAACCTCCATATGCCCCAGGTGCGGCCCTAAAAAGACAAAAACAAAAAACAAAAATTACAAGGAAGAGAATGGAAAAATATATCTTGAAACTTTTTTTTGGCTTTCTTATTTTAAGTGATTTTTACTGTTTCCATTATAGCTGGTTTACAGTGTTCTGTCAATTTTCTACTGTATAGCAAGGTGACCCAGTCACACAGATATATACATTCTTTTTCTCACATTATTCTCCATCATGCTCCATCATAAGTGACTAGATATATTCTCAGTGCTACAAAGCAGGATCTCATTGCTTATCCATTCCAAAGCAATAGTTTCCATCTATTAACCCCAAATTTCCAGTCCATCCCACTCCCTCCCCCTACCTCTTGGCTACCACAAGCCTGTTCTCCAAGTTCACGAGTTTCTTTTCTGTGGAAAGGTTCATTTGTGCCATATATTAGATTCTAGATACAAGTAATATCATACGGTATTTGTCTTTCACTTTCTGACTTATGTCACTTAGTATGAGAGTCTCTAGTTCCATCCATGCAGCTTGAAACTTAAAACTTATACAACCACAGTAATAAAAACTATTGAAAGAAGACAATTTCATAGAAATATGCCTTGCTGACAATTTCTTATAACACAAAGTAGTGATTTATATGGCTTTAGGATATTTTAGTTTTTATAAAAGAGATAGTACCCTTTTAACTGAAACCTTAAACACTGTACAACTAAAAAGAATGGACATGCACATAATGTGCATAAAGTTTCGTGAATATGCACAAATGGTAGCAGAATATTAAAAATTATGTTTGATTCTATCATAGTTCTCAGCACACTGATTTACTTAAATATCTATATTAAAAAGACAGAATTTATTAAAAGGTTGCATTTTCAAATTATCCTCAAGAATAGATGAATAATCAATAACTTTGCTTTCATAAACAATTATAATTTTGATATAATATCCACTAATAAAGATAAAAAATGAGCTGCTAAACACAGAAAACATTAGACATAATCTGATTATATGAGTAGAAACGTAGGCCACAGGCATACTTCTGATTTGATGATCACTGATGAATCTTCAAAACATAAAACAGAAAATCAGATTCTCTAATCTGCATAGCCCAATAATGTAAACATTACAAAGCCAACTAACCTCCTTAGGTCACAACTAGATAAAACAACCAGATAAAGTGGTCTGAGAACATATGAGTATAGTATGTTTTACCTCATTAAAAAATCACCCAGAGCCAGCTAAATCTTTCAAGGAAACATTAATGAACAGTTCTGAATTTTTTTAAATAATTACTGGTACTCTACCAAGCTTCCAAAACACTGCTGCAGTCACTACAGAATTGTTGCTTGTACCAATGATATTAAGTATTAAATTTTTCTAGAGGTATCTTTTCATGCCCAGCATCTTATTCAATGTCCTTTGTATATATAAAATCACAAGAAATGGAAATTTTACTATTAATTTTTTTCATGAGTTACTTATCACAGCATTTATTTCTCACAGCTTTGTTACCTTAAATGAAAAAGTCCATATTTAGTATATGAAATGAGCCATTTCATTCAGTGTTTTAAATGCCTTATTCAGGCTCTATAAAAATTACATTACAATACATGGCTCCAAGCTTCTCCAAAATTTAAATAAGTAAGGATATTTGCAATGTGATGGCAGTTACATCACATGCTTCTATTAGAAGCAAGTGTCCCAGTTCCTGGTCTCTGGCATGAACTCAACTGTGTTTGTCTACGAAAAGACTAAACACTTATTTTTACAAGCTAAATCACTAACTGTAATGTCAAAAATAGAGATCAATTTCTCTAATTACATACTAGTGAAACTTATTTTTCTCAAATGTTTAGTAACTATCATCTGCAATACTTCCCATTTTTGAAACCTGATTTCAGTAATGCCCCTTGAATACGCCTATTAAGACCTAGAAAATTCTAGCCTTTAAAACTTATTGCCAGTTCTATTAGGGAGCAGTGTTCTCCAAACTATGGATTATGACCCATCATTGCATGATTAAACCAACTTAATAGATCTTAAGTAGTTTTTAAACAAAATAGTATCAAAAAAAGAAGAAAAGGGAGTGCAGAAATGCAATAAGAATAGTTTTGTTTAATGAGATTTTGTTTTAGTTCTTTATATGAATATATATATGTATCACTAGGTCACAATGTAAAACATATTTGTGTAAGTTGTGCTAAATATATTTCTGTGAGTTGTGATCCAAAATATTTCTAAGTCTGAAAGATATTTTACAATATATAATAGCAAAGGAGTAGCAAAATATACTACACTGAATCGGTTGCAACTAAGTCAATTTTAAATGTGAAATTTTATTAAAATATAAACTTTCTTAATATAAACAAATATTATTTAAAGTCTAATTAATTCTTTTCTAAGTTTCTAATTATCCAGGTCTGACTGTTCTCTAGTAACCAGGATATGACTATTTCATAGGTGCTCAAAATGTCTTTTTGCACCTCCTCATTTCAATTCCACATTTCTAATTTAACAGTTAGGAGGGACTGTTTAATTTGACAATGTCCAGCTTCTGAGGCTCTTATTACATATATGCCCAAAGAAGTATAGATCACCCTAATCTCCTATCATGATGGAAATCAAAAATCGAGTAGGCGTCATACTAAATTTATACTGATGAAATATTCCCAATATCAATCTCTATGACCAGCTCATCTCACTGTGTCTAAGCACATACTTGAAGGCAAATCCCAGCCACAGGAATGATATATTCAATCTCCAAGCCATCCAGGAAAATCATGTTCCATCTGGGAGTATTTACTTTCATTCAACAAATATTTATTGAGTATGTACCGTGTACCACGCAGAGAAATGAACCAGGAAACAATTTCCCCTGCAAAGATCTCACCAAGGTTCTTAATGACTCTCCACTTTCATGACTTCCTACTTTCTGTAGTGTATCAGTTAAAAAGGATATTCTTCAGCAAAATCACAGTTGATTGACAATAGTTTTTTTATTTTTATTTATTATTATTATTATTATTTTTTTTTTTTTTGTAGGGCAGCACCCACAGCATATGGAGCTTCCTAGGCTAGGGGTCGAATTGGAGCTGTAGCTGTAGCTGTCGGCCTTCGCCACAGCTACAGCAACACCAGATAGAGCCACATCTGCGACCTACACCACAGTTCATGGCAACACTGGATCCTTAACCCACTGAGCAAGGCCAGGAATCAAACCTGCGTTCTCATGGATCCTAGTCAGATTCGATTCCAGTGAGCCACAACGGGAACTCCAAAATAGTTATGTTTTTAAAGTTGTGGCAAACACTGAAGCACTGTCTTAGAAAAAATACGGGGTTAGGTTCCCATAATCCTCTGGTTACATTTTCATCAACTGATCAAAACATATACTTGTTTTACGTGTGTTTTTATTTAAAGACATCTTTTTTTAATGTACAGATGACCCTTGAACAATGCAAGAGTTGGGGTGCTTACACTTCACAGTTGAAAATTCACATATAATTTATGAGTGTCCCTCCATATATGCTGTCCCTCCCTCATCCAATCCATGGTTCTCCGTCTGCAGATTACATCAGCTGCACATTGCATACATAGTACAGTATTATTACTAAAAAAAAAAAAAAAAAATTCTCAATATAAGCGGACTCACATGGTTCACACCACTATCATTCAAGGGTCAACTACGCTGTTGAGGCATTAACACTGAACGCACAGCCAACACCACTGTGATTCATGCCTAAACTATGCTTATCTAATGTATTTTCTCGGTAAGGCATGTCATAGCCTTTCTGAGTTTAGGAGTGCTAGACAATACTGTAGCACTACAACTGGGGGCGAATTTAAACAGTAAAATCACTCCGAAAACACAAAATAACCTTACAAAGCAAAACAAGAAGGCAGAGCACCCAGTTTGACTTTAGCTGGGAACATGCCCTTAAGGTGAAAAAATTTTTGTCACCCTACACAAGCACACGTCTTTTAATGAATGGCAAAGCACCACAGACATTGATTTGAGGGCTACAGATAAATTTTAGCAAGCAGACAAATCTGCAAGTAAGGAATCTGGGAATAATAAAGATCAATGATAACTGATGAGGGAAATTTTTCTCTTTAAAGGTATTCCAGAAGGTCCCACTGTGGCTCAGTGGTTAGCAACCCTGACTAGTATTCATGAGGACACGGGTTCAATCCCTAGTCTCACTCAGTGGGTTAAGGATCCTGCATTTCCATGAGCTGTGGTGTAGGTCGCAGACGTGGCTTGAATCCGCGTTGCTGTGGCTATGGTACAGGCCAGCAGCTACAGCTCCGACTGGACCCCTAGGCCTGAGAACCTTCATGTGCCACGAGTGCGGCCCTAAAGGGACAAAAAAAAAAAAAAATTTAATTTTAAAAAATAAAAAAATAAAGGTATTCCAGTATAATAAGTGAGTAAAACACAATAAAATGCAAATATCATCATTATGCAACTCCTAAAGAATTAATGGAACTAGGCAAGGATCAAAAATTCTCACTAACATTACAAAAAGAAAACAACCTTTGATCTTCCTAATGGAAGAAAAAGAATGAAAATGGAATCTGATCAAATCGCCACATGTCACAAGCAATTTACGGGAAAGACAGGGGACAATGATTTTTACTCCTTAATTTTAAGATAGTACATTTTTTTAATCTGATGTCTTCAAGGGCAGGGATCATAATTCATTTGACTTCATCTCCCTATTATCTATTATAATATATAACACACGGAAGACATTTGCTACAAGTTTGCTGAAGAAATGAGTAATGAATGAACAAATGAACTGTGTCTTAGAAGTTTAAGAAAGTTAATTTTGGAGATCTCTTGTGGCTCAGCGAGTTAATAAGGATCACTGCAGCAGCTCGGGCCACTGTGGTTCAAGTTAGATGCCTGGTCCAGAAACTTGTACATGCCACAGGTATGGTCAATAAATGAATGAATAAACAAATAAATAAATAAGTAAAACGGTAACTCACATGATCATCTCTTTTCCAAATAAAGGAGGAAAGAAAAAAGGTATGGTTAGGCAGGCAATTTATAGCTTTGAGAGATTTTACAAGCAAGTGGAATAATACTCACAAACCAAAGGTCATTTACACTTTTCAAGTTTCTAAAACATAGCTATGAATCAGAAGAAAAAAATTCACCCATGGAGGTCACAAAATTTATATTCTGTTCATTTAAACGATAAGATCCCCTACACTCCACTTTAATTTCAATTTAATTCTAGTAAGTTTACACTACAAATCAAACAAAGTACAAAATGTAAGCTCACTAACAAAAACAAGAGAGAACAGGAAGAAAACACCTCATACACCCTAATAAGTTCTTAGACATCTACGCATAACAACACCTTATAACTGATGTTCAGAATGAGAGCCCTGAATCCGCAAGAAAAAAACCTGACTAGGCTTAGAAAACACTGTGAAAATTGTACTACCATGTTTATCATTTTCAATATGAAGACATTAAATAAGAAAATATTTTAACATACATTCGATTTTCTAATTTATCTAACAGGTCATTCCCTAGTAATGCCAAATAAATGAGAAAATACTTAAGGAAAGCTGATAGCTGTTTCATGCATGGTTCTCATAACAAAGTTACGTTCTTTCTTCTTAACTACAGTGCTTACTTCCTAACTGATAAAAAATATACAATTATAAACAACAATCTGGTTTAGGCAAAAGCCACAGATTTAAAACACCCATTCAAGGGGTAAAGAAGATACGGTACATTTTTACAACAGAATATTACTCAGCCATAAAAAAGCATGAAATAATGTCATTTGCAGCAACATGGATAGACCTAGGGATTACCATACTAACTGAAGTAAATCAGATAGAGAAAGGCAAATATCATATGATAGCACTATATGTGGAATCTAATAAAAAAGTGATACAAAAGAACTTATTTGCAAAACAGAAACAGACTCGCAGATTTCAAATCAAATTTATTTATCGAAGGGGAAATGTGAGGGGGAGGGATAAATTAGGACTTTGGGATTAATATATACACAGTACTATATCTAAAATGGGTAACTAAAAAGTACCTACTGTATAGCACAGGGAAGTATACTTAACATTCTGTAATAACATATATGGGAAAAGAATCTGAGAAAGAATGAATATATGTCTAAGTGATTTGCTGTATGCCTGACACTAACAACATTACAAGTATAATCCAATAAAATTTTTAAAAAATAAAAATCTTTCAAGGGTACTAACATTTTGAAATTTCAATTATGAAGCTAATATTTTCAACTCTTGTCATTGAAAGGACTTAATAGTATAACCTACAGTGAATCAGAAATAACCAAGTTGACATCTACAAAACTGGAACGAAACATGCAACAGATGAAAGAAACAAGCTGAAAGTATAACCACTTCTCCAAAGGATTTCCCTCCGCCCAGTCCAAACCAAAAGAATCCATCCCCAAAATAAATGCTGCAGCCTGAAAACAGAGACACAAAATTGATCCAAAGGCATCTTAGTCCCCAATATGAGCAACAGTGTTAAGGCCTAGTTTTTCTTGCATTATCTTAGCAAGAAAGAATAATTTCAAAGCACATGGAAAACTGTATTCACTGAAAAGTCAGGCTCGCCTAAATCACACTGTCTGACAGATCTACAGCAATAAAAACATCATGTTCAGAATTAATGTCATTGTCAAAATATTCTGTTGTACAATCAAACTAACAAATTACTAAAAAATAATTCAACAGATCCAATTTAAATTTTTGAATGGCTTATTACTGGAACACTTCTACATTGCAAGTGGGAATGCAATATGGTATAGCTGCTTTGGAAAACAATTTGACAGTTTCCTATAAACATACACTTGCCATATGACCTAACAATTCCCCTAGAAATTTACCCAAGAGAAATGAAAAGAGATTCACAAAAAGAAACAAACAAAAAAAAGCTGCTTACATAGTCTTGTGGTAACTTTATTCACGATCACAGAAACCTGATATAGTATTTCAATTGGTGAGTGCATAAACATGCCTAAGTGCATCGGAATATTGCTCAGCAACAAAGAGAAACTATTGATACACACTACAACATGGATGAATCTCAAATACATTCTGCAAAGTAGAAGACAGATTCAAAAAGCTCCATACCACATGATTCAATTTTTAAGTATCTGGCAAAATTATAGTAGAGCGGTGATTGCTAGGGGCTGCAAGTGGCAGAAGGGGTTGATGACAAAGTGGGCAGCATGAGGAGAGTTCCCTTCATGGCTCAATAGTTAATGAACCCAACTAGGATCCATGAGGATGCAGGTTCAATCCCTGACCTCGCTCAGTGGGCTAAGAATCCGGTGTTGCGGAGAGCTATGGTGTAGGTTGCAGACTCGACTTGAATCTCTCATTGTTGTGGCTACGTTGCAGGCCAGCCAGCAGCTGTAGCTCAGATTTGACCCCTAGACTGGGAACTTCCATATGCCACGGGTGTGGCCCTAAAAAAGAAAAGGGGCGGGGGGCAGCATGAGGGAATATTTGATGATGATGAAATTGTTTCGAATTTTTACTGTGAGGGAGAGTCAATTCTGCTGTGTGAAAATTTAAAAAAGAACTTTATCAAATATATAAAAAAATTCTTACAACAAAACAATAACTGAAACGCTCCAAAAAAAAAGCCAGACTATTTCCTTTAATTAAATTTTCTGACTTGTTCACAAGCACATTTAATTTCAACTTCCACCACTTAAGAAAAAATCTTTCTATAATGCATTTCTCTACATCTAAGCTTGAGTGAATAAGCCAGAGGCTTATGTGTACTATTTTATTTAAATTAGGCCCAATTTATTTGTTTGAAATTTGTCTCATATATCTATGATAATGCAAACTAAATTGGTTTGGGATGAGCATGGTGCCTCAAGGAGGCATTTAATCAAGGTTACCCACGTTAAAAATTCTCCCTGATAAAGAAGATGGAATGATTAATCTATTCACTCAACAAATAAGGGATCATTAGAGGCATATTATGTACCAAACACAGGAAATACAAATGGCAAATAGGACCATCACAGTCCCTGACATCACATAGCTTAAACCAACAATAATACAAGGCATAATCTGCCCTACAAGAGAATTACAGTGCTTTCAGAGCACAAAGCAAGTGCACGTAACCTAACAATGTAAGGTCTAAATCTCCCATTAGGATCTATACCTTAAAGTGCCTGGTATCTTGGTAAACACAAAAATGCATGCTAATCACCCCACTGCCCTTCACTACTTAAGGATGGAAAGAACGCAAAGACCATACATATACCCAGGACACTGTCCCTACACATACCGTACAATAATCACTCCCCTATAGGCAAGTTCGCTTTAGGGAACTAACACAATATATAGATTTACTTCTCTCACTTTTTCAGTCATCATTTTTCTGATGCACAATACAGGAAGTATGAACTGCTCTTGGCTGAGGAATATTACTTTCACAAAGTGAGGGGTGGGGTGGGGAGAGGCAGAGAAATAATAAAGAAAAAAAAAAAAAAAAAAACAGACAGGATAGGGGAAAAAAAGAAGCCAGGGAGGTAGAAATGCTTTTGCAGTGAACTCTTAAAAACAAATTAAGGAAGTTTAAGGAAACTAAAATAGAGGCACTGCAACCACACCCCTTCTTCTTTCAGTTATGAAAAAAGGAAGCCAAGATACGTAAAAAGAGGGCTGCCTGCAGGTGCTTTGGCATGAAGTTACCGTGTCAGAGGTAAAATTATATAACCCCCAGGATTAGATAGAGTGTGATGAATACTCAGCTATGCCAAAGTTACTCGAAACATTTTCCATCTCAAGCATCCAACACAATGCTCCTGGGACCACAGTGGACCCCATAAGACCAGGGTTAATAACTTAGTGTCAAAAAAAAAACAGGAAAGATTTCAACAACTGCTAAAGAAATAGTCATGGATTAAAATAAAGTGCCTCTTGGTATATACATATTTACAAGGCTAAAAAGCAAAAGAAATTTACAGGCATCTTACTCAAACTCTGTGCCGGGGGAGTAAGATGCTGCATAATTTCTATCAATAAATAAAATGGCAAAAAGCAAATTAATCCACCTCCGCAGTTCCCTTTCCAGAGTTCTTATGAGTAAACAAGCTCGGAATTCAGAGTTTCAGAGCACTTTTGACAGGTGATACAGTGTGTACACCGATTTTTTTATTTTTTATTTTTTGTCTTTTTAGGGCCGGAACCACAGCATATGGAGGTTCCCAAGCTAGGGGTCAAATCGGAGCTGCAGCTGCCAGCCTACGCCACAGCCACAGCAATGCTGGATCCCAGCCATGTCTGCAACCTACACCACAGCTCATGGCAACACAGATCCTTAACCCACTAAGCAAGGCCAGGGATCAAACCTGCGTCCTCATGGATGCTAATCAGATTCGTTTTCGCTGAGCCACAACAGGAACTCCTCACCAGTTTATACATTTATATTTATTTTATAACAACCATAGAGAAAGCTAGAATGGGACAGAGGGGTCTAAGACAACACCCTGTGATTAAACACTGACTATCTGCAGTGAAACCTACAAATAAACAAAATAAAGACAACACAACCTGTTCACAACAGGTTTTATGAAGGAAAATCACTTTGTGCCAAATACAGAAGAAAAAAATTTTTGGTTTTCAGAGCATTCTGGATGTCAGAATTGTGGATAAGGAATTATGGTCCTATAGAATAGTACCATTATTCCCTTTCAAATTATATATGCAAAATATAACTGGTAACTTCTTTATCATGTGCTGCTTTTATTGCGGTATTCTGATGAATTCAAAATAATTCTAAAAGTCTTCCACAGGTTCACACATAATATGTCCTCTACACTCTATCTACTCTTAAATTTCTCTACTAGAAACTCTATCTACTCTTAAATTTCTCTGCTAGAAACTCTATCAGGGTAGTTTACAGAAATCTAACCCTGGAAACTTATAAAAGAAATGCTAAATCCAATTTTGCCATCATGCAAAAAAAAAAAAAAAAAAAAATGCTCACTGATGGAGTTCCCTTCAATGCTCAGTGGTTAACGAATCTGACTAGGAACCATGAGGTTGCGGGTTTGATCCCTGGCATCGCTCAGGGGGTTAAGCATCCGGCATTGCTGTGAGCTGTGGTGTAGGTCGCAGAGGCGGCTCATATCCCGCGTTGTTGTGGCTGTGGCGTCAGCCGGCGGCTACAGCTCTTGTTAGACCCCTAGCCTGGGAACCTCTATGTGCTGCAGGTACGGCCCTAGAAAAGGCAAAAAATAAATACATAAATAAAAATAAAAATGCTCATTGAATGGAATTTAATATATTGAACTCATCATAAAATCACTTGCTCTCATTTTTGTCACAAGAAAAATGCTGTAATGAATAAGAGTGTTCCTGACCTCAGAAGTATCAGCAAATGAGTCACCTTGGATCCCAATTTGCCATAAAAGACAATATCCAATAACCATAAATCCCTGTTATCATAGTATATTTATATGTATGCATTTATTGATCATCAACAATACAAACAATGTACTATAAGTGAAGTACCAAACTATTTCCACTGAGGGGAAAAACAGAGACAATTCCTCATCAACAACAGTAAAAAAGAGTGGTAAAAGTCCAGTTATACTAAATAACCATTAAGGCTCCTTCCATCCTTAAGTTTCATGAAAAATACAATTCAATGACATTATAATTAAGAGAAATATAAGCTAAAAAAATAATCAAATTCTGATGAGCAACAATTCCTATACTAACCTTAAAAGATATAGCTGCTTTATCCCACTCCTGGGCATTTATCCAGAGAAAACCATAACTCAAAAAGACACATGGGAGTTCCCACTGTGGTGCAGCAGAAACAAATTTGACTAGGAACCGTGAGGTTGAGGGTTCAATCCCTGGCCTTGCTCATTGGGTTAAGGATCCAGCACTGCCATGAGCTGTGGTGTAGGTCACAGATGCACCTTGGATCTTGCGTTGCTGTGGCTGTGGCATAGGCCAGCAGCTGTAGCTCTGATTAGACCCCTAGCCTGGGAAACTTTTAGGGCAGATATGGCCCTAAAAAGCAAAAAAAAAAAAAAAAAAAAGGAAAAAAGAAAAAAGCACATGTACTCCAATGTTCACTGCATCACTCTATACAAGAGCCAAGACATGGAAACAACATAAATGTCCATCAACAGAGGAGTGGATAAAGAAGATGTAGTACATATACACAATGGAATATTACTCAGCCATTAAAAGGAAAGAAATGACAGCATTTGCTACATCATGAATGGGCCTAGAAATTATCAGGCTAAGTGAAGTCAGTCAGGTAATGAGACACCAACATCAAATGCTATCACTTACATGTGCAATCCAAAAACAGGACACAATGAACTTCTTTGCAAAACAGATACTGACTCACAGACTTTGAAAAACTTACGGTTTCCAAAATCATACGGGTTGGGGGGTTGGGAGATGCACTGAGGGTTTGGGATGAAATGCTATAAAATTTCGTTGTGACGACTGTTGTACAACCATAAATGTAATAAAATTGAGTAATTTTTAAGCAAAGGAAAAAAGATATGACTGCTTTTATCACTTAGGTTTCTAGGATTTCCAGGGGCATCTGAACTGGTGCCTTTATTTATTTATTTATTCATTCATTCATTCATTCATTCATTTTGGTCTTTTTTTTTAAGGGCTGTACCTGTGGGCATATGGAGGTTCCCAGGCTAGGGGAAGTACAGCAACGCCAAAACCGAGCCGCCACAGCTCACAGCAATGCCGGATCATTAACCCACTGAGCAATGCCAGGGATCGAACCCACAACCTCATGATTCCTAGTCGGATTCGTTTCCACTGCGCCACGACGGGAACTCAATTTATTCTTGGTAAGCTTCCCTTTAACAACCTTTCCAAACTTCAAAACTCCTCTAATTTTGGTGCTACAAATTCCAAAAGCTACTAACGAATAATAAATATAGTGGCCTCACTAAGGATTCTGAGTATGAAACCATGAAGTCACGTCATTAACCTGGTCCTCTTACATATATTTTCTATGCATTTCTTGTCTCATTCACACACCCCCATTCCCAACTAAAGAGAACTTGAGGGAGTCACTGTTGTGACGCAGTGGGTCAATAATCCAGCATTGTCTCTGTGGTGGAGTGGGTTTGATCCCACCTGGAAATTTCCATTTGCCACTGGTGTGGCCAGAAAAAGTGAGAGAGACAGAGAGAGAGAAAAAAAACCTTGAGGAATTCCCCTGTGGCACAGCAGGTTAAGGAAGGATGCAGCAGTGTTTGCACTGCAGTGGCTCAGGTGGCTGCTGTGGCATGGCAGGGGTTTGATACCTGGTCTGGGAACTCCCACATGCCATGGACACAGCCAGCAACAAAAAAAAAGGGAGAAGGGCTTGAAAGTAAAAGGGAGTGCTTTTTTCAAAAAGAACTAAGAGATGTGTTTAAAGAGAAGGAGAAATCAGTCATTTTCAACCTTGAGGTACACTGGAATCACGTGCAGAAATCCTAACATCCATTGAAGCTCTGGTCCCATCCCCAGACTCAAACACAAATTAGCATGGGGAGAATCACAATATCTGTCATTTTGTTAAGCTCCCCAGAAAACGTGAATGAGAAGCCAGGGCTGAGAACCACTGGTACAATCTGCCTTCTCCACAAACCTTTGTCTCTCATCTACTAGAAGGTGTTAGCACTCCCAGCCCTACAGCAAGGACTGAAAGCACTGCCTTTAAAATTGTCCAATTTGTCTTCTCTCGTTTACTCTATCACAGAGAAAAATTTACTAATTTTCAATTGGAAGATTTTTTTAAAGTGGATATAGTAAAATTTATTTTATTTGATATTCTAATTACCAATGCTCAGGATTTCATTTTTCCAGTCAGTTTTCAAAAAACAACCTTCATTAATATTCAGATTAATAGCATACAATAAACACACAACACACATGCCAGTTATCAACATTCAACGAATTATCGGAAAATACTTAAAAGAACAAGTTTAAAGAGTGGATTACATTTTGACATTTAAACTACAAATATTTTCAAAATCTCAAATATATAAAGAAATATTAGCCACGATATGCACTGACACTCTTAGGATATAAAAATAACTCAGTAAATACCATTTTTTTTTTCTTTTTGTCTTTTTGCCTTTTCAGGGCCGCACTCCCGGCATACGGAGGTTCCCAGGCTAGGGGTCTAATCGGAGCTATAGCTGCTGCCCTTCGCCACAGCCACAGCAACGCGGGATCCGAGCCGCGTCTGCAACCTACACCACAGCTCACAGCAACACCGGATCCTTAACCCACTGATCAAGGCCAGGGATCGAACCCGCAACCTCATGGTTTTTAGTCGGATTTGTTAACCACTGAGCCACGAAGGGAACTCCTAAATACTCTACCATTCTTTAAAATAAAAACTGGCATTACAAGACTCAGCATATTCAAGATTTACACTCTGGGGGTGGGGGGAGTCATATTGTTTTCAGAACCCTAGAATAAAAGGAGAAAATAAAATGATGTTTTATACAAATATGCATCTACAAATACCAGGATGGGGGGGTATTTGTTTTGGGTTTTTTTTTTTTTAGAGTCGCATCTAATATGCATCTACAAATATCAGGATTGGGGGGGTTGTTTGTTTTGGTGGGGTTTTTTTAGGGTCACATCTGCATCATGTGGAAGTTCCCAGGCTAGGGGTGGAATCAGAGCTGCAGCTGCCAGCCTATACCACAGCAACACCAAATCCGAACTGCATCTAGGACCTATGCCAAGTCTGCTGCAACACCAGATTCTTAACCTCAGTGATCAAGGCCAGGGATCAAACAGAATCTTCATAAATACTAGTCAGGTTCTTAACCCACTGAGCCACCATGTGAACTCAGGGATTTGTTTTTGTTTTTGTTTTTTTTTCAGTGTCACCAACAATTGATACCTACTCGATTCACCTCTAAGACAATACAAGGCTATTTTTGCATGCCAAATTAGGATTTTATTAAAAGGCCTTACAGCCATATATTTGCACACCCTAAGATTAGTGGTACGTTAGCAATTTTTTTCTCCTTTCCCTATAACATTACCTACTACATTTGCCTACTATTTCAAAATATTCTTTTTTTTTTACTTTTTTTTACTTTTTAGGGCCCCACCTGTGGCATATAGAGGTTCCCAGGCTAGGGATAGAATCAGAGCTACAGCTGCCCGCCTACACCACAGCCACAGCAACTCCAGATCCAAGCCATGTCTGCAAACTCCACCACAGCTCAGGGCAACACCCAATCCCCGACCCACTGAAGGAGGCCAGGGATGGAACCCATATCTTCATGGATACTGGCTGAATTCATTTCCGCTGAGCCACAATGGGAAATCCCCAGGGTCTTTTTTTCAATGTCACCAACAACTGATACCTATTAGTTTCACCTCCAAAACAATACAAGGCTATTTTTGCATAACAAATTAGGGCTTTATTAAAAGGCCATATATTTGCACACCATAAGACTAGTGGAACATTAGGAATTTTCTTCTCTTTCCTCCCTATAACATTACCTACCACATTTGTCTAGTATTTGAAAGTATTCATTGCTAGAATATAAAATAAGTATCTCACTGAAATAAAAAATAAACATGACACACACTAAGCATAAGGGAAAAAACATTTTCACTTCCCTTTTCACTGAAAGAAACTCGGACTATACCTCTGACTCCAATATATCATACTCTGATACCCTACCAAGTATACCACCTGAGGTCTAAATCAAACAAGTTAAAAAAAAAAAAAAAAAAAGATACTGGAGTTCCTGTCATGGCTCAGTGGTTAACGAACCCGACTAGCATCCATGAGGACGCGGGTTCAATCCCTAACCTTGCTCAGTGGGTTAAGGATCCAGCCGTAAGCTGTCGTGTATAGGTCACAGACGCAGCTCAGATCCCGTGCTGCTGTGGCTGTGGTGTAGGCCGGCGGCTACAGCTCGGATTTGACCCCTAGCCTGGGAACCTCCATATGCCACGGGTGCGGCTCTAAAAAGACAAAAAAAAAAAAGATACTAAAATATTTACAAAATATTATCAACTCAACTACTGTTATAAAATATACGTGTACTGAAAGGTATCATATGGCCAACTGCGACTTAAAATTTTAAGATAAATAATTTTAGAAAGTCCAATTTTAAAAATAAATACTACTACAAAGTATCAGTGCATTCCACGCACACTCTATTCAAGGTAATAAATAATAGTACTATGGTGCAGTAGGTTAAGGATCTGGCATTGTCATTGCTGTGGCCTGGGTTCGATCCCCGGTCCAGGAACTTCTGCATGCCAAGGGCTCAACCAAATTAAAAAAAAAAGTACAGGGAGTTCCCGTCATGGCTCAGTGGTTAACAAATCCAACTAAAAACCATGAGGTTGCGGGTTCAATCCAGGCCTTGCTCAGTGGGTTAAGGATCCGGCGTTGCCGTGAACTGTGGTGTAGGCTGCAGACGCGGCTCGGAACCCACGTGGCTGTGGCGAAGGCCGGCAGCTACAGCTCCGATTAGACCCCTAGCCTGGGAACCTCCATATGCCGCTAGTGAGGCCCTAAAAAGGCAAAAAGACAAAAAAAAAGAAAGTACAGCTCAATGAAAGCAGAATTATATGTTAATCAAGTTTGGCAGAAAACATGCCATTCCAGGATTTTATTTTCTTCCCACAAAAAAGAAAATTACTATTTTTTTCAATTGGTAAAAATAACATATAATCACAGGTGAAAATCCAAACAATACAGAGAAGTATAGAGTGTAAATATAAAAACCATTCCAAATCTATTTATAAATAACTATCAGTAATGCAAATATCCTTCCAGGAAATGGATGGAGGATTTATTCTGTATATTTACCACAACTGTAACAATTACAAGAATTACAACTAATTCTGTATATTAATTCTGTATTTATACATATCTGTATCTCCATATGTATCTCCATATATATATATATATATACACACACATATATATACACACACACAAACTCCTTTCTTTTACATATACTGAAAAGGAAGAAATCTTTAAGAAAACAACTTTCTTGAAAATAAAATACATAAATTATTCCAAGCATTCACTCTGCTTCTGCATTTTCATTTCAGCAAGTCCAACCTGGACGTTAATGTGTCTGTGTTTGGTATGAGTGTGTATGTGTATTGTTGTCAACTCCTTGAGAAGAGATTAAAAGATTTGTCTGCTTGTTTCACTTAAACATACGCACACAAAGACAGAGACCAACTCTGGCTACAGTTTTCCAAACCCTGAAAACACAAATATCTGTATTAAAAGCAGCTGGCTGACGGCTGCACATAACTAACCCACGGTCCTGAGCAAAACTGCAAAGTAGACATATCTTTTCACGGCCTCCCACCTTTTGATCAGAAAGAGCACCACACTATCAGTGAGGTTAGGAGAGTTCTACCAACCAGGTTTGTAATTTAAGTACTTCACTCAACCTTCCCATAATTCATTTCAATTCTAAAAGTCTGTGATTTTAGCCACCTCCCCCCACCACCGCCTCCCCATCCTCCCACCTTTTCTTTTTTCTGCACTCAAGATATGTAACACCCATCCTATCTTCCTATCTCACCGGGATTCCCTGATTTAAAATAAATCATTTCTCTGACTGAGGAAATTCCCATTTCCTCAACGTACTTATTCTTCTCTAGGTGTGACTAATCTGATGAGATAAAGATGTGGGCAAGTATCGTCAAAGAAAGAGGGCAGCAACCCAGAAATAAAATTAAATAAGTTTACAGGTACAAAATTTTAATTTACAGTTAAAATAGTTTTATGAGTTCCAAAAAAAAAAGTATAAACTTACAACTTAGATAACTGCTTTTACTGAGCCAAAGATAGTCAATAAGAAAACTAGCAATGTTTTCAGCTCCTAAAATATTCATGCCTGAGCATATTTAAGACAGTAATATAGAAGCAGCTTTCTAATCTTTCAAATGTTACTTTTGCACAACACTTTAAAGTTCAAAGTGCATTTATATGCATTATTTATTTTCATTCATGAAAGTAAATGATGTGGTGGTCACTAGTGATTGTCTAACATCTATGTCCCCTGTATTATTTCTTCCCACAATTTTTTCTTTTAGAATATCCTCCCTCCACAACATAACTCAGGGGAATGTGACCCCATCCCCAACTGCAGGGGATATATCCTCATTAGTAGAAACTAATCGTGATCACCCTGTTCCCCTTGTCATAACTGGTTTGGAAATGTACGTGACCTAATTTTGGTCAATAAAACATGAAGGGAAAGTATGCTGGCAGGTTTGGGCAAAAGATGTCCTGGTCAGTGCAAGTCTAGATGTGATCTTGCTACCAGACTAAAGATGAATCCAACACAGAGAGGAAAGCAGAGCCAAGCAAATTATACACAGGCTAACCAAAGCTCTAAAAACGAGCCCTTCTTCCATATTTCAGTGTTCCATTTCAGGAGCTCCTTGCATTTCAGGTGTTATAACGTGGTGACACCAAGATAAAAAGTACACCCCATTTATTTTTCCTTCTCCAAACTAGACCTTCTTCTGGTATACACCTAACAGTTTTCCTTTCCACCCGGCCTGAACTAGGCAAGAAAGGCAAGTAGCTACTGCAAACTGTTAGACCAACATGCTTTACATGAAGCTCAAGTGCTCCTGGTGTACATCAAGGGTATGGCATTTCCTCTTCCAAGGGACAATTTCCTCTACCAATTCACTCCCACAGTCCTACTCAGGTTGAAGAGATGGTATAATTATAAGAAGACTGCTCTCCAACCCTGATGCTATGTAAAAGCTGCAAAGTAACATATAAAATCAGATAAGAGACCCTATCAGGAAATATGTGAGAACCACAGACTGATCACATGACTTGATAATTAAACAATTCTCCCTAAAATATGAATGACTATAGGTTCAGAAATACCAGTATTTCTTTCTTTTTAAAAAGAGGATGCTGTTAAAAATCCCTGTGAGAGCGTATAAACTAGGTGATGTTTTAGAAGTAGATAACTTCTTTAATAAATTATGATTAGCCAACAGTTTCTAAGTTAGTTCAAAAAAGGAATCATAAAAAAACTAAATGCCTTAAACACTTTAATGCAACTAAAACATAAAAATACATGTTCACAAGACAATCTTCTAATTCAGGACCAAGGCCTTTCCTTCGAGCATGAGTCTAGGAACGGTAGTTCAATTCTATCTTTCTTGCAAAAACCATACGCATGGTACATCACCTGTGATTTCCTGTTTCTGTTTCTTCAACACGGAAAGACTTAGAACACTTAAAAGCAATTTTACTAAAGAATCTTTCTAAATTTTTAGGGTTTTTTTTTTCCCCCTAATCATTTGAAGCTATTTCACCGACACCTATTTCAACTATAATTGATTTTAGCTACTCACCTGTTTTCAAAGTAACCACTGGTTCTCATATAAACACCTGTCTTCACAGTTCACTGAATAATGTTTCATTAAACTATGTAATTACAACAGCAAGTACAACCAACTG
The DNA here is from genome assembly GCA_004024745.2 of Catagonus wagneri. Taxonomy (NCBI): domain Eukaryota; kingdom Metazoa; phylum Chordata; class Mammalia; order Artiodactyla; family Tayassuidae; genus Catagonus; species Catagonus wagneri. Next base: position 41,294,647 of record PVHT020004020.1, on the reverse strand, counting down.
CCAATAACAATCTTTTGGGTACAAACACAAATGATTTTTAGTAAATATATACAATAACTGGTGGGAATAAAAGTTCAAAAACAAACTAGAGGGTAGTCTATTGCCATTTAAACTTAACAGGGGGCATCAAGTAGTCAACGAAGAGTAAATCTTCAATCTTTTGAGTGGATTAAGGACAGGTGAGTTTAGAGTCTCCTGTTAATAGGCTATCCTCAAGAGTCTTCACGTACTCTATGCACCAGTCAACCCTCTAACAACCCACATCTATTAGCAACTTCATAATGTAAGAGAAGATTTACACAGCGCCTACTAAATACCATGCATCACATCCTGGCATTTTATATGAATTTTCTCAATAATGAAGAGCATAATGGCAGACAAACCCTCTTTCCCTCCTGACTTTTTTTTTTGTTTTCAAATGTAGCTACCAATTAAGGAAAGGAGTTCAAAACAAAGTCAGCTAAATACATGTAATAAATTTGAATACAACTAAAAGTCTCATATTACCTCGCTAAATAAAAAAGCATTAGAAATTTGTATTTAAGAAAAAAGAGTATCATGAGATTTTACCCAATTACAGTAAAAGCCATAAAGTGGATGTGATTTAGTCATGCGGACCTAACTTAGCTATAGATTTTCATTAAATTAAATTATAACTATGTAATATATCATTAGTAAAGAAAATGACCAAAATTTGTGTCTTATCTGGTACATAAACACTTCAAGTTCACTGTTAAGAATTCTTTCTCAGAACTGAAATGATAGGCAGGGAGTGGAAGGAGAGAATATAATCAGTCACTTAATATAGTTTAAGAGCAAATCACTACATACCTTCCTTAGGTACCATAATAGGAGGAAACCCAAATATTTATTGTTCCTAAATCTCAGCTTTGAGAAGGAAGCTGGGAAAAACATGGCTAACAGCAGTCTCCACTAGGTCTATAAAACTTATCCGCCCCTGCATATCTGTCTCATTCCATGTTTTCTGAATAGTTCAGAGGCTCTCCAAAGTCACTTCACATTAACAGATAATACACACTCGATTTCTACACATTAATAATCCTAAGGATGGTTCTTTGCTACAGATCAGTACAAAAGCGATACTCCGAGGTAGCTTATGGTTCTATGGCTAGAACAGTATCATCTGCTTCTACAGGGTCTCTACAATTACCGAACTACAGATACCCCAACACAACCATTTCCAAAGAAATTACCTCTTGGAGAACCAACACCCAAACACGTATTAACAACACCAATCAATACTACTAAGTGCCAACTCCGTAAGAAAAGACAAAGAGGAAGAAAATGGAAGATTAAACACCACTGGTCCAAGAATGTGACATCAGAAGAAAACATTTAAATATGCACTCTGCTATTTCCAAGGTATATATCTTAAACAGATTGCTTATATTCTAGAAGATTCTGTTTCCTACTGCCAAAAACAAGGGTTATACCACCTAACTCACTGAGTTGTCTTAACAGTATCATTTATGGTCCCTAGACAAAGCAGACAATCAGCTATAACAAGTATTATTTTTATTGGTAAGTTCAAGATACAAATTCATTTATAATAAGTCCTTATTGAATACTAAGAAACAATAGTAAAAAGCTACCAATCTTCCCTGTAACAGGACTACATGATGAAACACTGGTGTTTTAAGGGTCATATTTCTCTAAACACTCCTTTGATAATGACTAAGTTCTGGGTTTGTTTGTTTGTTTTGTTTTGTTTTAGGTTCACCAATACTTAAGAGGAATAAAGACCTTATACATAGTTATCTGGAACTATGGAAGTTTCTCATGTTGTCATCTTACTGTTACAGTCATTTTTCTTCCTATGTAGATTCTTCACATTTCATGTTATCCAGAGCGAATTTGACCTCAAAATGTATTAACAATAATGTAACTATCCAGAGACCTGCATTTTGTTATTTCATATTTCAACATTCCCTCTATTTAGTTTGATAGATCCTTTTGGCAAGTCCTAGGAAACTACTAAACAATCACCTGTTCCATTCTGAAAAATTTGAACTAATAAATACACCAGAATGAGGGTCTAGCCCCAGCACGGAGGGGATTACCGAGAGGACTCAAGAGAAGAAAATGGAAAGCTTCCCATTTCTTCTCGAATCACGTATTTAAAGTCTAGATGTATTTCACATAAAACCAATTACAATACTACACACTCACATCCAAATGCAAATAAAAAATATGATAAAGCCATGTATGAACTGTTTTAGATTATAAACTTTTCTGTTTTCCTCTATTAGCATGAATGATAACAAATTCACTATTGTGTTAGAATTTTTTCCTTTATACTTAATAGCCTTATTTGTCTAGCTACTCCCTATTGGCACAGAATAAATACACTTGGACGTGCATACCTCAAACTGACATTTTTAAATAGAAGGCATTCTAGATATCCATGGACATTCTCCACCTAATTTTATACCTTTATCTCCCACAAATACCTTGTAGCGCATCAGCCTTACATCCAGCCCAAGTCTCATCATACCCGACCAACTTGCCTGTGCTCAAGCTGTTTCCTTCATCTACAAAACTAACCCCCACACAGCCAGAGCAATGTCGACCATTAAAATATTTTAAGACCCAAATGCAGTATTACAGCTCTAAACTCAACCATAATTCCCCAGTCAAAAATCAGTATCTCTCCTCTCTCTCTCTCTCACTCACTCACACACACACACACACACACACAGACCCATGTTTCCATGCATCTCCAATAAACCCCACAGGAGTCCTGTGTTGCAATTATTTCTGTGCATGTCTGCTTCTCCCTTCAAGGTAGCTCCTGGGTCTTATTCCTCTTCATGTTTCTACCCACTCTTCTGGCCTCAACACATAGTATGAGCCTCTTGTGTAAACCTTTAGGTTGACCTAAACCACTCCTTGTTCTAATGCTACTTCTTTTCTTTGAAGGAATAAATGATTTTCCTATGTTGAAGACTTTGTTAACATTGCAAATTTAATTATGAAAATGTCAATAATCACAGAATGCATCAATTTTTAAGCTGTTGAATGGCAGAAGAGGTCAATGAGCACAATAAATCATCAGCCTTTTCCAAAATTTCCCTAAAAGTCTTACACATGTCAACATTAAAATTAACCTTTCTGTCCCACATTCTAATAAGAATTACTTATACCTGAGGCATATCCAGAAATGCAAGCTCCCTGAATGCACAAGGGTCTATATACTCTGCTGAGAACCTATGCCAAAGCCATGCAATTTATTATACACCTATTTTCCAATGTCCATAAATATAATTTTCATCTTTTGTGGAACTATAAAGGCTAATGCATATAAAATATGAAGATAATTTATCTCTGCTCTGAATACAATTGGAGCACAGTTTGGAAATAATTATAAAACACACTAAGCACATCTCTCCCCAACCCTCTTCCCCCCAAAGACTATTAAGAATGTCACAAACCAGATATGATTTTTGGTGGGAAATGTTCTTAAACTGGCCTCACATCTTATAACTTTTGTGATATTTTTCTTTCACAATCTGTTTCTTTACAGGGAAAACAAATATTCTAAAATATATACACGGCTTTACTAATTCGATATTTTTAATTTTAAAAAGTATTCCAACTTGGATATAGTTTAACTTCTTTTACTATCTGTGAGCGAGTGCCATTCCTATTTCAAGAACTGCAAACGTTAAAGAAATAAGTATTGCCTTATTTTAACTTATTAAAAATCAGTAGGTGTTTAATTTTCCAATTAAAGTCAATTTCCTAAAACCAAAGGTTAGAAAAGGGTCACTTGCTGACCAGCCTCGGTACTCATTACAACAGAGTTAAAACTAATTCGCACAGTGTAGCAGCAACAGTAGCCGTCTCCCACACAGACTCTCTCTTCCACCCATTAACTTTTCCTCCTTCCTTGGGAGAATTGGAATGATCGTAACATAGGCCTAACCACCCCACCCGAGGAGCAAACACACATCTCCATCACTACCCCACAAAAAAGAAATGTGGGGGCTGTGGACTAAGCCGACGCTTCGCTGTGCCACTTCCCCCTACAAGTAGAATAAACAAACAAATGAGCACCCTAACAGTAACAATCGGGGTAATTTGATTTCCCCGACTATTGCCTTGGCTAAGTTTTGAGCTAAGTCAAAAGCTCTATCAAATAGGTAAATCCCTGCCCCCCGTAAAACAAACACCCCATCGGGAAGTTTCCCCCTGAAATGAATGCGGCCCCTGACACCTCCTCCCAGCCGACGGAGTGCTCCCTCCCTGCTGCCTAAAATCCCCACTCCAAAGGTAATTGTCTGGACACAATCGAGGAGTCCCGGGGGCTGCACTCGCGACCTCCAGACCCTCCCCCAAAAGCCCCAGCCTTTTCCCAGCTCGCCCACCTCCCCCCAGTCTCCACTCCCGCCGCACCACTCGGGCAACTTGTGCAGCCAGCCCGTCCGGCCGCCCTCCGCCCCCTCCCCGCCCAGCAAGCCCTCCGCGCCCTCGCCCCCCAGCTGAGGCCCCCTCCCGCCCGCGCCTCCGCGCCGCCCGCACAGGTCCTCGCCCACCCCTCCCCGAGGCCCGGCCGGCGGCGCCGCCCCCGCCCCCGCCGCACCCCACCCCACCCCACCCAGCCCGGGACCCCAGTCCGCCCAGCCCCACCCGGGCAGGAGGGAGCCACGACCGCGCCGAGGCGGCCGCCGGGCCGGGGCAGCCCGCCTGGTCGCCAACGCGGAGGGGCTTTACCTCAGAGGCGCGGCCGCGAGCAGCTGGGTCGCTCCCGGGCGCGGGCGGAGCCCCCCAGTCCGTCAGTCAGCGGCGACTGAGGCAGCGGCGGCGGCACATCGCACCCGCCGGCGGCCGGAGGAGGAAAGCGAGCCACGCAGGGAGGGAGCGAGGGAGGCGGGGGGGAAGGATCAAGCGAGGGAGGGAACGCAGCTCGGCTCGCACTAGGTTCTCGCACTACTGCCGGTGCGTCCTACCGCCGCCTCTGGCCGGAGAGTCGCCGCCTGGGCCGCTGCTGTAGCCACCGATGCAGCCGGGAATGAATGCACAGCGGCGCCTCGCTTATCCGGAGGTCAAACATCCTTCTGCCTCAGGCATCCGGATCGGCGCCGGACCCGGAAGTGAACACTTGGGGAAAAAAAATTAAAAAAGGAAAGCAAGCGTCTCTAACAGCGGCGGCCCCAAAAGCTGCCCGCATCGGCGAAAAGAGCCGAGTATAGCCGAAGGTAACACGGACTTGCTCCTATTGGTCGGCTCGTCGACCGGAAGAAACACATTACACTCATTGGCTGGCAAGGCCTATAAAGGCCAAGCCACGCCTCCCTCCCCACCTTCGCACGAGCTTTTCGTGTAGGGGGTTCGTGGAGTAATCGTGCATACGCGTTTGTTTTCCTGGGTGAGGCCTTGCGGCTAGAGGCTTGGCGAAGTCTCTGGAGAAAATTGGAAGAAAAAGCTGTCACGGTTTATAGGAGCGCCGAAAAGTTACCCCTGCTCGAATGAGCGGAGAACCTAAGGCGCCATTGTGCCAAGTCAGGGTGCGGAGGTTTTTCCATTGTATGCCCAGCACAGCCCTCCAAGTGCCAAAGAATTTTAGGGCCTGGCCTGATAAAGCGACATCCCTGAATTGACATTTTCCCCGCTTTTTTATTGTCTCAGTGGTAAAAAAAAGTGATTCAGCTGCCTAGAAACAAATTGAAATAGAAATTGTGGCTCGCGTTTGCATTCTATTTGCTGTCTGTAGAGAACATTGTGGTCTTAGGCAATCCTCTCTATATAGTAAGGTGGTAGTTATTGTCTCAATTTTTTTAATGAACCTCCTGAAGTTCCTAAATGCCAGACGTCACTCAAAACATCAAGTTGTAAAACACAAACTGGAACCAATGTTTTCTGACTCCACTCTCTGATTGCAGATTACATTCTTTCTCTTGGGTTATCTGGGATGAAGATAAGTTATGGTGGAAGACCTCTATGGAAATCTAACCACCATGAAGGCATTGTAGAAGACTCTGAAACTATAATTTTTTAAATTGTTGAATAAAGGGTTTTCAAGAGTCAGAAATTAAGGTGTGCATGAAGAAAAAAATAAGCCTCGTCCTATGTTAAAAATTCATTTATCAAAATTTTTTATATTTTTGATACACTCACTGTATCAAGAACGTCTTCTCCCTCCGAATCCCTCTCTCTGTCTCAATCCCTCTCTCTCTCTCTCTCTCTCTCTCACACACACACACACACACACACACACACACACGAAAAACCCAAAAGGCTCCAGTGAAACAAGTGCACTTTGAAATAATTGAGATTTCATCTTGATCGCCTTTTCTACCTTAGCCAGATAGGTGTGATAAGGTCAATGTGAAATCTTCAGAAGGGTAGTTAACATGAAGAGATGCCGTTTTTGTTTACGTGGTACAAGACTGCCTTTTTTTTTTTTTACCGCACATGCCTTCTCAAACTGGTGGTTATGAAGCGACTGATATCACCAGTCTTGGAGGAGTAGTGGTATTAAGAGCACTCTTCTGTGTTTACCACACCATTGTTAGAGACTCAAAAGCAACTAAGATTTATGCGTGCCCAGACTTGGGAATAATTTGCCTAATAAATACTACACCTCAACATTTCTGATATATCCCAAAACCCAATACTAGACAAGAAACAAAGTTAACCCTGCCTTACTAAATGGAGAAGACATGCAATAGGGGGAACTCCAAATGTCGACAAACAACAAGCCATGTTGTATTCTCTGCCTCAAAAAACTCAGTTTAGATCAAGAACATCTCCACTGATCCCTCAAAGTTCAGATAAACGTTTGAGAATACAAGTATATAAATAGATCATCAAATCATATTTTTTTTTTTTTTAGGGCTGCACCTGTGGTATATGGAAGTTCCCAGGCTAGGGGTCAAGTCAGCTGCAGCTGCCAGCCTACACCACAGCCACAGCAACACTGGATCTGAACTGCCTCTGGGACCTTCCCCACATCTCATGGCAACGCCAGATCCTTAACCCACTGAATGAGGCCAGGGATCAAACCTGTACCCTCATGGATACTAGTCATGTTGGTAACCCACTGAACCACAACGGGAACTCTCATCAAATCACATTTTTAGATTATAACATATGGATAGGAATAAATGTTTATGTTTGAAAACACTTCAACAAAGACTTTATTTTATTACAATTTGACCTAGAATCTTCTATAGATTAAAATTGTCTGGTAACCTTGGTAGGAAGCAATGAAATTAACTTGTAAGAAAAAAATATGGCCATGTGGAAACAGCCTATGTTAAAAAGGAAAAGTCCAAACTATAAGTATCTCAACCAAAATTCTGTTTTGTAGCATGATGTCACAACATAAGCAGACAGATCATAATTTTCCTGTTGCTGCATAATACATCAGATGTAGTTAATTTTTTGTGTTACCCCATGTTTCCTAGCATTTGCTACTTCGGTGTTTATATACTATTAATATTTCTCATGTTTCCCAGAGAACTGTCACATTTTTTTATTCCCCAGAATTTTATTCTTTTGAGTTTATATCTCTGTAGATATAAGTAAATATTTGTTCCACCACTTAGGCATGCAACAACTATTATGATTACTATGAAAAAAAAAAACAGGACAAAAGTAAAAGTTTTACTCACACATTTCTTTTAAAACAAGGAGGGAAAGTTACTTCAAAATGACTCAGTCTAAGATTATCATGAATTCCTTAGGAAAAAACAATTTATCAAGTGGGAGATTGAGAAGAGAAGAAAAAGAAAGCAAAATATCTGGGAGCCTTTAATTTCACATCTGAGATAGTGTAAATGTTCCAGTAGCTCCCTTACATCTGCTGATTCTTCTGTTACTATTTTTCTTCCTTACCCTCTGCACACTCAGTCATGATGAACACACACACACTCACACACACACACACACACACACACACACACACACACACAGGAGTAGGAATAAGACCTTCAATTAAAGTTTTAATCAGGAAAACCATTCCGTTTCCTTCTTTCTCCCAGTTGAAATCTTACTGCTTACAAAAAAAAAAAAAAATGGCCAGCTTTACTTTCCACAAAATATACCTACCAATCTGTCTCTCAAGCAAAGCACTTACAGGACATGAAAAGAAAGTATTTTGTCAAAAGATAAATACAAATTTCCAGGGTACTATTAAAGATTATGAGCCACTAATACATGTATTTGTGTTATAATCATTTTCTTCTCTAGCCTTCGTATCAAGATACTCTCCTAAGCTGAATTTGTTTTGCATGGATTGATCCAAAAATACCCTAAAAATACAAATAAGCAGCAAAGACTAATTGACACTTATTTTGTTGCAGTGTACCAACAACGTGGCCAATCTGGCTGAGTTAAATACAGGCGGCTATTTCCCAATAATAGTGAAACAACCAAAGTTTGCAGGAAGTCTGATTTTTATGATTCTATCAGATTCTGACAACCTATGAAGTCATATAGCAGCTATTATTACCTTTTTCCCTCTTAGTAAAGATGGCCGATGGTCTCAAAGAGATTAATTCACTTGCCCAAGAGGATGTGATAAGTGATAAACTGTTAAATATAAAATATAAAATTATGAAATTAAAATCTTTACAAAAACTTTCAAAATAAAAACAGAGGAAACACTCATTTACCTGAAAGAAAGATGTAATTAAGAAAAAGTAAATCATCTTACAACTGGAAGTTATATAAGTGCTGCTAGGGAGGTAACGCGCAATAGTTACTACAGTTAGCACTTCTGTATGTTATATATGAAAGTTGTTATGAGAGTAAGTCCTGAGAGTTTTTGTCACAAGGGAAAACATGTTTTTACCTTTTCCACTGTATGTCTGTATAAGATGATGGATATTCACTAAAGTTATTGCCATAAGCATTTCGTGATATATATGTCTAATTATTATGCAATGCTATTTGTCAATTGTATATCAATAAAACTGGAAGAGAAAAAAATTTAAGCTATGTTCGCTAAAAAAAAAAAAAGAAGAAATGAACAAGGAAATGGTTAGGAAGAAACAGGAAGAATGCAAAATGAGACACGGTAATAGTAGCCAAAGCCTGGGAGCAAAACAGCATATTTTACTAAGACTAGAAAAATAACCTGTTCCCCAGTCAAGCCTGCAGTCACAGGAGGCAAAGGAAGGATTCTGGGAGAAAGCCAGTCACAGACAGTAGCTAGGTCAGGTTTGGGGAAAGCTGTCACTTAGCAAGCTTTCCTTCAGATTGTCATATGAGCACAACCAGAATCAAAACACTGGCTTGTACATCCCAGGAAGGATGACTTTAAGTATTTTTTTAGTTGGCAAAAAAGAAAGTACAAGAATCACAGAACTTTTCTGAGAGGCTTTATTGTATTTTATAATCATATCTTTAATACACTCCTTGTCTTGGCTCAGACTGACGTAAAATATCATGGACTAGGTAGCTTAAACAACAGAAATTTTTTTTCTCACAGTTCTGGAGGTCAGAAGTCTGAGACCAGGTTGCCAGTATGGTGAGATTCCTGTGAGAGCTACCTTTCTGGCTTTCTCATGGCTGGCTGCCCTCTCACGGTGTGCCCTTATGACCTTTCCTCTGGGCTTGTGATCTCTTCTAAAATAGGCACTAATTCCATCATGAAAGCCCCACCCACGTGACCTCATCTAAACCTAATTACCTCCAAAAGGCCTCATCTCAAAATACTAGGACATTGGGGTTAGGGTGTCAACATACAAATTCTGGGGTAGGCAATCCATCCAAAGTACTCCTCAAAGGGATACTTTCTATGTAGAGAGTACATGATCTATAAATGAAAGAAAAGATCAAGATTAGACAGGATGTAAATATGGCAAGACAATTTGTAAACAACATAACATTAAAAGTTCATAGAGGAAAAGAATACCTTCTTAAAAGAAAGAACTTCAGCAAATAAAGCTGTCTATAAAGAAAAGCTACAGACACCATGAAAAGTCTAAAGGTGTCTTGCCAAGAAGAGTGGTTAAATCTCTAGTGAGGCAATTTAATTGTTGTTGTTTTTCATTAACAGACCTGAATGTTGGCAGCTTTTAAGCAAGTCTGGCTATTTGAAGGGTGCTGTCTTGTGATAAATGGAAGAGGTAGTTAAGCTGTGATTTTTTTTTTTTTTTGGTAATGTTTTCAAGAACAGATGGAATTGTGAATAATATATGAATCTAAGGTTTAGAGGTGGCCCTATTACTTGATCCGTGTTCCGTTTTCCTTCCCATGGTCTTCTTTTGTTTCCATAGTTATAATTCTCAGTATCTAACTCAAGAGCCCATCCCAGCTCATGAGCCAAATCTGACCATCAGCTCCACCCACAGGAATCATGCAGTCTTCTGGCTGAAGAAGCAAAGTGCCATGGTGGAGCTCTGGATGAGTGTAGCCTTCTAAGTGTGCCACTCTCCTGTTTACTATCCCCTATAATGTTTTTCCAGGCTGTAGCACTGGACTTCTCCTTTAGTCTCCTTTTCTAATAGAAATTGTCAGGGGAGTTCCCTCTGTGGTGCAGGAGCATCGGTGGCATCTTGGGAACTCTGGAAACAGGTTCAATCCCGGACCTAGCACAGTGGGTTAAGGATCCAGCATTGCTGCAGCTGCAATAGCACGCATAGCCGGGAACTCCATATGTGCACAGAGGGAGAGAGAAAAAGAAAGAGAGAGAGAGAGAGAAAGGGAGAGAGGGAGGGAGGGAGGAAGGAAGGAAGGAAGAAAGGAAGGAAGGAAGGAAAGAAGAAAGAAACTGTTGGGAGTTCCCTAGTGGCCCAGCAGGTTAAGGATCCAGCATTGTCACCGCTATAGCTCTGATTAAAACTGTAGCTCTGCTTCATTCCCTGGCCGGGGAACTTCTGCATGCCATGGACACAGCCATAAATCAATCAATCAATCAGTCCTTTCATAGAACCCCATCCAAAGTGGAGAAGGTATAAACTCAGTTGAAAAATTGTTCACTAGTCCAAATTCTGACTAGACCCTATGTCACTGGCTGGGATCCTGCTCAGAGATCAAACCACTAAACTTCTCCAAATACCACCCACTGACTAGGCTCACCGGATTACCATATCCTACTTCTAGATGGGACCACATTTTTGCCAAAGCTTGTCCAAGCCATGCCTGAACTACACATGCTCTTTGTTTTCATTTTGTTTGGTTTTTTTTTTTTCTTGGTCTTTTGTCATTTTAGGGCCACATCCATGGTATGTGGAGGTTCCCAGGCTAGGGGTCTAATCAGAGCTACAGCTACTGGCCTATGCCACAGCCATAGCAACGTGGGATACAAGCCATGTCTGTGACCTACACCAGAGCTCACAGCAACGCCGGATCCTTGACTGAGCAAGGCCAGGGATCGAACCCACAACCTCATGGTTCCTAGTCGGATTCGTTTCCGCTGCGCCATGACGGGAACTTCTACACGTGCTCTTTGGACAGTGAACAAAGGACTATCTTGGTTGGTGCCAGCACCAATGCATAATTGTGTTTCTTTAGTCTCTGTTATGTTTCGTCACACTTGGTCTTAAGTTCATCCCTGTCCTCACCAAGCAGTACTGCTAAATTCCTGACATAGTTTCATCCTCCCACCTGTTCCTGTCACGCTGCTGATGCCATATCTGACCGAGCAAGACCACAAAGTCAACAGAAGTTGAAACTGATGTGGGGGGATACCTTAGTTAAAACCTCACTTCCATTTTGTTCTTATTCTACTTCTTCTATAATCAGGATTATACCACTTTCCAGTTTCCTTGTTTTCCTTCCTTGCACAATTTAAATAGTCCGAACCTCAGTTGATTCATCTGTAAAATGAATCAGTCATACCTATACCCCATAGAGATCAGGAAGATGAAAAGCAATGACATACGCACTTACCACAGTGTCCAGCATACAGTAAGAACTAGATATATGTTCATTGTTAGCTACCATGACCCCCTCGGAGCCTACATTTTCTAATCCAACATGAGTGATAATCACTAATTAAAAATATCAGGAGCCATCCTGTTCCCTAGCTTTAAAAGTCCAAGACTTATGGACCTGGTTTTGTGATACTGAGGCAAAGCATTGTTTAAATTTGCTCCAGGCCCTATTTTTCTTGATTTTACTATGTATATTTGGACATTCGTTGGTATATTGGCTGTTTAGCACCTGTTTACTACTCCCTAATGGCACCCAGATTTTCTTTTTTTTTTTTTTTTGTCGTTTTGCCTTTTCTAGGGCCACACTCACGGCATATGGAGGTTCCCAGGGTAGGGGTCTAATAGGAGCTGTAGCCACTGACCTACACCACAGTCACAGCAACACGGATCCGAGCTGCGTCTGCGACCTACACCACAGCTCACGGCCAACGCTGGATCCTTAACCCACAGAGCAAGGCCAGGGATCGAACCCGCAACCTCATGGTTTCTAGTCGGATTCATTAACCGCTGAGCCACGACGGGAACTCCAGCACCCAGATTTCCTTTTGATGAATTTTCTCCCTCACTGTATTCCTTGACCAGGAGTCCTGTCTTTCTATAAGTGTGGTATGAGATGGAGGAAGAATAATGGGGGACATATTGCCCAAAAAATGCTGAATGGATGCTCTCTCCCTAAATTTGAATCTTGAGCAGAGGGACGTGGAATCGAAAAACAGTTGGAATGGCAATCCACCCAAGAGCAGTATCTTGTCTACACAGTTCCTACTATAGGACAGTGGCTATGACCTTTCCAGCCTTTGGAGCATTTTGGATTCTGCCCAGATCGGGGCCTTCCAGCTTCTGTTATTTCTGTTAGACCACCGTCATGCTCCCAGTGCCTTTCATTCAATTCTGCTTTGCTTGCATTATCAGAGTAAATTTCCACTGTTTGCAACTGAAGAATCCTGACCACTAGGCTTTCATTGCTGCCTTTTGGTTCTACTCACCACTGTCTCTCCTATTTGTATCCTTTCTTGTGCGACCTGGTTTTATATCCACGTGAACTCTTGCATTCTAGACTGGAGTTCCGTCCTGCTTCATTTCTTTGGCTTAGCCCTAGTATAATCCCTACCTTACTGTTGTTATGAGGCTCCCGGGCTTCAGGTTTGTGTTCTCCTAATTGACAAAGCTGGCCACACCCTGCCGCAGCTTTATATTTCAGGGCAGCTGCCTCCAGTCTCCAGGCAGCCCTACCTAAGCTTCTGGCTGAAACGCTGCCAACTGCAGACATAATGCTTTGCACTGTGACTTAATGCTTTGTGTTCTGCCAGCTTGAGTGATCTGATATAACTAAGAAGAAACTTCAACTAAAGACCAGTACTTGCTGCTTTCTAAAACTGTTTCTCTGATAAAATGTTAGTATATATTTATCGATTTTTATTCATGATAGTAAAAGCCAGTATCATTCTGTGTCTCATTGCTTTTCCATATATTACCTGTGCTCTTCCGATCTTGTCTTGTATCAGCAAAATCAACTTGGTGTCTTCACGATGGAATAAATTCTGTATTCTAAAATTACTATAGCTATTTGAGTACTAAGAGACAGGGTATACCTTGTTTTTGCAAGCTCTCTAACCACCTTAATCCTGGTTTTGGAATACTAAAGAGAATCTTGTTGTGGAGTGTTTGGATTGCAAACCAAAGCTACAGTCCTCTGCTTTCTGCAGAGGCTTTCTGCATGCCTTTAAATGACATTCCTTTCTCACTTGAACTCCCATCAATGGTGTTGAAAAGGCCATGATCAAAGTTTCAAAAAAGAAAATAGAATCCGGGTTTAGAATTCATTTCCAGATATCAGAAAAACTCCATTGTATGTGACGGTTATAATAAATGTTAATTATTATTAAACACTGGATTAAACATTGAAGAAAGAAGAATAATTATCTGGGAGATATTGGGATGATCGGTGAATAGAGGGAGAGAATGACGATTTTATCTTGTACGTATAAAATGACTTTTTAAAAGATTATAATTCCAAGTGACTTTAAAATATAGTAATTTGACTTTATATCCCTCATTGGTTATATCCTAAGGATAAAGAAAATGCAAAAATGTTTTTATTTCATTTTTTAACTTTTCAATAATCATATTGTTATTTGGAGTGGTAGTCTTGATGTTTTTCTGAGAGTGTCGCATGTATAATGAGGAATAAAGCAAAATGAGTAATTATGGTATCTTACTCTGCCATCTCTGATGTTGATACAGATGAAAAAAGAGACCAGCTAAACAACCTATAATCCTGAATTTGGATGGGAAATATCATCATGAAATCACAGGAATTTTTTAGAGACATTTCTTAGCTCAGTCCACTGAAAAATCCCAGAAACAAAACCAACTCAGTTGCAGTGAGTATCTTTAGCACCCACACTTTACAAATAGCTGAGCCTCTGGAAGAAAGACAAGCAAGAAACGGCACAACATTTAGTTTCCTCTTGCTATGTAACAAATTACCACAAATTTAGTGGTTTAAATAAGACAAATTTATTGTCTTACAGGTCTGGAGGTCAGAAGTCCAAAATGGTTCTCACGGAGCTAACATCTCATTGTTTCAGGGCTGTGTTCCTTCTGGAAACTCTAGGGGAGAATTTAGTTCCTTGTGTTTTCCAGATTCCAGAAGTTTCCGGCATTCCCAGTCTCATGGCCACTTTTCACCTTGACAGATAGCACCATATAACAATAAATTCTGCTTCCATCATCACAGCTCCTCTGATTCTCTCCTGCCTTCCTCTTCCACTTATAAGAACTCCAGTGATTGCATTGAGTTCTCCAGGATAATCCAGGATAAGCTCTCTGTCTCGAAATCCTTAACATAATCTTAATGCAAAGCCCCTTTTGCTATGTGAGATAATATACTCACAAGTTCTGGGGATTAGGGTGCAGACGACTTTGGGAGCGCAATTACTCTGCCCACCACAGACACCAAGACAAACAGAAGGATCTGAGTTATTTTTAAGGAGACAGAGCCTAACCCCCGTTGCCGAGATAAGGACCCATTTAGAAATGTCACTCAGAATAATTTCATCTGTATTGCCTACAAGCCTTACATAATAATAAATGAGATAGAGGAAAACTAACAGCTACTGAGTGCCTGAAGAAATAGTGTCAGATACTCGCTAGAAACCATCTCTTTTAATTATCATAGGTTGGAATCATTTTCTCCTTTTCACAAAGGAGAAAAGTAAGACTCAGAGAGAGTTTAAGCCATGTTCCGGTCACTCAGCTAGTAAATGGCAAAGCTAGGATTTCAGTATGTTTGACTCCAAAGTCCATGTGTTTATGCTGCTTTTCATGATGTAGCAGGAGAGGTAGATGAGGAGACCCCAGAACATACTGTGAGACTGACAGTAATATATACACTACTGCTTCTCAGGACTGAAACTGTTCAGCCAAAGGAAGAAAGAAGGATGGGGGAAGGAAGAAGGAAGGGAGTTAGGGAGAAAGAAAGGCTGCAAAGAAGGATACTAAATTAGTGATTTATACCAAGCTGAACTAGAGTAACTCTACGTATGTATACGAAAGAGAGGTGGAAAAGGACAGGCTGAAGGAGAACCAAGACCTCTTTCTAAGCATGGCTTTGAGGATTTTAGCACTCATGGAAAACAGCACCAGTCAGAGAACTGCTATGGTCTATAATCAGATACTTCTATTTAAAAAAAAAATGTATATAGCCATACCCACGGCATATGGAATTTCCTAGGCCAGGGATAAATCTGAGCCACAGCTGTAGGTAGGGATCAAATCCACACCTCTGCAGTGACCCAAACCACTGCAGCTGGATTCTTAACCCACTGTGCCACAGCAGGAATTCCCAAGATACTTCTTAATCAACTCTTATGCCAAATGTCAGGTCCCAAAGCCTGGGAGGATTTCCAAACAAAGAACCAATATTTACTTGTAAGCAACTGGCTTCATTATAAATATTGGTCTCTTCAGCCACATAAGTACAGAAATAGTTATTAATAATTACTTTTAGTATACACTTTTTTTTTTTTTTAGGGTTGCACCTGCGGTATATGGAAGTTCCCAGGATCTGAGCCGTATCTGTGACATACACCACAGTTCATGGCAACGGCAGATCCTTTAACCCACTGTTCGAGGCCAAGGATCAAACCCACGTCCTCATGGATATTAATCGGATTCATTTCCGCTGTGCCACAACAGGAACTCTCTATTCTCCAACTTTTAACTGCTTAAAATTCCATATCCCAGGAATTCTTTTCAATATTTATCCTTGGGGACTCAATAGAAAGTTACATTATTTGAAATTAGATGCTGTCTGTTCTAACACGTCCTGATTAGGCTTAGCTTTGATCAGAGGATGTCCATCTAAATAAAAGG
This sequence comes from Catagonus wagneri, assembly GCA_004024745.2. Classification (NCBI taxonomy): domain Eukaryota; kingdom Metazoa; phylum Chordata; class Mammalia; order Artiodactyla; family Tayassuidae; genus Catagonus; species Catagonus wagneri. The sequence continues at coordinate 41,278,364 of PVHT020004020.1, read as the reverse complement.
TCTGCCATTTAATTGGCAAGGGAGCTGTGATTTGAGAGTAGAATTTCAAGCTGCTTGTTCACAAAATTCATCTGAAGAATACTTTTGGAGGATATTCTAAAAAATATGCAGTCCAATTTCTACAGATACTCTCAAACTTATCTTTAGATTTAGTCAGGTATACATGGCCCACATTATTTTGTGTCTTTTCCACTGCCCAAAAAGACATACCTTTACCAAATTCTTCCTTTGTTTTATGGGATTTCTTTCATTGAGGGACATTGTAGGAAACATCCCTATGAAACTCATTATACTAATTCATGTAGGACTATTTTAAGAATGATATTTACCAGATCATATAATATCCTCTCCTCTCTGAGGACCAAGAAACAAGTCATTTTTTATGTTACAATACCAGGAAGAGCATTGCTTCTTTTAAATAGTGGGTTTGTATTCATCTTACAGATATCGTAAATCATTTAACTCTTATATTTAGTCCCAGTGTTGATTTCTAGGAAGCTTAGAGCCAATTTTTTAGCCTATTTCTAGGTAGTCCATGTGCCTTTTGACATGCATGTTGGTGAAACAACTCCAGAATAATCTTGTTTCACATATTATTTCCTCATTTTATTTTTATCTTATTGTACTATAACTGCTTTTATAAACTGCCTTGGGTTCCTTCAAAATTGAAGCAGAATATAGAAAATATGTGTAAAAAAATGAGGTTCTATTTATCTATTGGCTTAGCACATTCTATGAAAATTGTTAGTTTTATCCCAAATTTAGAGAGTATATTTGGGTTAGTCTGACCTAAATGTGGCACTCTTAAATTTCATATGAAAAATATACTCTTAAATTTCCAAAGAGACACCTCAAAGAGAAATGCATTCATCTTTTGGAGCAGACAAAACTGTTGTACAAGATTCAAATTCTATTAATGAGGAGAAATATGCTATTAAATTAAGGTATTGTACTGGGGGCAGGGAACATAAGCCCAAACAAAGAGATAAGAGCAGACAATCATTTGCATATGAAGCTGCTTTCTAGATGTGCATTTTATATATATTACTCCAAAATGAGTAGTATCAGGGACTTATTTACTTAGCAATGGTTAATGATTCTCCCAAACAATTATCAATTGAACCATCACTAGTAACTCAAAAAATATTTTATGTAATAAATATCTATCAACTCATTACACATTGAACAAATATAAAAATATTACCAATGATAGTTACAAACATATATTTGATCTTGGAGAGACAGCAGTGAGTGATGGCTTTGAGTGAGCTCTTAACCCTCTGCTCAAGAATTGAACCTGGGCAACGTGGTTGAAACCAGGAATCCTAGCCACTAGACTAGCTAGAGGCTGAAAGCAGAATTGCCCTGATTTCTGCCCCCATTGAAGGAAAGAATGTGCCACGGAGGAAGAGACTGTAAAAACAGGTATAAATGTTATTGTTAGAAACACAACACAACACGTAGGAGAACACACAGAGAAGCTGTCTATTTATCCAAGGCAGAAGCAGAGTAGTAATACACACACCCAAGGAAGTGCAGGTGTGGGTGTTCCCCTGAATGAGGAATGCTCCAGTGAGGTGATTTAATTACTTACATAGGACAGTTCTTCCAGATCTTTGTCTTTTTTGGCCAATTATCTTGTTTTATCTTTCACACCTGACCAGACCCAGGGCTCTCCCCAGTCTGTGTGCACATATTTTGACCAAGATGGATTCCAAAGCAATGCATAATGGGAAAGTTATCTAGACTTATTATGGCCTGGCACCCCCTCCCTTTTCTGATCCAGCGGGGTCTTTCTGCACACATGTAGTTGGGTTCTCCCTGACCCTGAGGATGCGAGTGTGTGACCTCTTGGTCTTTTCCCTAGCAGGGCTTAGCCCCTCTTTTGATCCTGTCATTACCATTGTTTAACAAGTTTACAGAAGACAAGTACTAGTTATTTGCCTTGTGCTTGTTGTCCTTTCTAATCTCGAAGTATAGATAGGTGGCTGGTTGTAAATGTTTATCCTGGAGCCCACCTATCTCCTGCCTCAGGAAGTATAAACAAGAGGTTAGTTGTAAATGCCTAGCCTGGAGTCAATCTATATCTTGTCTCATACTGAATACCCACTGTATACCGTATACTTATCTCGTTTAATTTTCAGAACCCTAATAAGTAGGCATTTTTGTTAGGTCCATTTTGCAAATGAGAAATATAAAGGAAAGTCACTTCAATTTACATCTGAAGATGGTCTCTCTGCCAGCTATTAAGTAGTTAGACTGAAAGGGCAACTTTTTTTTTTTTTGGTCTTTTTATCTTATCTAGGGCCGCACCCGCGGTATATGGCCGTTCCCAGGCTAGGGGTCTAACAGCAGCTGTAGCCGTCGGACTACACCACAGCCACAGCAACGCGGGATCCGAGCCGCGTCTGCAAGCTACACCACAGCTTACTGAGCAAGGCCAGGGATCGAACCTGCAACCTCATGGTTCCTAGTCCGATTCGTTAACCACTGAGCCATGACAGGAACTCCTGAAAGGGCAACAATTAAGGAAACACTTTTAACAGCACACACACAGGTGATGGCTAGGAGCAGAGAGGTAGTAATGGAGGGGCTGAGAGGAGTTAGATTCAGAATATATTTTAATTTAGATGTGTGTGTGTGTGTTACGGCACACAATTTTTCTTTCTCAAAGACTGCAGCTTTTCAGTAGGCTAAATGAAGATTATCAAATGTCAGATGATCAGAATTTAAAGTTCCCCTGTCTTTCCAGTCCACGGTGAGGGTGAAGCCAATAATCTTTTTTTTTTTTTTCTGGTGATTTGGTGCTAAGCATAGAGGCTGACTTCCAATGAAGGGATGTGATTTAGTTGTGGGAAAGTAGGAGAAAACTGCCACCTTTTTAACTACCTTCCCTTCTGGTGAATGCCATGTCAATTCTCCTTTGAGCAGATCATCAAACCCACTGTGCTGGGAAACCCAAAGGTGCAGATACTAGGGTGCCAAAAACTTAGAAATAAATTAAGATCTCAAGACTTCCTAGTTATTGCTTGATTTTTCCTTTCTATATGCCTTCCCCTACTTAACACAGAATTTTCTCACGTAAAGTCAATAAAGCAGCAGGGATTCTAACAGTCTGGAAAGTCTCAGGTAAAAAATGTGAGAATCAGCTTAAATCTCTGTCAGCTTTCAAGCCTAGCAAGTGTGACTATAATGAATCTATTGTGAATTACCAGATCTATGCTCCTGAAAAACAGAATGTGTTTCAAATGACCTAGCATGATGATGTAAACATCCCAGTCCTACCAAGGGGCTCATTTTTACCCTTTTCTTGCCTCAAACATATTTTCTTCCTTTATGATCTCTTCATTGTGGTCTCACTAATGTGAGTTTCCCATAGGTCTTCCTGTCTGCAAGTAGATTATATGTTTTATGGGCTCTCTAATGTGGCATGAGACTTACCACACCCCAGGACAAGACTGGACAAGATCCAAGGTGGGGTGGGGTGTCAGAAAGGGTGTCACTGTGAGTCTGTAGCTATCTATGTTCTAAATGTGTGTGTCTGTGTATAATACAATAGACAGTCAACATAACATGTGGCATAGTGTAAATAATACATATATATATAATGTGTAAATATGTCTATGTATATAATACACAAAGATAAGCAGTTGTCTTGTTGTGAAGCAGAGTTATTCTGTTCGCTGTCCCTTCACCCCCACTATTCTGGCTCACACACACTTTTAGTGACATTCACTCTATATTGCGTCATATGAGCAAACAAATTTAACCACTTTAGACTCCAAAAAAAAACCTTCTGGACCCATGTCTTTTTAAAAGTTTTGTTCGAGTTTCCATCGTGGCACAGCGGAAGCGAACATGACTAGGAACCATGAGCATGAGGGTTCGATCCCTGGCCTTGCTCAGTGGGTTAAGAATCCAGCATTGCTGTGAGCTGTGGTGTAGGTCGCAGACATGGCTAGGACCTGTGTTGCTGTGGCTGTGGTGTAGCTTGGCAGCTACAGCTCCGATTGGACCCCTAGACTTGGAAATTCCACATGCCTCAGGTGCAGCCCTGAAAAGAAAAATAAATGAATAAGTAAATAAAGTTAGTTTTGTTGATCTCTGGTGAAGTGGCCTTTTGTCACCTTTAATTCCATCTCTTTTCAAACCGTAGACTCCCTGATCACTGAAGCAGATCCTCAAGAACGTCATGTGTTCTCAGATTGGATTAAAACGACAGGTTTGGGGAGTTCCCTTCATGGCTCAGTGGTTAACGAATCCGACTAGGAACCATGAGGTTGCGGGTTCAATCCCTGGCCTTGCTCAGTAGGTGTGGTGTAGGTTGCAGATGCCGCTCGGATCCCGCGTTGCTGTGGCTGTGGCGAAGGCCGGCAGCTACAGCTCCTGTTAGACCCCTAGCCTGGGAACCTCCATATGCCGCAGGTACGGCTTTAGATAAAGGCAAAAAGACAAAAAAAAAAAAAAAAAAAAAAAACACGACAGGTTTGGTAAAGCCACTGGGAGTAAAGCACAGAAATCAAGGTTACCTCTTTCCTAGGAAGCTAAGTCAGGTCTAAGTGTGGTGAGACTAACTCCACATGAATCCCACTTGTAGAACCCTAGCTAACTCCAAGATCATTCTTTGGTTCAAGTCATCTTCATTGTGGGTCTATTCACCTACCTTAGAACAAAGTTGCCAGGATAATTTCTCCCTGCCCTCTTTAGTCATCTTTCCTATTCCTCAGACTGACCCAAACCAATAGAAACACGAACCGCCAAATTGACTAGAAAAACATGAATTGCTAAGGTGACCCTTGAACAAAGCTAGCTCTCGAGATATCTTCAAGGTTAGGAGTGAAAGCAATTTCCTAGATTACTGATTTCTGGATGTCACCTTCCTTAATTTATCCTCCAGATCTTATAATATTTCCAGTTTAAGAACAATGCCTTTATTAAATCACCTATGTTGAAATACCTAGAATGGTTTCTAATTTCCTGACTGCACACTGACAGAGGTCTAAAGCAGCACTTGAGATGAAAGCAAACCCCTGGGGCTAAACTGACTTCAAAATTGTCTAGCTCTCCCACTCTCTTTTACTCCCTTTCTTTCTCTGTCTCTGTATTTGTCTGTCTGTCTCCTCTCATTAACTGGAAACTTTGCCATTGGCACAATTCCTAGTCCTCCTTTTGTTGTTATATTTTCTTCTTCTGGGGTATTTCACTCCCTAGGTATATCCTGGGTGCTTGGGAAAACTTCATCCACAGTTGGTGCAGCAGTTCATGCTCTACAACTTTCTCAAACCCAGATTTCCCACTCCGAAACGACTAGCCCATGAGCCAAACTTAGTGCATTTTTCCTTTATGCAACATGACATAGTGGAAGGTATTCTAAGGTTAGAGAGGAGTTCCTGCTTTGGTGCAATGGGATCAGTGTTATCTTAGGAGTGCTGAGACGCAGGTTCCATCCCCGGCGCAGCACAGTGGGTTAAGGATCCAGCATTGCCAGGATCTGTGGCATAGGTCACAACTACAGCTTGGATACGATCCCTAGCCTTGGAACTCCATTTGCGAAGGGGTGGCCGAAAAGAAAAAACAGTAATAAAGTTAGAGATAGAAGATCGAAGTTTATGAGTTCCACTGGTATCCTTGAAGTTACTAAATCTATTTGATTTTTAGTTACCACAGCTATAAAATGACAATAATAATGAAACTTGCTTTCTAGGATTGCTGTAAAGATCAAATGACACCAGCTATGTTGACAGCTCTGTAAACTGTCCAAGACTATATACAAGGAATTTATTGTACTTTTCTAGGCCATAGCTCATAATCAGACAGATCATCTGGGTATAGTTCTCTATCTAACAGTGGCCTGATGATTATTGTGGCAAACTAGTTAAGAAGGTATTTTAAGAAGGGTAGGACCTTTCTCAGTTCCTCCTCAAAATCACAAATGAAGAGGCCACTTTCTCCACCAAAATGAGTTAACTTCAGTGGTATGCTGGTAAGTGTTTAACAACTGGCTCTCTGGGGAAGAAAGGGGAGCTATGGTTTGTAAAACTTGCTAAATTCCATCACGTTAATATTCCCACCTTGGCCAGTTCTGAGCTACAGGAGTGATATCCGCCATCTTTCAAAATTCCTCATTACTTAGCACTTGGCTGTCCACCACACCACTGTTTCACCCTGTCTCATTACCATAATAAGAATATTACTTGGTAGTATTACTCGGTTATGGAAAAAGCATTCTAGATATTGTTGTTGGCCATGATAGCTTCTTTTCTTTACTTGTTATCCGTTAGGGATCACAAAATCCTCCTTCCTATAATAATACCCTTCAGGTAATAATACCCTAAAAATAAAGTCCTACTTTTACTTTCCTTATGAGTGAAATTGTTTTCCGCTGCTGAGGATACCATCTAATTGCAATCTAATTAATTCTCAAGAGTTTAAGTACATTTTGGAAAGATTAACAGGTAACACAATGACTGTTGAAAGTCCAAATAGTAATAAAATTTATGCCTATAAAATTAATACCAACTACAAAATACTTAATATAAATATGTACTTTCAAAATATTAACTGAAGTCTCTGCATTTTGTGTATTAGAACACCCCTTTGTATTTGCTTTGTCTTTTGTGGGCTGACAATCCTCTTACGGTTGATGTTATAAAAAGATGATCGCCATAGAGAGATTGTATTGGCAACATGCCTACCTCTCTGGTTGCACACATGCTTCTGAGAATTAATCTGGTTTCCACTGACTCTTGGAAGTGGGAGTGCCCCGGGGAATTCTTGCTGACTCAGATCATTTCCACACTGAAGAGCTTTTAGGCGTGTAATTTCTGGTCTGCTCACAGGTTTGAATAAGCGCCACTGCATTCTTACACGTTAATTTAATCTTGCTTTTATTATGGTTTTTGGATCTTCATTGCCACCATAGATTAGACTTAAACCCTCAAATAAGTCTCTGTAGACTAGGGATGAACAAGACCAGAACCTCAGAGCTAAGCCCGAGTGAAAATCACGTTACCACATCGTGGTGAAAACTGTACTGACATACCAAGCCATTTGGCATATGGTCAGGCAGAAGCTTATCTATATGTGGTCTGAGCAGTTCTATATATCCATGTTCTGGGGGAAAAAACAGGGAATGTTAGCACAAATTGACATTTTAATCTATGGTCTGAGCAGTTCTATATATCCATATTCTGGGGGAAAAAAAGGGGATGTTAGCACGAATTGATATTTTAATCTATCCCCTTTATCTCTTTCCCAATCCATACTAAGGTGGACAACAGAAGGCATGGTATCTTATAAAACATTACACAAAAACTCAAATTTGAACGTTACTTATAGGAAGACTCTTGAAAATGTGTTGAAAAGAGCTTTGGACAGGTGATATTTTGTATATCTTGAAATGATTTACATTATACATTCCTTATGATGACCTTATTTATGATAAAAAGGATAAAGTTGGCAGTGTAGAGAATGTCTCAGTGGATTACATCATGACTTGGTTCAGGAAAAAAAAAAAGAAAATAGCTGGAGTATAGGCTCTGCTCATCTTATAATTTATACTTTAATTAAAAATTTTATTTTCTTGAAGAGAACAAAAACTTGAATATAGAGACTATCCTTATAAATTAAAACTATTTGAAGGATCTTGAATTTATACAAAAATTGTCCTTTCAATAACACCTGAAAAAATTGCCAGGCAGTGACATTAGAAATGATATCAACCAATTTCCAAGAAATATATTAAATCTCAGATGCCTCAAAGAACATTTTTGGAAGAGCATGAATTCTCCTAAAGTTAGGGGTTGTGATGAATACCCTAATTACCTGGAAGAACTCCTTACAGATAGATCATCTATATAAAATTATCTCAAATTATTCCATTCTGTCCATGTTTTTCAGCACCTGAAATGAGACTAATAAAGTCTATAAATTGGCAACCAACTTCTTCTTTTTTAGATTTTATTCATTTATTTGTTTTTATGGCCCCACCTGCAGCATATGGAAGTTCCTGGGCTAGGGGCTGAATTGGAGCTGCTGCTGAGTCCTAGGTCATGGCCACAGCAACACTGGACCTAAGATGACCTATACCTCTGTTTGTAGCAACACTGGATCCTTAACCCACTGAGCAAAGCCAGGAATGGAACTAGTATCCTCACCTGCACTATGTCAGGTTCTTAACCCACTGAGCCACAACAGGAGCTCCACAACCAGCTTCTTTAGTTGTCCCTCATTGACCAACTTCAAGGTATAAAGGTAACCCTCACTTTAGTTGAAATGTTTATTAAAATAATTATAGATTTATGTATAATTATAAGAAATAATACAGATATCCCTTGTACATTATGTCCAGTTTACTCCAGTAATAATATTTTGCTAAATTATACCTTAATATCATAACCAAGATATTGACATTAATTAAAATCTACCTATTTTATTCAGATTTCACCGGTCTTACTTGCACTCACTTGCAGAGGTGTCTGTGCCTCTGTGTATTTGTTTGTATGAAGTTCTATATAGTATTGTCACTTGTGCAGGTTCATATAATCACCAGTTGGAATACTAAACAGAACAGTATTTGTAAAAAAATATTTATTATTCCTTATTTGTAATAAAAGTTGTTCTTTTAGGGAGTTCCTTTAGTGGTGCAGCAGTTAATGAACCCGAGTAGGAACCGTGAGGATGCGGGTTCCATCCCTGGCCTTGCTCAGTGGGTTAAGAATCCAGTGTTGCCACGAGCTGTGGGGTAGGTGGAGGACTCGGTTCGGATCCCGTGTTGCTGTGGCTGTGGCATAGGCCAACAGCTGTAGTTCCAACTCGACACACTAGCCTGGGAACTTCCATATGCCTCCAGTGTGGCCCTGAAAAGCAAAAAAAAAAAAAAAAAAAAAAAAAAAAAAAAAAAAAAAAAAAAGTTGCCCTTTTATAACCATGCTCATCTCTCTCCCACCTTCTCCTCACAACTACTCTCTTTGCTCTTAGCCCTGGGCAACCGTTAATCTGTTGCCCACTTCCCAAAGTTTGTTACTTCAGAGGTATTATATAAATGAAATCATACAATATGTAACCTTTGGGGATGGGCCTTTTTTTTTTTTAAGGCAAACATGAGTTGATATGGAAAACTTCGCACCAAGAATTTATAGCACGTTACAGTTCCCACCAGAGATAAAACATTTAAGGAATGCTTGCCTCAGGAGGCTAAGTGACAAGACAGGCCTGGGAATGAACACGTGGGAAAGCACCAAGAAGCCAGGTCCCATCTGACAGATTTCTCTTTGCTCAAGGGTCCCCATTCTTGAGACTGCCACCGATTAGAAAAACACCCTTTTGAAATGTTCTACCTCATGACTGCTTCCTAAAATGCCAATACTCAGGAGAATTACCCACTAAACCGTTCACCGAGGTCTTTCCCCCAGTCCCCTCCAACGAAGAGACTTAAGACAGCTGTGACGGGCGAGGGGCCCAAGTGTGTATGGAAGTGGGAGGAGGTGCCACTGTGATTATTAAGTTTCACAACTGTTGGGACTAGCAAATGAGCCAGGCTTGGCCACCATCACGACCCTTCATGAAAGAACACGGGTTAGGATAAAACCATTTCTAGATATTATAGATTTCGGTTTTTCACTGGATGAGAAATGAACAGTGACTCCCAAATTCCAAGGATTTAAAGTAATTTAACCCCCTTCAGGGATAAACCAAAAGAGTAAGAGAAGTCAATGAGCTTGGGATAAGGCTAGACATGCTAAGTTTCTAAAAGAGAAAGAAAAGAAAGAAAGAAAGAAAGAAAGAAAGAAAGAAAGAAAGAAAGAAAGAAAGGGAAAGGGAAAGGAAAGCAAAGGAAAGGAAAAGAAAGGAAAGGAAAGGAAAGGAAAAGAGAGAAAGACAGATTTGAACTTGGCTGGGTAAACTTCATGTTCTGTGATGTCACCTCCAGCCTACACTTGTACCACTAGAAAAATAGAGGAACCAGAGTTAACCACTGAGACTAAAGATTAGAAGATTCTGAGGACATTTTAGAATAGTGCATACTTCTGTTTGGCACTTTTCTCTTCCCCTTTCAAATTAGCAAGAGACCTGAATTTTGAGAAATCACTGCACAGAAAATGTCATTTATATCTAAGAGGAAAGAGTGAGGAGTCCCTGTTGTGGCTCAGCGGAAACGAATCTGACTAGTATTCGTGAAGACCCAGGCTTGATTCCTGGCCTTGTTCGGTGAGTGGGGGATCTGGCATTGCTGTGAGCTGTGGTGTAGGTCGCAGACATGGCTCGGATCCCGTGTTGCTGTGGCTTGGCTATGGTGTAAGTCAGCAGCTGTAGCTCTGATTCGACGCCTAGCCTGGGAACGTCCATATGTTGCAGGTGTGGCCCTAAAAAAAAAAAAAAAAGGAAAGAATGGAGACCTTTCTGGCATTGCCAGTTAACAGGCACCTTCTGGCCTGCAAGGGCTTCACGGCACATAAAGCCCTCACAGGTGCGAGTGCTGAGCTGCATCAGCCTCCATGGACGGAGTGGGCTGGACCAGAAAAGAACGCCTCTCACAACAAGCAAAACCCTGGGCTCCTGGACTGCCTCTTGCTACACGGAAGGATTAAAGAGGTGCGGCTCCCAAGAAGATACTTACTGCTTAAGGTAACTTGCTGGCCTTTCAGATGCATAGGGTCACACTAGCAGAAAAGTTCGTAAGCTTGCACTGCGGTGAGCAGCGCGGTCTCCGCATTGCTGAAATTTATTTTCGACAGTCCAGGCCCGTCCATCTTGCTGTTGCCTGTTCTTGTCCAGTGGGTCAGGACAGCTGGTTCTGGGTCCACTCTCTTCTCTTTACAAGGTCATAGGCTGACCAGTACTGGACTTTTCCCTCGCAGGTTACTTTTGAGATCTGAGCAAAGGGAGCTGCCGTGTTCTCTCTTCACTGAAGGGACCAGTCCACCGGGATAGGCTTTTTCCTCTCAGAATTATTCCTCTCTTCCTCCCTTCCTCCATCCCTCCCTTCCTTTCCTTTTTTCTTTTTCTTTTTTTCTTCCACATACCTGCGGCTTGTGCAAGTTCCCAGGCTAGACGCTGAATTGGAGTTGTGGTTGCCGGTCAACACCACAACCACAGCAATGCAGAATCCGAACCGAGTCTTCCACCTACATACACCACAGCTCATGGCAACCCGGGATCCTAAACCCACTAAGCGAGGCCAGGGATCGAACCTGAGTCCTCATGGATACTAGTCCGGTTCACTTCTGTGGAGCCACAAAGGAACTCCCCTTTTTAAATATTACCACATTCTTTTATTAGTCTCTTTTGTGGATGTTTCTTTGTTAGTGCAAAAATGTGTGTGTTGACATTCAAAAAAATATGTATATGCTGGGTACACTGTGCCCTGTCCCCAGTCCTCGGTCCCCAGTGCCCCATCCCTGGTCCACAGTCTTCAGAGTCCCATTTGCAGCTCCCAGCAGAGAAATGTGCAGCAGGAGGACTGGTACACCTGGGTGCCTGGCAACCCAGCTATCCCGATGTGTCTAGCTCACTCAATTGCCAATTTCTTGGTGCTTCATCCAATTTGTTGCATCTATCAATTGTCCATTTCTTTTCATTGCTAGGTAGTGTTGCATGCTAAATATTTACCACAGTTTATTTAGCCACCCATCAATTGAAAGACATCTGGGCTGATTCCAGTTTGTAGCTATTACAAATAAAGCTGCCATGAACACTTGAGTACAGGTTTTTGTGTGAACGTGGGTTTTCACTTTTTTTGGTATGACCAGGAATGTAATTCTAGGTCGTATGGAAGTTAGATGCTTAGTTTTTTTTTTAAGAAACTACCAAACTGTTTTCCAGAGTGGCTGAAATATTTTACATTTCCATCAGCAATGTGTGAGTGAGTCAGTTTCCTTTCATCTTCATCAGCATTTAGTGTTACTCTTTTTTTTATTTTAGCCATTCTGAGAGATGTGTAGTGCTATCTCATTGTTGTTTTAATGTGAATTTCCTTAAAGCTAATGATCTTGAGTATTTTTCTGTGATTGCTTGTCATTCGTATACTCTCTTTGGTAAAATATCTGATGATGTATTTTGTCTACTTTCTAAGTGGATTCCTTGGTGTTTTACTATTGCGTTTTGAGAGTTCTTTACGTATGATAGATAGCACTCAGATATATGATTCACAAACATTTTCTCTCAGTCTCCACATTGTCTTCTCATCCTACCTTCCTTCTTTCTTTTTTTGTCTTTTTAGGGCCACACCTGTGGCATATGGAACTTCCCAGGCTAGGGGTCGAATTGGAGCTAGAGCTGCTAGCCTGCACTACAGCCACAGCAATGCTAGATCCTTAACACACTGATCGAGGCCAGGGATTGAAACTTCATCCTCATGGATACTAGTCAGATTCATTACCATTGAGCCACAAGGGGAACTCCCTCTTCTTATTTTCTTAACAGGGTCTTTCTCTGAGCAACTTTCAAAATGTTGATGCAGTCCAATTCATCAGATTTTCCTTGTGCAGAAGATGTTTTAGTGTCAAGTCTTTGCCTAGCTTGAGATCCGAAAGATTTTTTTGCTATTGCTATTCTAAAAGTTTTATACTTTTACATTTTACTTTTAAGTTATAATTTGTTTGCAATTAATTTTTGTATAGGTATGAAGTTTGGGTGTTTTTGTTATGTTTTGCTTATTTATTTGCTTATTCAACTGTTCCACCAATATTAGTTAGAAAGTCTACCATTCTCCTTTGAATTGGTTTTGCTCCTAAGTCAAAAACCAGTGGAGTATATTTTGGAGTTTTTTCCTTCTGTTTCGTTGATTTATTTTCTATCCCACTGCCAATCACACTCTTGATTACTACAACTATAAATAAGCCTTAATATCAGGTAGAGTAATTCTCCCCACTTTATTTTTTTTGTTGTTGTTGTAATTTTTTAAACTTAGGGTCTAGGTCCTATGACTTTTCATATGAATTTTTAAATGTTTGTCTACATTTACAAAAAACCCTTTTATAGATGAATTTGAGGAGAGTTGACATTTTTACTCCACTGAGTCTACCAAACTATGAAAATGGTATGGTATGTCCCTCTATTTAGTTAGGTTTTCTTTAATTCTCTTTCTTTTCCTTCCCTCCTTCCTTCCTTCCTCCCTTTCTTCCTTTCTATTTTGGGCCACACCTGCAACCTGTGTAAATTCCTGGGCTAGGGGTCAAACTGGAGATGCAGCTGCAGGCCTACACCACAGCCATGACAATACTGGATCCAAGCAGTATCTGTTTACTTCTCTGCAGCTTGTAGCAATGCCAGATCCTTAACCCACTGAGCAAGGCTAGGGATAGAACCTACATCCTCACGGACATTATGTCAGGTTCTTAACCACTGAGCCACAGTGAGAACTCCTCTGATTTTCTTCATCAGTGTTGTAAAATTTTCAGCATATAGATTCTGTAAATGTTTTTAAAAAGTATATCGAAGTATTTTCTTTGGATAAATTATGAAAGGTCTTGTGTTTTAAATTGTGATTTCTGTGTGTTCATTATTTGCATATAGAAATGTGGTTGGTTTTAAGCCATCTTGTTGAATCTGTTACTAGTGCTAAGAATTTTGGGGGTTTTATTTTGTTGTAGGTTAATTGGTATTTTCAGTGCAGATAATCATGCCATTTGCCATTAGAGATTGCTTTATTTCCTCCTTTGCAAACTATATGCTTTTTTTTTTCTTTTTCTTCCCTTATCACAGTGGTTAGCACTTCCAGTGCTGATGTTAAGATAGCGAGTGTGGATATCCTTACCTTGATCTTTGTCTTCCACCATTAGGTATGATATTAGTTGTAGGTTTTTTGCAGATATTGTTTATCCAGTTGTGTTAATTATTATCTATCCCTAACTTGCTGAGAGTATTAATGATAAACAGGCCCGGATTTTACAGCCAAAGTCTTTCTGCATCAATTGAAATGGCATTACAAATTCTTTTCTTTAGCTTGTTGATGTAGTTGATTGCACTGGTTGCTTTTTGAGTAATTAACTAGGCTTGCATATCTGAAAGAAATGCCACTTGGTCATGGTATAATTTTTTAACACATTGTTAATGCTGGTTTGCTAAGATTTTGTTGAGAATTTTTGCATCTGTACTCATGAAAAACATGGGTCTGTACTTTTGCTGTGTGTTTATTTTTGGTGTGGTCTTTGTCTGGTTTTAGTATCAGAGTAATACCAGCCTCATATATTGAGAAGTGTCCTCTTCTCTTCTATCATCTGGAAGAGATTGTATGAAACTGGTGTTAATTCATCTTTAAAAGAGGTACCACTACTGTCCCTCTCCAGCCACACCTCTCTCGGCTGCCCTCGCTTTTCTGGGTGTGGGAGGACAGTCTCAGGCCCATGAGGACAAAGAAGCTTCCCCGACCACGTTACTGAATCTCTCCTGCTAGTTCTGCCTACCTATCTTGGTACCTCTCAGTGAAAAATGGAAGCCTCAGACCCAGCAGAGAAGGACAGTAGCTCCTCTGGTCACTTATTTCTGGCAGTGTTCCCAATACATCTTGCTTGCTGGTGGTATCAGGCTCATATGGTGCTGTATGATCCAGGGGAGGAATGAGCCTACCTCGTTTCCTTCTGTTGCTGCGTTGAAAGTGAAGCCAGTCTGTGTCTAGGTATCTCTCCGTTTTTGGGTAGAGGCATGTGAGACACCCTGCAACTGTATTGTTCCTATAATTTTAGGATCACAAACCACATTGCATTCTTCTAACCACACTTCGCATTTCTCATTTGGTTGTCCTTTGCACCTTTTCCAGGGTTTATATTTGTACTTAGCAGGGAGGAGCAGGAAAAACAAGTCTATACCATATTACCCTATTTGAAAATGACCTTCACCTTTAATTGTTGATGCACCAGGGCTGACTCAGTTTCAGAAGGTCTTGAATTACTTGAATTCTGTATAAGAAGGCAAGGATTTAATATGAAGATGAGGAAGAGGAGACAGAGCCATTTGTCGCTGGAACTGACCTCAAGCTGATACAGCACAAATGAACAAAGAGAAAAAAATGAACTAGCAACAACAGAACAGGGAACAAAGGTGTTTCCTTTGTAATAGGTGCTGGCCAGCTTGTCTTGTCTTGGTATTTACCTCTCTGCTTCATATTTTCAATATAAGGTGACATTTTTAATATCTAACATTTTATTACACAGGTTGTAAAAAAGTTGTGAAATTTGGAGAGCAACTGCACTGTCGGTAAATCAAACAGCAGATTCAAAAGGAAGTTTAGCTCAAAGTATTGGGCAAGCAAAGAGTTTTTTACTCATTCATCAACCATAGATTGAATGGGACATCAAGGTGGTAATTAGCAAAAACATGTTTGTTTCTTGTCTTGCTACCTTATCTTCTTTCTTTTCTTTGCAATCATCATTTGGAGAAAATATATGTTCCTTCCTTAGGAAGCATTACATGAATTTATTTCCTACCTTGAAGAGAAACTATTTTGATTCTCATTATTGATCAGCTTCTGCCTGTGAAAGTGAAATCAGATACTATTCATTGAAACTGCTTATTGAAATTTCCTTTAAACAGGCCAGCATTTAAGATTGTTAAAGAGCAAAGTACATCCTTTGACTGAAGTGGATTGCACTGAAATAATAGGGAAAATGATTTTACTGTCTAGCGCTTATTATTTTTTAAACCAGCCCAGTTACTATATCACTAATAATTTTAAAACATTTTTACAAAAACTTATGGCCACACTCACAGCATATGGAAGTTCCTGGGCCAGGGACTGAATCCAAGTCACAGTTGCAACCTATGCCACAGCTATAGCAACACTGGATCCTTTAATCCACTATGCCAGGGCAGGGATTGAACCCTCACCTCCACAGTCACTGGAGCCACTGCAGTTGGATTCTTAACCCACTGCACCACAGTGGGAACTCCTAAACTTCTTACCAGTGCATTTCAACCTACTTTTGGGAATAGTCCACCCACTTCAGGGTATGTGCTCCCCTTTGCAAAGAATGACCTCACAGAAAGAAATGACTATGATCATCTTTGCAAAGTTATACTGCACAAATAATTGTTATAATTCTCAATTCAATGTAAGGCTAGTGTAGTAAGTACTTAAGATAGAATCATAGCAGTATAACAGGCATTTTTCCCCAAATAATCAAGAAAAAAATCTAAATCATTTCAAAAGCCAACTGAATTTTTTAACTCAATGAATTTTATTACATTTATATTTGCATAATGATCATCACAACCCAATTTTATAGCATTTCCATCCCAAATCCCCAGTCCATTCCCCCATTCCCAACCTGTCTCCTTTGGAAACCATAAGTTTTTCAAAGTCTGCCAGTCAGTATCTGTTCTACAAAGAAGTTCATTGTGTCCTTTTTTTAAGATTCCACATGTAAGTGATAGCATATGGCATTGGTGTCTCACTGTCTGATTAACTTCACTTAGCATGATAATTTCTAGGTCCACCCATGTTGCTGCAAATGCCATTATTTCTCTCCTTTTAATAGCTAAGAAATATTCCATTGTGTATATGTACCACATTTTCTTTATCCACTCCTCTGTCGATGGACATTTAAGTTGTTTCCATGTCTTGGCTATTGTATAGAGTGCTGCAATGAACATTGGAGTACACGTGTCTTTTTGAGTCATGGCTTTCTCTGGATAGGTGCCCAGGAGTGGGATTGCTGGATCAAATGGTAATTCTGTTTTGAGTTTTCTGAGGAATCTCCATGCTGTTTTCCACAGTGGTTGCACCAATTTACATTCCCACCAATTGACATTCCCACCAGTAGGGTTCCCTTTTCTCCACACCCACTCCAGCATTTATTGTTTGTAGACTTTTTGTTGATGGCTATTCTGGCCTGTGTAAGGTGGTACCTCATAGTGGTTTTGATTTGCCTTTCTCTAATGAGGAGTGATGTTGAACATCTTTTCATGTGTTTTTTGGCCATCTGTATGTCTTCTCTGGAGAACTGTCTATTTTTTAATAGGGTTGTTTGTTTTTTTTTTAAAGCTAGCTGAATTTTAAATAACAGTCACTGTATTACTACTCTTTAATAATATGCTTATAATAGCCCCTGTATTTTGGCTTTAAAAATAGCTCTCTCCCACTCAGAAAATACTAGCAGTAGCAGTAGCAGCAACAAAACTTCAACTGGAAATCCTTTAAAAAATGCTTCTGTGTTATGAAAGGTCTAAAAGTTCTTGTGAGCTCTATTAAGTTTACTTAACTAAAACACATTACAAACTACAAATTGTGCTGTACTTACTAGACTACTTTTTTGATTAACAGAAAAAATTTTCTATATTTTTTTGTGTTTCTTTTCTTTCTTTTTTTTTTTTTTTTTTTTTAGGGAAGCACCTGCAGAATATAGAGGTTCCCAGGCTAGGGGTCAAATTGGAGCTGTAGCTGCCAGCCTTTGCCACAGCTATAGCAATGTGGGATCTGAGCCTAGTCTGTGACCTACAGCACAGCTCACGGCAATGCAGGATCCTTAACCCACCGAGCAAGGCCAGGGGTGGAATCTGCATCCTCATGGATGCTAGTCAGATTTGTTTCCACTGAGCCATAATGGGAACTCCAGATGTTTCTATTTTTAAATGATATCAAGAAGAATCCTAATGGCTATTGAAATTCAGAAAGAAGTGAAAAACACAACCAAAAGCTGTTTTGTATTGATTATATGCTATTTGTCAGTTTCTAAAGAAAGGATTAGATTGCCTTATTTATTACAGTCAATATATTCTAATAACCCAACATTATCATTAATATTTCTTAAAATCTTAAATAAACTTTAAGTTCTAAGTAACCTAACTTTCTACTCTAGGTAAAAAGTACCCATGCTTGCCTGCTTGTACTTTTCCAGTGATAGCCAGAGAAATTATTGAATGGCTAGTGTATACCACTTAATTGTTAATGAACTCCTTAAGAGGAGGGATCCAGTCCTATTCATTTTCATGGCCCCAGAACCTGGCACCCTGTATAGTACATACTGGCATAATGGGTGTTCATCACATATTTATTAAATTAATTTTTAAAAATAAACTAGTGGAGAAGGATTACTTGAATATTTATATGACAATCACTATGCGAGGCCATAATCCTCACAAACCCTATCAGATTCATGTATTGGTTAGCAATCTATCAGTGGCAAATAATAGAAAATGTAGATCAGAACCTAGGTTAAGTAATAAAGGGAATTTATTGGCTTATATAAATAAAAAGTCCAACCATAGTGAATCTTCAGGTACAATTTCAACACTGCTCTGGCTGGCTTTCTCTGGAGTTCTCTCAGATTTGTCCTTTTTTGTGTGTCAAATTCAACTTCAGCTGGTTTCCTTCCTGGTAGCAAAATGGCTGCAGTCACTCCACAACTTTCATCTGTACATCACGCCATGTGAAGGAGTAAGGTGTCTCTTATACCGGATGTCTTAGAAGAGCTAGTGTGCATCCCAGGAGTTGTGCCCCCACAAAGGTCTCTCCTCACAGCTTTAGCCTGAATTGGATGAAATAACTAGCTTGTGCCCTTCAAAAAGTCGACTATTAGAGTTACGATTGGATTTAATCCTTTCCATACTGCCACTGGCTGGGAAGTAGGGGATTCTCTTAGGAACAGGGACAAAAGAACTGAATACCAGGTAGACAATCCACATACGTCCACTAGACATATCATTAGCCTCAGGGAGTTTAAGTAACTCATTAAGAAGAGAGTAGTTTAAAACTATTTGATAACTCTAAAGCTTGTCTTCTTCTCACTTTAACTTTTATCGAGTATTCAAAGGAACTACCAGATACTATAAAACATTCTCCCTGTCCTAATTTTATAAAACTAAAACTAACATAGTCTTGTCCTAGAAACAAAACAAAACAAATCTGTGATTAAATAAAAATGTCTTTTCCCACCTCTCCGTCAATCCCCATCAACCTTACTTCCTTGATTCCTAACGTGTCAGAATCCTTATGGTTTCAACTCAAGTCTAGTGCTCTCATACTCCCAGGTCAGGAATACCTATTCCAAAATTGTCTCCCCCACTTCAATCTCACTGAATTTCCACTAATAAAACAACTTACCATAATAGCATACTGTTTACCACTTCAGGAGTATTTTCATCTTATATGATGCTACTTGTTAGACACGAGCCCATACTCTCCTTGCTCCCAAGAATCTCTCCAGAAGGAATTTTAAGGGAAGGTGATACCAGAGGCTGGGTAAGGATTTTGTTGCAGAAAATCTTTTCTAGGACTCCTGAGTTCAAGGTCCAAAAGTGATCATTCGGTTACCTTCATGAAAGTTTACTGGCATGCAAAATTGTCTTTCTCATAAGAGTACAGTTGACCCTTGAGCAACACAAACTTGAACTGCATGTGGATTTTTTTTTCTTTTTTGGCCATCCCATGGCATTTGGAGTTCCAGGGCCTGGGATCATATCTGAGCTGCAGCTGTGATCTAAGCTGCAGGTGCAGCAACAACAGATCCTTAAACCACTGTGCCAGGCTGGGGATCAGACCTGTATACCAGCACTCCCAAGACACCACTAATCCTCTTGTGCCAAAGAGGCAGCTCCACATGTGGACTTTTTTAAATAGTAAATACCACAGTGCTTCAGTATCAAGGTTGCTTAAGTCCATGGATGTGGAACTTTGGCTATGGAGCACGTGTGTGGAGGGCTGACTATAAATTACACACAGATTTTCCACTGCACGTAACTGCACCCAGGATCAGTGTCCTGAACCATCCCCTCCCCATTGTTCAAGGGTCAACTGTATTGTCTTTTTCCCTAGAGTCTTGTTTCTTTTCCTAGAGTATTGCAGTTGGCAAATCCTCTTCTCTCTCACCCACCTCAATACATTTTAAGGTACTTTTTTGTATTTAAAAGTTATTTGATTGATGTTTCTTATGTGGTGGCTGTTTCACTTTCTGACCTTTTGCCTATTGCACTTGTTACTAATAATTATCCTCATTTAAAAATGACTTTGAGATTTCAAGTTGCTTTTGATACTGATTTTATCCTTCTTGCCCCACCCCTATAAGAGTATGTTTCACTTACTTTAAGTACCCAAGAACTGATCATAGAAAAAAAAGACTAAAAATACGGTATGCCTAAAAAGCCTAGAAATTCATCTTTTTAAGAATGATGGATTTTGGAATTTATTCAGCAACATGTCAGTTAGCTACTTCACAGTCATATAAAGCCAACCCCAGTTAAATTCTAAATGCAGGAAACTCAATGGAGCTAAGTGGGACAGTGTTGGTTAGGAAAAGGGAAAGTTACATTACCTCAAACTGCCAACTACATCTGGTCAGATCTGGTTTGAGCTGGTGAGAGTTCAACCAAGGATTTTTAAAAGTCTTAAGTGAGCCAGAATTAGACCATGAGTTCTAGGTTACTGACCTTAGCTTTAATGCATGCAGGCTGACAGTAAAGTCTCTGTGTAATTGTTTTACACTCACAAGCTTTACCAATGTTTTCCCCTGTGTTGCAATCACAAACGTTTGCCGCTTAGCTGCCTGTGTATAGGACACCCCTTTCCACCCACTACCCACGCATAGAAGTACTGCTCTTTCAAGGTTCTGAGCTGTTCAGCCATTGCAGAATCAACCCACACATAGTAACTGTTAAAGTACTTATTATGTCCTGCTTAGACTCTGATATGTTCAATGCTGTTGTTTTTCCTAATCAAATGCAACCTTTTACATACTTACAGAATTTTTCCTAAGTTGGATTTTAAAAGATTCTTAATGCTCTTTGCAAGACAATGTCAAAATTGTTGAAATTTTGAATAATTTTTATTGCTAGCAAGAATGGGGTGTATTTTAATGAAGGAAAAAAAAAAGCCTAGTACTATAAAAACCAGGGAATTTCAGATGTGGGTGGCAATTCACTTGAATGTATCCATTTAAGCTGAAATGAACTGACTTATGGGTGTGATTCTGTCTGCCAACTTTTACAGAGCATTCCCCACACTCATAATGCGATAACACACTGGGGGTGGGGTACGTGGGGTGCGGGTTGGGGAGAAGATTCAGTGTTCCCATTAAGAGTTCCTGCTCACTGCTGCTGGCTGAATATAAAGTGTTCTTAAGACGAGACAAGGACAGCCTGAAACAGAAACCAAATTGGAGAGTAGATAGTGTTAGAATAATAAGATAGAAGTTTGGAATACAGGCTCAGGGCTTTAGGATTTATGCCAAAAGGCATTTTTTTTCTTTAATGATTTCTATTTTTTCCATTAGAATTGCTTTACGGTGTCTGTCAATTTTCTACTGTACCGCAAATGACCCAGTCACACAAACATATATACATTCTTTTTCTCACGTTACCCTCCATCCCCATTTGACACCAACATATGTTTCCATGAACTGTGTGTGCAAATTCAATCATTAGTTCTTTTTAAGAGTCAAAGAAGCAATCGTAGAGTTAGTTTCTTTGCAGGTGTACTACTTAAATGCTCTTTTTAGATCAAAATTATGTTAAGAAAGGTTGGGAAGGCTGAACTTTGCCTCTATACCTTTCATGAAAAAAGAAATATTTATCACTTACCTACTGAGTCAGTCATGAGACTGAATACAAGGATTTAGCAAAATAAGAAAAGCAAGGAAGATCTGCATTTGCGGAGCTCTGTCTAGTGTGAGGGAAGACATCCCAGCAGATAATAAATATCTAGTGTTATAAATTCTATCGTTGAGACACATATTCCAGAAAAGACTTACCCACAAAGAAGATGACTTAGTAGGCTGGAGTAAACACTGGTGTTAAGACAGGAGGGATCTGGTGTTAAGACAGAATGGGATCGACGTTTGAGTGGTCAGGCTAGGGATGAATAATTTCCTCCTATGATACCTTTAGTTCCTTCTGTAACCTTGTGACTCAGGGTTGTGGATAATGAATCCTAAAATAATGTGGCCCTCTGTGTAGCCTTCTTGCCCATAGTTATAGAGCCCCAGGTCTCTGTTGGGCTCTGCTATAAGGTCAATCTTGTCTTCAGTTGTAGAGGATTTAAAGATCTTCCACTATCAGTGAGCATCCTAATTCAGAAAAGAAGGGACTTAAGCAAGTTGGTTATAGCCGCTGGGAGCAGGCGTAAGTCAGGGGCCAGTGTGCTGGAGTCTCACTAAGAGAATCTGGGTAAAGGACATACAGTTTTTCTCATCTTTAAAAAAATGCTTGAAGTGTAGTGGATTTACAATGCTGTGTTATTATCTGCCGTACAGCAGTGACTCAATTGTGTGTGTGTATATATATGTATATATACGTGTGTATATATATATATATATTCTTTTTCGTATTCCTTTCCATTATGCTTTATCACGGGATATTGAATATGGTTTCCTGTGCTCAACAGTGGGACCTGTTGCTCATCAGGATGTACATTTCTGTCTATGGAGTGCTAACTCTGTTGTTATCTCATTTACTAAGTTAAGGCTCAGAACCCAAGATCCCACAGGCAGTATCAGAGCTGAGCTTCTAACATAGTTTCCCTGACTTCAAGGGTAAATGGACCCATTCTAACCAGTCAGGCAAAGAGTTACTTTAGGAGACATTGCATCCCGATTCTTAAATTGTGTAGTGGGTACACTGGAAATTATTATTTGGTGGGGTTTTTTTCTTTTTCTCGGATGTGTCCTCGGCATAAGGAATTTCCAGATCCTTAATCCACTGCACTGGGCCAGGGATCAAACCTGGGCTATCACAGAAACAATGCCAGATCCTTAACCAGCTGTGCCACAGCAAGAACTCCTACTTGGTATTTCTTTAAACCTTACATATATTATGATGAGGATTTTTGACCTATACAATATTTACTAAAGTAAACTTAAAAGATAGAATTAAAAAGGAATACTGGATGAACCAGACTGTAATAAAGAGGTATTTCTGAGTTGAAAAAAAAGAGAAAATGTGTCAGATAGCCAGTTGGCATCATTAGCATCCCAGTAGGAACATCAAAAGTGTTCTGGTGGAAGAAGCACAGTCCTGGGAAATCGAGAAGCAATCAGGAAATCCAAAGTCCCAGGGGAGTTTAATAGTAGGGAACAGGGCACCAGGCACCCACTGGAAGTGAAGCAAAGTGCCCAAGCCTATGGTGGGACCAGGGACTAGCAAGAAGCATATCAGGGTCCTACTCAGACTCAGGAAATAAGACAAGGTCTTGGTCCCTAGAACTGGAATCTCAGAAACAGAGACTGGGACCTCAAGAACATGGCTGAGCCTACAATAGAGCCAAACCAGAAGGCGACGCTTACCCAAGGAAGAGCTCCTCGTGCTGACTTGGAGTTTTAAGTTCTTTCAAATTCTTTCTTAGGGATGAGCCCATAATGGAAAGGGTGGCAAGAGCTGAAGATAGGGTCAAGAGTGTGGTGCTATGAGAGTTTCTCTCGTGACTCAGTGGTAATGAACCTCACTAGTATCCGTGCGGATGAGGGTTCGATCCCTGGCCTTGCTCAGTGGGTTAAAGATCCAGTGTTGCTGTGAGCTATGGTGGAGCTTGCAGACGCAGTTTGGATCCCGAATTGCTGTGGCTGTGGTGTAGGCTGGCAGCTGCAGCTCTGACTACCCCTGGCCTGGTCCATAAACCACAGGTGCTTCCCTAAAAATCAAAAATCAAAAAAAAAAAAAGAAAAGAAAAAGCAGAAAAGAAAGTTCTGTGGAGAGAAGAAGATATCGGGACAATGATTATGACAAGTCCCAAAATCTTAGGGTGAGAAATATACTGCCTGCAAGGTTTATGTGTTGTTCCCCCTGCCCCCCCTTCTTCTGGTAACAGCTTCCTAGTTTCCTTTTGAGATCCCTCCCCACCCCCTATGAATAAAGACATAGCAGTACACCCTTCAAAGAATCTTGCCCACCCTAGTGCAGGACCCTAGCTGGTAATTTGTCCTCTCTCTATCCCAGAATGTGAATCTCAAAAGAAGAAACAAAGGAATGGAGAACAATTGACACTGTTTCATTCCTTAGCCTGAACTTCAAGGCACCCTTAGATCTTCTGGTTTCAGTCCTTTGTGAAGTCTGTGTCTTTAGTCTTTCCTGGATTTTGGAAACATCAATATCCCTCTAGTGATGTACTCTTCTCACTTAAATTAACTAAGGTCGTTTTCTATTATCTGCAACCAAAGTATGGCTAAGTGATTCAGTGTTGAAGATGAAAGCACAATTCCAGTTCTTTTCTGAATCAAACTTCCCAAAGGTAAAGTGAGGATCAATGGCTCTGAGTCTGCAGTTTGGAGAACCGCAGAGTTCCACTATCTGCAACGTCATGTTTCTTCAAGATCCTATCAAGTCATGTAGATTCCTCCATCTGCACCTCCTCCCACCCCACTTACTTTTTTTTTTTTTTTGTCTTTTTGCCTTTATCTAGAGCCGCACCTGTGGCATATGGAGGCTCCCAGGCTAGGGGTCTAACAGGAGCTGTAGCTGCCGGCCTACGCCACAGCCACAGCAACATGGGATCCGAGCCGCGTTTGCGACCTACACCACAGCTCACGGCAATGCCGGTTCCTTAACCCACTGAGCAAGGCCAGGGATCGAACCCGCAACCTCATGGTTTCTAGTCAGATTCGTTAACCACTGAGCCACGAAGGGAACTCCTCCCACCCCACTTTCTGACAGCTAGTAAATATGTTTTCCTAAGCCCCCAAGGGCTTAAAGCTTGACCGAGTTCTCTGTGATTTCCCTAAATATTTTCTTTCATGCTCAAAATTTGAAAGATATGTCAGGTCTAAACCAAAACATCATCATACAAATAATATATTTTTCAGTGTGCTGAAATTGAATGAAACTGTTGTGGACAGGTAAATGTCTTTAAATTATATCAGGCTAAACAGGACCATTTTATTCTATAGGTGACCAAGAAAATGACACTTTTCTTATTAAAAAGGCTAAGAGGAAAAATAATCCTTTTTATGCCTAAAATGAAAACTTTTTAAAAGAAAAGCGTATCATTTAAGAATTTACAAACCTGTAGAGACGTGATACTTTTTCCCTAAGTCTTTGTTTCAATCGCAAAATTTTCATTATAAAAACTCATAAATGGGGAAAACAGAACAATGAGTCTTAAACCCCAAGAGTCTTAACTGAAGTCATTCACAATCATTTTTACTGGCAATCAATATGGTATTGATTTTCTATTCTTGCAACTCTTGCAGTAATGTCCTTGGCTTGAAACTCAACTTAAGCTAGGAAATATTAGCAAATAAAGCGATTCCAGCCTAAGGAAATGGAAAGAGAAAACAAGATAGTAAAAGCCTGGACACACTTCAGAGATGAAAATTACTGTCGGCTGTCAGTTAATTCTGCTGGTTAGAAGATGGTGCCAAGGTGCTCCAGGCTGAGAGTGGGCCTGGTGTGAGCTTCCAGGTTGCACTCTGTTCTACAACGACAGGTACACCAGTATGGAACCAGTCAGGAGCACCTTTTATCACAAGAAGTGGCTGAGAGTCTCCAAGTCTGGAAGTGTTCTCATCTCCACAATTACAAAACCTACTCAAAGCATATGCCCTACTGACCGTCAGTCGATAACGTCCTCTGAGTATGTAAGGAGAGGCAGAATCTCATTCAAATTTAAAAGGACTTGATCAAATTGGAAAATTTTTAAACCATCATGCATTAAAGCACAAACCATTAAAGAAGCCCTGGGGAAGTTCATTTCAGAAGTGGAGCACAACCATTTCCTATAAAATTGAACATGTTGAGGCCTATGTTG
>PVHT020004020.1:41212533-41252598 GCA_004024745.2 Catagonus wagneri | reverse complement strand
CTTTGAGTAGGAAAAACAAAAACAAAACATCCTACAGTTTGTGAGCATATGCATTTTTGTGAACAACAATTTTGCTTTTCTAACATTGAGTGATATGTAATTATTCAGATATTTTCTAAGCTCAAGTTCTCTAAACTCATGCAGTAATGGAGCTGGAAGTTACTGTATAGTTCACCTAATGTAACTTCTCATTTATTGAGACAAATTTTGCACTAGAGCCAGAGGATTGGTCTTAATACCCCTCTCCAAAGTACGAAAATGATCATTTTTATCACATTGCCATTCCATTGGGATTGTTCTTTTATTCTGAGTGATAAAAGACTTGTGTATTAGCTCTGCAAAATACACAAATAAGCAACCTTGACTAAAACATTCATTTAAATGGCTAAATAGTAAGTGCTCATTAATGCTGAGAGCAAATGTTCCACGTAAATTGTTTTGAACAGGCTATAGCCCATTAGAACATATGATTAATTAGATGTGCAAAATATAACTGAAGGAGAGCTGTTACTTTGTCTTTGTGATGATCTGATGTTGGTTTTGGATTCTACTGAGCGTAGGTCAGAGCTTTCAGATGCTTCAGAATATGCCATTCTAGGACGTAAACAATTACCTACTGGGAATTCAGATGGCCCCACACTCTCTGTTAGGTATCAATTGGCACTAAGAATCCTGACCAATAAGATTGGTAAAATGAGTGAGAATAGGGAAACTTTAAGAACAGACCCTGATGTAAGTGCAAAAACATCTGGGGTTGATTATCTGGTATGATTGTACTTAAAGACAATAAAATTAAGCTAATATTAAAGTCATGCTATCCTCACATTCTATTCACATTTAATCAAATGATCACTTAGAATGAAACACCGAAGAAAGGACTTTGGGCAAGCTCATGGCTAATGCCCTAAGGCAATCTAAAAAGCATGACTAGGGAGTTCCCTTCGTGGCTCAGTGGTTAACGAATCCGACTAGGAACCATGAGGTTGCGGGTTCGATCCCTGGCCTTGCTCAGTGGGTTAAGGATCCGGCGTTGCCGTGAGCTGTGGTGTAGGTTGCAGACGCGGCTCGGATCCCGCGTTGCTGTGGCTGTGGTGAAGGCCGGCAGCTACAGCTCTTGTTAGACCCCTAGCCTGGGAACCTCCATATGCCGTGGGTGCGGCTCTACATAAAGGCAAAAAGACAAAAAAATAAATAAATAAATAAATAAAAAGCATGACTAGAGTGATTATATGTTCAATTTTCTCCCGCATATTTTATGTCTATTGTACCAGCATAATTTTCATTGGCATACCACTCCCTTTCACTATCCAAATGGTCTTGCTGTGGATGATAAATCCTATGTTCAACCTAGGATGAGAAGATGGAGGAAAGTTGGATGGAGTCGGTGCTTCTGGTTGAGTCCAGACAATTAAAGTTCGTAAATGATGATGGACTTTAATGGCAGTGCTTTACAAAACAAGCAAGTAAACACACAAAATCTTTATCCTTGAAGTTACTGAGCTGAAGTGGAAAACATAAAACTCACAATTTGATTCAAAGCGTTGTGTAATACTGTCAACTGAATCTACAGCATTTCCTAGTCTCTTATGTGAAAAATAGAGCAGTTATTGAAAAAGAGTTGATGTGTAAGAAAAGGAATGAGGATACTTGGAAAGAGTTGAATGTCTCGAAGAGTAGTCTCTTCTTCCTTTGAGGTTAAGGCTATAACTGCCTTGCTTGAAGATCCTGTAATAATCTTACTCAAGGAAGTTATCAAACAAGGGAAATCCAAGTCCATGTGCCAGATCTCCACTGACTTTGATGCTCTCCATCCCTAGAGAAGAGCCGCTCAAGGTCCTATTTGATTTTTGTAACAACAGCAATACCACTCTAGACTCGGAGAGACCTGTCTTCAGCTACCACAACAGGGTCACAGCTCTTCACCTAATTCTCAGTCCCGAGTCCCTACACAGACATCCCTAGAGCTTTGAGATGATGCAGGATGCATTTAAGAAAAGACCTCATCGTACTTCACAACATGTTCTATGATTTCCTTCCTAGCTTTCCACATAGGAGACTCTTCCTTTCCAGAGTAACAGTGCACTGGGGAGAGGGGGACACTCAGAACAACCTTCAGGGGTATTTGGACCTTGACTCTGAGCTAGCACTAATTCTAAGAAAAGGAGTTGACTGTCCCTGTGGTTCAGTAGTTAGAATGGAGGCTAAAAGAATTCAAATAATGGATATAGTTGTAAACCACATCCAGTTTGTGGAGGCCTCGTGGTTCCTGAATCCATTTGATGATTATTTTCTTGGTTTCTAAAAGCAGTATCAGTAGAGATAACCTGAGCCAATGGCCAAATCCCCACACTGGATTCTTACTTAGTCCCTGAAGTAACAGTTGCATCTATTTTTCTGGCTTAGTTATTAATAATAATCCTCTTCACCATCAAAAGTAAACTGGTTTTAATGATAAATTATATAGTCCTCCATATGCCCCGGGTGTGGCCCTAAAAAAAAGACAAACTGCTACCTTCAAAGAGTTAAAAATTGAGAAGTAGCTTGTTTGAACTATGAAGGAATCACCTAAGACTCCGAAATCTTGCATAAACGTTCTCACCCAGGAGTTCCCATCGTGGAATCCAACTAGGAACTATGAGGTTGTGGGTTTGATCCTGGCCTTGCTCAGTATGTTAAGGATCTGGCATTGCCGTGAGCTGTGGTGTAGGTTGCAGAGGCAGCTCGGATCTTACATTGCTGTGGCTGTGGCGTAGGCCAGCAGCTGTACCTCCAATTTGACCTCTGGCCTGGGAACCGCCATATGCCGTGGGTGAGGCCCTAAAAAGCAAAATTAATTAATTAAATATAAATAAATAAAAATAAACATTCTCATCCAGTTGATTATCATAAACTTCATCTGTTTTTCAAATCATAGTTGCCCATCCTGATATATTTTCTTTACTGGAAAAAATAAAAGCAGTTTTTGGTTTGCATCTATTGATCTGACAAATGCTTTTCAATAAATAGAGACTCTCAGAAGTTTATTTTCTCTTGGTAGGAGTAGTAGTATATTTATCTAGTCTCAAGATCACAAGAAATTTTGAACTCTGTTCCACAATTTGGACCATAGGGTACCTGATTGTCTCAGCATTTCATATGGCATCACCGTAGTCTAATACATTGTTGTTTCATGCTGAAAATACCCTGCCATACTTGGCTGTGGTACAGGAGGTAACTGTATAATTTCTTGGAGGCAATCTCCTGAAATCTCCTATTTACTTGCCTAGATTTCATTGAAGGGGTTAAGGTACACTGCAAGGTATTTCTGCAGAAGCCTGGGAGTAGGTGAAGGTTGATTAGGTCAAGGTGAAGTGTTTCCCTAAGCAGCCAAAAGCAGCAGAATCAAGGAAGTGAGTGTAAATCATGCTGGAGGAGGGAAGCCAACAACAAGGAGGAAGTTATGATGTCAGATGTTGGGAAGGCAGGAGTAAATCTGAAAGTAGAAGTGTCAGGGGAAAAGCTTTCTGCATGGAGTTCATACAAGAGGCCAAAGTACCAGCTGTGGGGTAGGTGAACAACCCAGAAAACTTTGATGCAGTGCGGAAACAGGCACCAGTCAGAAATCTTCTGGTTCAGAATTTCCCTTGTGGCTCAGTGGGTTCCCGACACAGTGTCTGTGAGGATGGGGGTTCGATCCCTGGCCTCACTCAGTGGATTCAGGATCTGGCATTGCCACCAGCAGCTACATCTCCAGTCTGACCTCTAGTTGGAGAACTTCCATATGCTACAGGTGTGGCCATAAGCAAACAAATAAACAAACAAATCTTCTGGACCAGAGGCAGGAGGCTGAGTTACAGGTAGCTGCTTAGCGTGTTAAAGCCTCTGATTTCTGTGCAGGCATCACTGATTATCAGCGCCAGTCATCCATAGAATCAGGCAAGCTTTTGCCTACCTATGTCTGTAGCATAGTTGCCAGGAAGCAGGGCTTTCCAACTACGGGATGCCTCCCATATGCCTTTCTGGGTCACTGGGCTACCTTTGCCTGTGAAAAAGAAAGGTGATCCCCTCTGCCTCATCAAATTTCTAGAGAACTCTCTGCACCTCTTCCTGCACCTTTATTTGGAGCAAGAACTGAGCTGCTTACAAGTAATGGAGTTCCTCCAAAACCAAGCAGTTTGTCTTCCTCTTACACGTTTGAGAGATTAGAAATTGTTCTATGACACACTGGCTTTATACAGTTGAAATATTTTCCAAAAGCTCAAGAAAAAGAAGGGTGATTGTTCTGTGAGCAATGCTATTTATAATGTGTCAGTGCAAAATCCCAACAAATCAGAAGAGAAAGGAACCAAACATTAGATCTCTTAGGCAAAATATGTAATAACTTTGGAGTTCCCGTTGTGGCACAGCAGTTATGGAGTCCAACTAGGAAGCATGAGGTTCCGGATTTGATCCCTGGCCTCGCTCAGTGGGTTAAGGATCTGGTGTTGCCGTGAGCTGTGGTGTAGGTTGCAGAAGCGGCTCAGATCTGGCGTTGCTGTGGCTCTGGCATAGGCCAGCAGCAACAGTTCTGATTAGACCCCTAGCCTGGAAGCCTGGGAACCTCCACATGCTGCAGGTGCGGCCCTAAAAAGCAAAAAAATAAGTAAAAAATTATAAAAAAATATGTAATACCTTGAAACAAATGAATGCTATTGTTTGGAAGCTTCTAAACAAAATAATTTAAACAAAATGCAGTCGTTTTTTTTTTTATAAATGCTGTCATACCTTAAAGCCAAGTTATTTTGTATAAAGTGATTGCTGAATTCTTAGACAGCTTACATTTTTCTAGAGTTTTGAGTCTCAACCATTTATTTTTTTTATTTTTTATTTTTTTTTGCTTTTTTGGGGCTGCACCTGCGGCATATGGTGGTTCCCAGGCTAGGGGTTGAATCAGAGCTGCAGCTGCTGGCCTACACCACAACTCTTGGCAACGCCAGATCCTTAACCCACTGAGCAAGGCCAGGGATCAAACCTGCCACCTCATGGTTCCTAGTCAGATTCTTTTCTGCTGCACCATGACTGGAACTTCTGAACCATTTAATATTTGATAAATTTGAAAGCATTATGTTTGATTTCCGTGGCCTGATTTTATCTGTCGTTAACATATGCTTATTAAATTGTTACCTTCAGTTGAAGGTAACAAGTAGGCCAAAAGAAAGGAATTTTTTTTTTTGGAGTTTAATTATATAGAAAATGAAAGACATTGCCTACTTCCAAATGTAAATTGCAAAGGACAAAATCATTTTTTTAAACATAACCATGATTGATACCTTATATAGTCAGTCCATACCTACTCTCAATGAAAATAAAGAGGCAAAAATTCTTGCCCTCATGGAATTTATATTATAGCCATCTCTGACTACTTCTTCTCCCGTATTTACAAGCTATCAAATCTTTTCACTCTTATTTCTGCATAATTTCTCAAATTTATTCTTTTCTTTCTGATCCCCTAACTGCTAGAATAATTTAGACTTTTATTACTGCTTTTAATACTTATTTACTTATGAATGGGTAATCCATGCACATTTATTATTTTAAAATATTGTTAACTACTAAATACTTTAAAATACTCAGTGAAAAATGTCTCTTTCCCACACCCATTTGCCTGCCCTTCCTCTTCTCAAAGGCAACCACTCTTGCCAGTTTTGGGTTTTTTTTTTTTTTTTTTGTACCTGAACAGCTATTCGATGCATATATAAGTGCATTGTGTTTATTTGTGTTTTATACAAATGGTAACACACTATACACTGTATTCTGTTTCTTAATTTTTAAAGTTAACACATTTGGAGGATCTTTCTATATCAACACATGTTAGCCTCATTTTAAAAAATGGCTACTTGATTAATGGATTGTATAATCACTAACAATTTGATTAAATAGTTCTCTACTGTATCAGTCAGGAAAGACCAGGTTGCATTATAGAAACAAGTAATCCCTCAAGTCTCGATGGTTTATTTTCTTGCTTACAAACTGTCTGTTGAGGTTCTGGGCAGCTGTCCAGGGCAAATGTCTTCCATATGGCAGCTTGTTAACGCTTCCACCATCCTATAGCTGTCCCATCTGGAGCAAGTGGCCTCCTTAGCTGAGGCAGCAAAGGAAGAAAGAGCTTTGGCCCACAAGTAAACCTATGTCACTCCAGCCTGAAAGAGACACACATTCAACTTGTAACTACTCGTCCAAACTCTTTTCATGGCCTCTCCTAACTGCAAGGAAAGTAGGGACATAAAACTGTCCCATGTGCCTGAAAATAGGCGAGGTATCCATGTAAGTACTTAGAAGTCCTTCAAAAAACTTTATTTGAAAATCATATTACTACTCTGAACCCTCTTAGGAAACACTCTCACATACCTTTGCATATTCAATAAACAAATGCTAGCTGGGCAGACTTTATAGCGTACTCATATCCTTTATTAACATAGCCAATCAGTGAATAGCATATTACAAGAATAAAATAGGGAGTTCCCTTCATGGCTCAGCGGAAATGAATCTGACTAGGAACCATGAGGTTGCAGGTTCGATCCTTGGCCTCGTTCAGTGGGTTAACAATCCAGCTTTGCTGTGAGCTGTGGTGTAGTTTGCAGACGCGGCTTGGATCTCGCATTGCTGTGGCTGTGGCATAGGCTGGCGGCTACAGCTCCGATTAGATCCCTAGCCTGGGAACCTCCATATGCCGCGGGCGCGGCCCTAAAAAAAAAAAAAAACGACAAAAGGCAAAAAAAAAAAGAATAAAATAATTCAGTCAGAAATCACCATCACAAAGGTAGATCTGATTTATCATGACCATTTTCAAAGAAAGCAAGGGGGGAGATAAATGGCAAATATTTAAGGAATTATTTTACTGCTGGTTTAGTTCGTAAAGGAGTAAGTTATAAAGCCTGGCAACAAAAGCTCAGCAACAAAAAAAGATGAGTGAATGCACCCATGTTTATAGCAGCATCAGCCACAATAGGCAAAGGGTGGAATCAACCCAAATGTATTGGACAAATGAGATACGGTCTATATATACAGTAAAATACTATTCAGCCTTATAAAGGAAGGAAATTTTGACACATCCTGCAACATGGGTGAACCTCGAAGACATTATACTAAGTGAAATAAGCCAGTCACAAAAAGGCAACTACTGTATAATTCCCTACTGTATGAAGTACCTGCAGTAGTCAAATTTGTAGAGACAGAAAGTAGAATGGTGGTTACCAGGGACTGGGGGTTGAGGAGGTGGAAGGAACAGGGAGTTAGTACTTAATGGGTACAGAGTTTCAGCTTTGCAAGATGAAAACAGTGCTGGATATGGATGGTTGCGCAACAATGTAATGTACCTAATGCCACTGAACTGTATCCTTCACAGTGATTAAGATCACACCTTTCTATGTTATATGTATTTTGCCACTGTAAAAAAATAACTAAAAATCTTTAGGAAGTGACTACAAAAGTCTGTGAGAAAATTCTGAATTGTTCTGATTCCTTAAAGAAACTTCAGAAGCAGTTGACATGAGAGTAGTGAACTAGCAAGCTAGGAAGAGGAAAGGCTGTAGTCTGAGAACCAGAAATATGAGTTAATGATTTGGAATCTCAAACAGTTTCAGATGGTGGTGACAAGATCTAGGATACAGTTTTGGGAGCAGGTGGCTGAGGTGGACCGAAGGAAAGGCTAGTAGAATATGTGTGTGTGAAAGAACCAAGAGGCCAGAATGAAGGGTAGGACATTCACATGGTTATTTAAATCACCCATGGGAATGACAGAGTCTGAAATAAAGAGGAAGAAAGGCTGTAGTCTGAGGACCAGAAATATGAGTTAATGATTTGGAATCTCAGTTTCAGATGGTGGTGACAAGATCTGTGTTCAAGACTGTGAACAAAGGGTCAAATTCTGTGAATGAATGAAAGAGTTTGGAGATTTCATCGTATTTGATCAGCATCCCTAGAGTGTATTTAATCTCGAGCCCTCCGGGCATGTACCGGATGAGCTCATAGGAGATGGCTTGTGTAAATGAGAATGACAGCTAGCTGAGAAGAGAAATGTAGCTATTCCATGGACTTTCAAAGTCTGCAAGAGCAGCACATTCCTTCCCTGTAGGAAATCTGTGTGGGAAAGCACATTACAATCAGAAGCTATTTAGTGAACATGGAATGAGAAAAAAGGGTGGCCGTGGTGAAGAGGGGAGGAGAGAAACAATTGTAATCTTTAAATACCTAATGATTCAATATCCTGAGATAAAAACCATAATGGAACAGAATAGAAAAAAGAAAGAACATATGCATATGTATAACTGAATCAATTTGCTGTACAGCAGAAATTAACACAACCTTGTAAATCAATGACACGTCAATAGTAAATAAATAAATACATTCATGATGACATCACCCTATGATGACCTGATTTATTGGCCTCTAAAGAAGGGTCACCTACCACAGGGACCAGATACAGCTTTTGCAGGCTACAGCATCCACCCTCCACTGGAGACACTGAGTAGGATTGCTAAATTTTCTCTCTGGTGTCTCCCTTTTTTTCTAGGCAAACTTGCTGATGACCCAACTTTCTGTCTCCCACTTCTTTCTTTATAAAAGCAATGGCATTGATTAATGGCTACCAGTAATAATATGATGAAGGGGACATTCTGCCTCCATATGAAATATGTTGGCATTTGCTGTGGACTGAATGTTTGTGCCCGCCCCCCCAATTTGCATGTGATAGTCCTAATCCCCTGTTGTAATGGTGTTTGAAGGTGGGGCTGTTGCCAAGTAATTAGGTATAGATGAGATTCTGAGGGTGGAGCCTCCATTATGTGATTCATGCCCTGATGGAAAGAGGAAGAGATCCAAGATCTCCCTCTCCCTCTGCATGCATGTGTCAAGGAAAAGCCATGGGAGAACATAACCAAAAAGAGGACCCTCACCAAGAGCCTGACCCTATAGGCCCCCTGATTTCAGACTTCTGGCCTCAAGAACTGTGAGAAATAAATGTTGTTTAAGCCGCCACACAGTCTATGGCATCTGTTGTAACAGCTGAAACTGATGAGGCAGCATTTTCTGATATCATTCATTAGTGTAACTTTTAACAAACTCTAAGAGTGATGAATTTGCCTTGCCTCAAAGCAACTTTTTTACTTTTACTATTACTGCTGTTACTTATGTTATTTGTTATGTCCATCTTTTCAAAATTTCTGATGCATAGAACTTCTTGTTGGCTATATAACTGTAATTATTCTTTCATTAATTCATTTATTGCAGAGTCTTCTAACTGAGAGCCACTTCTGTGGGTATTTCTGCATTAAGGTCTCAAGAATCCTAAACTAAGCTGTGTTCATCATGGAGAGACATGAGTTTCTCATAGAATCATCTGTGATCTGGACCAAGAACCACTCTAATGGAAAGGATTCTTAGTCTATAAACTCTGGAGAAGGCCGCCACTAATTGGATTTTACCAGGGCATCCATCCAATTTTGAAAGGCCATTTTTATTTGCTGTATCTTCCTTTTTGTTGGGTAATTAGAGAGGCACATTAACACTTTAAATTCTCTAGAGAACCTTTTAGCATAGTATCACATTAAGGAGAGTCTGCGGTCATAAACCGTAATGGCTTTTCATTTACTTATTTTAGCTCCAAAATTTACATTTATTTTCCCTTTTATTATGGATAGCCCATTAAATACACAGATGGGTGGGAATGTTGATATGTATGTATTAGCCCAAATTATTTATATTTGGATTTTTAAGCTTAAAAACACTTCCCTTATAAGGACAATCTTTATTAATTATGAAATAATTATAAAATACGAGAGAATATAAGCAAACAAAAATAAACTTGACAGCAACCAGAATTATATATTAATATATACTTAATGCCTAATTATATATTTTTCCAAAATAATTTGTTTGCCTCTGCAACAAATTATTGTGTCTCTTTTAAGATTTTTATAACATGTTAAGTAAATAGTTTTCATAGATGTAATCAAATATGCTCTTGCTAGTCCAATTCCTAGTTTTCACACTCACTCCTCAGTACAATCCAATCCAGCTTCTGCTCTAGCTACTTCAACTGCCCTCCACCTAATTTTGAATAATCTTTTTTTGTGTGTGTGCTTTTTTAGGGCTGCACCCGCAGTATATGGAGGTTCCCAGGTTAGGGGTCCAATCAGAGCTGTAGCTGCCCCCTACCCCACAGCCACAGCAACACAGAATCTGAGCACACGTCTGCGACCTACACCACAGCTCACGGCAACACAGGATCCTTAACCCACTGAGCGAGGCCAGGGATCAAACCTGTGTCTTCATGGATGCCAGTCGGATTCATTTCCGCTGTGCCACTTTGATGGGAGCTCCTTGAATAATCTTTTTTTTCAATGTCAAATTAATTTTTTTAAAACAAAACAGAAACAAATCCAATCATATTCCCCTGCTTAAATGTCCCTCTCTTAGAAAAATGCTGAAATCCTTAGCATGAGTAACAAGGATCTATCTGCCCTCAATCTCACCTCATATTTGCTTCTCTGAGCTCCTGACACATCAACCACTTCCCATTTCCTTGAACATGACATGATGTTGGCTGAAACTCCTACGTATATACACCTTTGCCTGAACAACTCCTACTTATCTTTAAGTATTAATCTAAATATAGTTCAGATCCCCCCATCATATGGTCTTACAGCATTCTGTTTTCATCATAACACTTATTGCAAATGTAATTGGTTAATTATAAGTATATTCTTTAATGAGTTTCTTTTCTACCAAACTATGAGCTCTATGAGGTGAGAGACCATATCTTAATCTTTATTGTATTCCCAGCACCCAGCACAGTGATTGCCACATGATAGAACTCAATACATGTTTGTTAAAGAGGTTATAGTAAAATGGAAGAAGGAAATAGTGGATTCAGGTGTAAGCAAGCTTCTAAGTCTTAAAATGACAAATTGAGGAAATTCTCTTTTGTGGTTGGGCTCTTCTCAGTGAAGTAGGAGATGAGAAAATCTGGAAGTAACTAAGAATTTGGAAATGGAAAAGAGAATATCAGGGTTTTGAGGATAATTAAAAACGTTTGGGAATAGTCATGGTGAAACATTGGAGAGTCGGCTAAATAACATAAACATATTTTTCAACTGTACGAGGATTAAGGTTAACAGTCATGAATATATGGCAGCATTAAACTAATGTAGGATTTTCTCTAGCAGAAAGTTGGAACCTGGGTGAACTTGGTAAGAAGGTAGGAGAGAACAATTGGGCAAAGGAGTTTAGGATGTTGGGAAGAGAATATTGAAATGTTGGATTGTGATAGCTAAGGTGTATAAGAAAGAAATAAAGTCAAGGGTTGATTGGAGAAAGATAAAGGGTCAATGAACTGGAGATATGCAGATGCTTTTGGAAAAATTATGGTGAGAATATAGTTCAAGAAGAAACTGGGAAAAAGAGAATCTTTGGTCAAAGCACAAAATACTTGAGTTAGTCATTCTGACAATGGAATATCTTCTGTTGATTATAAGTTCCAAGGAATGACTATGGGAGTGTGTGGCTGAAGAGGGGTGAAAGAGATTTTTGGAAGGTATGTGAGGCTGGTATTGAATTACCCAGATATTGACTCTTCTAGCATGAAATCCTAACTTGGGGTGGAGAGGAGAAGTGAGCCAAGTGCCAAAATTTTCAGAAAATGGGAGGGGAAGTAACTAGGATGTTGGAAATAAGTTTCTGGAATTTGCAATAGTTGAGATTATGAGTACGTAAGATTGCCTGAAGGCGAGCTCACAGTATGAGAAAATGAAAGATCACCAATATTTACAGAGCAAGGCAAGGAAAAGGACATTACAAGATAGGAAATCATGGCCAGATAGGGAAGAGGAAAACCACTGAAAAAACATTGAAAATTAAGAAAGTGGCAGCAATTGGAATGTTCCTAGAACAATGCCTTGTATATACTAAAACTGAAAAAAAAAAAACAAGGAGTCAGTGAAGAAGATGGTTGAAAAGAGATGATTATAGCTGGGGATTAACAAGTTCTTCGTGCTTAAGGAGAGTTGTAAATATAAGGCATCAAATCCAATATTTAAG
This sequence comes from Catagonus wagneri, assembly GCA_004024745.2. NCBI lineage: Eukaryota > Metazoa > Chordata > Mammalia > Artiodactyla > Tayassuidae > Catagonus > Catagonus wagneri. The sequence goes on along the minus strand of PVHT020004020.1, from coordinate 41,240,544 downwards.
TGTTACCCTTGCTTTAGATGCACCGAGAAATATTCAGTTACTAGGCACTGGAAGAGAGGTCCTATCATTTTTTTCACATTAAAGCACCTGTCTTCACTACAATTATGCATTTGTTTTAAAATATCTTAGAGAACTCCATCTCCTCTGTATAGGCAGGTGATTTGTTCTGTCATGGTCATCCTCCCTGCTTTTTTAAAAGCTTAGTTTATTCTCATGAGAACATTGCACTTCAACTGTTTTCTTATTAAGAATTTTTCACAAATTAGAAAGATATAGTCCTAATCATTTTGGACAATCCACTGCAGCATTGTCAATATTTAGATAAATGTCTTTTGCTAGATATCTACGCTTCACTCTGTTGAATTTTTTGCTGTTGTGAGTGTGATCTGGCTTGGAACATGTACTATGCTGTGAACTACTCAAAGATTTACGAAGTATGTATATTTTTCCAAACTAGAAGTAGAACAAGGTGTCAATCATTGATCACCTGAGATAAGATTTTAAACTGTGTGTAATAAATATTTTTATTTGAAATCACATGCTATAAGCATTGTATAGTAAGTTTTTTGGAAGCAAAAAAATATATGTATAAAATGCATAGATATCTGCAGTTATTTTCCATTGCCAATATTTGGTGCCTGCTCTGAGCCACACACTGCACTAGGCATTCTGAATATGACAATGCCTAAGGCAGAGGCAGCCCTTGCTTCCAGATGTCTGCAGTCTTCATGAAAAAGCAAATGTTAAACTAATATTACAATTATGAGGACTAATAAAAAGGGAGAAATGGGCTCATATAAAGGGATGATTATGGGCATGTGTAACGGAGGATTGGAAAGACAACCCCAAATATTAGTAAAGGTTGTTTTTGAAAAATCCAAAAGATTACAAGTGATTTTATATTTTTCTCTTATTCTTATTTACTTTTCAAACATTTATTTAGAATAAAACATTTATTACTAGGGAAGATGAAATGTTGATGGAGTGAAAAAAATCAAAGCATTTTGGTTCTGCATCTCCTCTTGTAGGTCTAATCAACAGCTTCAGAAATTTAAAGCTTACTTCAAAACACACTAAAATGTAAACTAAGAACATTACATGTTCTTTTCTTGGATTAGTCAGCTAGAGTTGTTGGTTTTTATTCAATTCTGGACATCCTAATAGCGTTTGAATTAAAAAAATAGATTTGTGGTAAATGTAGTTAAATGAGCCCTAATCAAGAACCCCAGAGATTCAAGGCCGAGTTTCATGCTCTGCTTACGTAGAATCATGAACACTTTGTGCCTCAGTTCCTCCAAAGAAAGAAGGCAGAGACTGGGGTTGACCACCAGAGCCTATGAGCAGGCTGGGAATCTTGTTTAAAGGCACTTCTGCTGTGATCACACTTACTACCAATAAGCAACACAACTAAAGGATAACTGGCAGAAAATTCAATATCGGACACCCTCTGGTGATCATTAGAGAGAAATAACTTTCATAATAATGTATTGTAAGTTTTTTATCTGGATTCTGAAAAAACTTATTTTATTAGACAAATGAAATTTAAGTGAGAACAGGGCAAATACCTAGAGTGGGTAATAACTGTGCACATAGGGTGGGCACTCTAAGAAGAAGAGACTAATGATAATTAAGAGCTAAAAATACTTAGAGCACCTATGAACACATGCATTACATTTCAAAAGACCATTAATGATTACATGCACTCAACGCTGAAAATATACTGATTATAGTGTAATATCAGGGATCTTGTAAGCTCTTCAATTTCATCATTATGAACATCATTTGCTATATATATTTGGAAGTGACAGAGGTTAGAATGCTCAGTAGACACGACTTTGTGATACATACACTATAAACATATGGCACAAACTATAAATCAGGGTGACTTCTCATTTTTCAAATAGTAAATTATCACTTTAGCTTGGTGACTGGTGTATTATGTGAACTAGTTGGTTTTTAAAGCTGAAAAGGGGTTATTTGAAGATATGTATGTGACAATATATAATGTTACATCTGAATGTCCTTTAAGGTAAACTTCAAACTTTACATATGTGGAAATAAGGTGCTACTATAAATAGAGCATAATAGAATTGTATTTATCTGGTCTTAGAAGGATATCAGTGAAGAATGAAGGTTGGGCAACAATAGCAAGTATTTTTTTAATGATTTTTATTTTTTCCATTATAGTTCGCTTATAGTGTCCTGTCAGTTTCTACTGTACAGCAAAATGACCCAGTCTCTCTCTCTCTCACACACACATACACACACACGCATTCTTTTTCTCACATTATCCTCCATCATACAAGTATTTAAGTGGAAAACAGTGTGAAAGGGATTATGGCAGGGTCGTGGCATTGACAATTAGCTAAAATCAGTGATACACTTAAGAAACTCTAGTAAGGAGTCTAATAAATCACAGCCAACTATCGTTAATAACCCATGATAGAAGGGAAAGGAAAAAGAAAGGAGAAGAGAAAGGCAGGAGAGAGGGCTCAGCAACATGGTAAAGCACAGTGTCCTATAATTAGAATAATTTGTATTGCCACAGAACCCAGGAAGTGCTTTCTAGTGAACTCTTCAATGAATAACTAAGGGAGTTGATAAGCATATTGTCAGAGTATGAGTTTTTCACTTATTTCACTTCACTTTAATTGTGTGTGTGTGTGTGTGTGTGTGTGTGTGTCCGCCCTTTAAGGGCACATGGTACCATAACAGGCAGGTATAGTAGAATTGAGTTCTGACTTCCGACCTGTTTTTAAGAGTATAATAGTTCTACACAAAAAGGAGATAACAAATTGGCATCTGGTAGCATCTGCTGGAAATTCTTAACTAGACAACTTCCTCATGGTGATGTGTGATAATAACCATGACTTTCAGGTTACCCATATAAAAAGAACTGAAAATTCTTCTAAGAGCCATTTGACGTTTCCAGTCATTGTGATTATTATCCTTATCTTATCAGTGATGCCAGAGTTCATAGTGAAAAGTGCACTGCCCTGATTTTTCAGCGCTGACTAGGGTATTAAACTGCAATTGCAATGCTGTTGTGTTAAGTGAAATGTTAGGGAAAGTAGACGACGGTATTTTTAAAGTGATGACTTTGAAAGTCAAGGAAAGCTCCTGTAAGAAGTAGCACATAAGATCTAAAGGACTCATAAGAGGTAGGTAGGCAAAGGTAGAGGAGCAGGGTGGAGAACAAAATTCAAGCAGGGGGAAAGTCACATGCAAACCTGAAAAGCGAGAGAGAGCATGGCAAGCTGGAAAATGGAAAGCAATTTCATCTATAATGAGTGTAGATTTTGAGGTATTTCTGAGGCATGAAGTGGTGATAGTTAAGCGTGTAGATATAAGCAGAGGTCTGATTAGTCGTAAAGGGCTGAGGCCAATGGACAGGCAGGAGAGGTTAAGCAGGGGAATGGTATGCTGAAGTCTGGAGCAGTTGCAGTGATCCAGGCAGAGAAGAGGAAGAGCTTGGACGCAGTTGTAGCTGTGATGATGGTTAATTAGAGTTGTGGAAGAGGATGGAAAATTATTGGAGGCAGAGTTAACAATATTTAGCGTTGTTTTTTCTCAAATTATGAATTCCTAGAGGAATTTCTGATTATCATTTTATCCTACATGACATAGCACAGAGTAAATATTCAATAAATATTTGTAAAACAAGTTTAGCTAAATTTATTTTCCTTTTCAAGTGAACTTGGAAGACAAGTTCTCATCTGTATTTCTTATATTGAATTTTTTCTCCAAGTTATTTGTTGCTGCTTATTATATTTTACTTGACCTCTTACAGGTCTGGATAGTGGGATCTTCCCACCATTTTTAATTTTGGCGCTGCCTGGAGTGTTTGGTTTCATCATGGTGCCCTGTGAAAGAGAAATTATTCTCTCAATTCTTTATTCTGACAATTTTCCAAAAAAAGAAAAATTGAAAGAACTGTGCAGTGAATAGCCAACTACCCACCCCTTTGCTAATAATTTGCAATATTTCATGTATTTATGTATGCTTATCATTTTAAAGTTACAGACTTCAAACTCCCCTCTAAATATTTCAGCTGCAATTTCTAAGAATAAGGATAGTTTCATGTAAAACTAGAATAGCATTATTGCCCCAAGAAAATTTGCAATAATTCCCTAATATAGCCATCTTTGCATTTCTCCAGTTATCCCAAAAGGTATTACATAAATTTTTTTCACATCGGGATCCAATCAAGTTTCACAGATGTGATTGATTGTTAGCTCTCTGAAAATGAGAGCATTTTGAGAAAAGAATAAAAGTGATAGAATTATCTAACCTGGAACAAAAGTGCTGAGGATGACTTAATATTTAATGGAAAGTCCTGGGCAACCGAGTTTATTTCCTTGTTGGAAATGGTCCTTTAGCCAATGAGTTCTTGTCCTTTAGCCAATGAGTTCAGTTGGCGGTGGCATTACATTATGAGAACGGGGTCAAGGGTTCACCCTCTAGATGGCCTCCTCCCACTCCACAGACAACCATCTCTAGCAGTGTTATCATACACTGTACTCCATGCTCTAGATAATCACCTGGTGAAAGATTGGACTTTTGTCTTTAGCAGGAACTGAATGCGCATATCTCGTTAGGTGAAAGTGTATTACTCCTTTAGAGGGAAAAAGAAACTTCAATAAATTATTCATTTGGTTGGACATCTTCATATACAAAATAACCCATTTAAGGTGCTTACATCATGGAGTGATTGGCACAGTGCTTTCTTCCAGTTGAATTTGTGTCTGGGAACAAAGAATAAACTGAGATAAATGCCAGCCAGAGTTGGGCATTATTCTCTCCCATAGCATTTACCAAATCATCAAAGCATGATTAATATTAAATGGACACAAGTGAACCTACTTCTAAGGGCTAAGTTTTTGTCCTCCTTTAATTTCCCTTTCCCTCCCCTCCTCCTCCTCTCTACTTAAGGGAAATGCCAACGTGAATCTAACAGTAATGGGCAGCCTAGTGGTACCTTAATGAAGTTTGCAGGTCTAGCCCAGCATATATCTTTCTAGCTGCGCAAGACTGAAAAATGATTATAATTTGCATCCTTTGCATATGTTCACATACAGTATGGTATTCTAAGGTGAAGCCTGTGTCTTCCGAAACTGAAACGTCAAGCTATTTGTTAGCTCTGTCACTGGCAGGAGGCTAAGTGATGGCTGGTTTATATGCTCTAGTTCATAGCAATAGAAAGTCTACTTGAAGCTTTCAGTAGCCCCTGTGAGCTATATTAGAGAGGATGGATGACTCAGACAGGAACATTTGCATTCTCTGAATGACTGGGGTACTTCCTTTATTGGCTTTCTTCTTTTTAAACCTTATAAATAATACATACCTCACTATATCATGAAATCTAGTTTTATGTTAAAATTAGCATCCTGATTTTTCTGTGCAGATTATTTTTTTAAACATAAATGTTTGTAAGGTGATATTAGTGACAGTGATCATGGTACAGTCACAGTGGTTTTGAAAAGTTTGTGTGCAAACACTAGTCCTTTCCACTTGTACATGGTACGCAGCTGTCTCTTCTCTTAGTATCTTTCCTTAGCCTTTGTTTCATGGAAACCATTTTGTTTTCAATTGCTCCACAGCAGACTACTCCAACCCCTTGTCTTATTGTACACTTGAATGGCACAAAGAGGCTGATGTAATGCAGGTATTAAGAGAATCTCTGTGAAAGTATTCAAGAGCCCAAGCTCATTGGAGTCAAATAAAAATGAACATTATTGAAATACAGAGGCAAATATGGTTTCAGAGCCAATTTATTAGTAATGCTTCAAGGCACTGGAATTTTTTATTAAAGCTGATTCAGAGATAAAACTCACAGAACTGGAAACACCAGCAGACAGGACCTTAACTGGGGGTCAGATATACTTACAGATGAATTAGCAACTGCAGTCACAAATTATAAGACAGTATGTTCACAGCAGAAAGAATTAATGGTGGACTCAGGGAATCCTAGCTGCCAACGTATGGCAGATTAGTGGGAAATGAGAAGTGGTGTTTATAGCTAGCCTTCAGATTCTCACGTACATCCTGTAGACTGTAAAATCTGTACCTTGGCTAACTCGATACAAACAGTAGGTATACATACTTGTGTATATAAACATTATCCAAGAGGAAAACCCTACAGAAAAAAAAAAGTTTGCCACTCCCCACTACTATGGAAACTGTCATATTTTCCCCAGAGTTTTATGCACATTAATTTCCTTTTTTTGTCCACCATTCTGAACTTCAAAGAAAAAGCCTAGTTCTAGGAAACATTAAATCAGCTGAGTGCCTCAACGGAGAACATTGTTAATAGTTGATGTTATGGAGAAGTGAGGTACTCTTGATGGAAAGTTGTTTAAGGGAGTAGACAGACTGGCACCATCTTACCAGCAGCAAATATTTCATGTTTTTATATGGTCCTTACATAATGGTATGCTAAAAATCACAAAAGCACGTGGAGGAGTTCCTGCTCTGGTGCAGGGGAAAGGAATCTGAGGATAGGGGGTCGATCACTGGTCTCTTCACTGGTTGCTCAAAGGTGTCAGGATTTCATTAGCATCTTGGTATAACCAAGTAGAGAGAATCAGAGTCCTGGATTGAAGCTGGGATAAGATTCCAAATGTGGCTGAGGAAATCCTGGACCCGACATTCTTGAGTCCATTTGCAGGAGAGTGTCTTACTGAAGAGTAGAATGGATGCAGTTCTCGTCGTGGCTCAGTGGTTAACGAATCTGACTAGGAACCGTGAGGTTGCGGGTTTGATCCCCGGCCTCGCTCAGTGGGTTAAGGATCCAGCATTGCCGTGAGCTGTGGTGTAGGTCGCAGATGCGGCTCAGATCCCACGTTGCTGTGGCTGTGGTGTAGGCTTGCGGCAACAGCTCGGATTAGACCCCTAGCCTGGGAACTTCCATATGCCACAGGTGTGACCCTAGAAAAGGCAAAAAGACAAAAAAAAAAAAAAAAGAGAGAGGAATGGAGTAGAGAGGATAAGGTATTTGGGCCAGATCTTCAAGGGTGGAACATAGGGGGAAAAAGACAAAAGGTGTGAGGCACAGAAGCCAATTTCCTGAGGCACACATGAGGTAAAACATGACATCAGAAGATAGGAGGAGATGAATTCCTTTCCCTTCCAGGTGGAACAGACTTTGGCTTTGGTGCAGTGGGAATCTGATGTTGGAAGGATCTAGAAGTGCCATCTTTGGTATGACTGGACATTAGCTTCGTTACAGGGCAGAAGCAGCCAAATCAGAAGATGTCCTTGAGTGGCTTAGGCTCAAGCAGGAGAATATGAGTTTTTTTGTGAACTCAGAAGAACCATAATTGGAAGATCCCAGAAAATAAATTGGTGAGACTTTAAACAGAGGCTGAATTCCTACAATAATAAGCAGAAGAATGAACCAGTGTTCTTCCATGACTAATAGCTCATGTGTAATAATGACCATAGATAGCATTTCTTCTGAAATCATCAACCTAATATTAAATATTACTCCCATTTTTTTTAATATGATGAAACTGAGACACAAAGAACTTAAGTAATTTGCTTAAGATCACACAGTGAGGGAGTTCCTGTAATGGCTCATGGTTCCGACTAGGAACCATGAGCTTGAGGGTTTGATCCCTGGCCTCGCTCAGTGCGTTAAGGATCTGGCATTGCTGTGAGCTGTTGTATAGGTCGCAGACGCGGCTCGGATCCCGCGTTGCTGTGGCTGTGGGGAAGGTTGGCGGCTACAGCTCCTGTTAGACCCCTAGCCTGGGAACCTCCATAAAAAAATCACACAGTGAATCAATGTTAGACCCCCAAATCAGACCCACCTAGACAGTTTGGCTCCAGACTCCACTCTACCCACTTTCTACACAGTTTTGTCATAGTAATCCCATGGGTCTGAGAAGAATCAGGTTACCTATGTGATTTTTATTTTATTTTGGGAACATCATCTAGCCCTTATAAATCTAAGTAAAGATTAGAGACTGCCGAGGAGTTCCCGTCATGGTTCAGCGGAAATAAATCTGACTAGCATCCATGAGGACGCAGTTCAATCCCTGCCTTTGCTCAGTGGGTTATGGATCTGGCATTGCCATGAGCTGTGGTGTAGGTCGCAGACACAGCTCAGATCTGGGTTACTGTGGCTGTGGTGTAGCCCGGCAGCCACAGCTCCGATTCCATCCCTAGATTGGGAACCTCCGTATGCTGTGGGTGCGGCTCTAAAAAGTCAAAAGATAAAAAAAAAATTAGAGACTGCTTATATTTCTATAAATTAATTAATATTGAAAGATTTCTAATTATAGTTTGATTCAAAAGATGAGTGACTCTTTAACTTAGGGGTGGCTAATCAGTATATAAAAATACTGGAATTTTGAGCCTTGTAGCTAAATACTGAGGAATAACTCTCAAATCAGTGATGAAAAATTAAAAGTATAAAGAGGTTAATTAAGGTTGCTTGATGTATGGAATGGACAGGAAGGGAGAAAAAACAACTTCCATATTGATTCCTTTGGCCACACTTTTTATCTTATTCACTTGAATTTCCTGTGTGAGAGGTTCTGGGAGATGACAAGAAAGGAAAGAGCTTCAAAGAACCACCAACAATATGCAAACAGTAATTCATAGCAATAAGCTAGTTAGGGAATGATAGAGAGAAAGTAGAATAATAGCAAACTCTGGAGAATAGAAAGGGAAACTGTCCTTTTTTTTTCTTATAATTTAATTTATTTATTTGGCCATGGCAAAGCAGCCGCTTGATGTGGGACCAGGGGTTGAAGACCAGGCCACAGCAGTGCGAGGTCCTAACCACTAGAGTACCAGGGAACTCCCAACCTTCCTCTTTTTTTGGCTGCACCCACAGCACATGGAAGTTCCCCAGCAGGAATCTAAGCCCCAGCCTTCCTCTTTTATAATCATTCAACTTTCAGAAAGTAGACACATTACAACTTGATGACACATTGCATCTGATGAAAGTTATGCTTGAACATTCAAAATGCCAGAAATGTTTTTATATGTGATGTTTGTTCTTTTTTAAATTCTCATCTTTGAGGCTTTAGGCTTGAGGGTTAAGACTTTTTTACTCAACCTTATCTGGGCCACTTTGTGTGTGTGTGTGCTCACGTGCACACCCATGGGCAATGAGAACACTTAACATGAAATCTACTCCCTTAACACATTCTGCAGTGCACAGGACCATATCATTAACTATAGGAACTATGTTGTAAGGCAGATCTCTAGAATTCATTTGCCACCTGTAACTGAAACTTTATACCCATTGAATAAAGCTCCTTATTTCCACCCCCACCTCCAGCTTCCAGGAACCATGGCTGTAGTTTCTACTTCCATGAGTTCGACTACTTTAGGTACATCATATTAAGTGAAATCAGGCAGTAATTATTCTTCTGTGACTGCCTGATTTCACCTAACATAAAGTCCTCCAGGTTTGTCCACGCTGTCACCAGTGGCAGGAATTCCCCTCCCCCTCCCCTTAAAGACTGAATAACATTCCATTGTATGTATATATCACATTTTCTTTGTCCATTCGTCTGTCCAAAACAATATGGTACTGGCATAAAGAGATAGGCATATAAACCAATGGAACAGAAGAGAGAGCCCAGAAATAAACCTTCACATAAATGGTCAGCTGATCTTTGACAAGAGTAACAGGAACACATAATGGTCAACATTCTAAGTTGTATTCTAGGCTTAAGACAGAGGCAGGAGTTCCTGTCATGGCTCAGCGGAAACGAATCTGACTAGCATCCATGAGGACGTAGATTCAATCCCTGGCCCTGCTCAGTGGGTTAAGGATCCGGTGTTGCCGTGAGCTGTGGTGTAGGTCGCAGAGGCATCTCTATTCTGCGTTGCCGTGGCATAAGGTGGCAGCTACAGCTCTAACTTGACGATTTGACCTCTAGCCTGGGAGTACAGCCCTTAAAAAAAAAAAAAAGGAGAGAGAGAGACAGAGCAAAAGTGAGTTTACAATTCTTTGTGGCTTCCAATAATAAGCAAAAAAGAGCAGATTCAGGGCCCCAAAACATTGCCTGGGACTAAAAACTGCCTTAAGTTTGAGCCCCAGCTCACAGGATGTTTTGTTTTGTTTTTGTTTGTTGATTTGTTTGTTTTGGCCACACCCATGATGTACATCTTTAACCCACTGGGCAGGGCTGGGGATTGAACCTACATCTCAGCAGCGACCTGAGCTGCTGCAGAGACAGTGTCAGATTCTTAGCCCACTGTGCAACAGTGGGAACCCCCCAGCTCACGGGATCTTAAGCAAGGTCAGAGATCAAAAGATGGCTAAACCCCAATGACTTGAGTGTACTGATTGGTCACCACATGAAAGGTGCCACATTTTTGAGTTTCAGAATCTCATCTATAATGATGATAACATTACACATTCTACTTATTTCCCAGAGTTGTTTTGAAAATTAAATAAGAGGATGTACATACGAATTCTTAGAAAACTGAAAATCTTGTTTTTAATAAGCAGTTATTAAAATATATGATTTTATATTTATTAGGTATCATTTTTCATTTGTAGGCTTGATTATTTTAATATAATAGAGTTCTGTATCAGTAGCAAAATCAGGGATTTGCCAATGTATTTTAGAAAGTAAAGGTCTCAGAACAGACACTGACTGTTATTCAAAGACACTTTGTATACTTTTTAATTCTTTCATAGATTTTCAGTGACTTGAGTTCAGAACATATTGGATTTATCTTTATTCTCAAGTTCCTGTCACTCAATAAAATATGTGACACAAATAAATGAACATGCAACCAATCAGTGATTAATAGTCGTCAGAGTGAACATGTGAAGGAAATATGGTAGAATTTTCATTAAGTGAAAAGTACAGATTTTTAAATGTTTTGAGAAGAAAAAGTTTTGGATTATTTTTTGAATTACTAAATTAAATGTCCTCAATTTTAGCTTAATATATTTCAGGGTACAAAAATGCTTTCAGGCTACTAGGTATCTTTGAGTTAAACTAAAACTCTAATTGGCTAATGGTACCCTAATGACCTTCGAGCATTAATGAAAACTGCCTAGTTTATGCCGAAGGCTAACTCACTCATCAAGTGAAGCCCTGCCCAGGATGCAGAGTGTAAAGAGAAACAGGGTTAGGTCACTGCAGGGGCAAGTGGGCACCTGCCCAGTATCCCAGGAGGCAAGATACAGAAAAGCACATCTGAGAGGGAAGAGATGTGGGCCTGACCCTGACATCTGCCAGCTGTGTGACCTCAGGCAGTCAGAGCCTGTTTCCTGACCTTGAAAACAGCAATGGCTGTCAACTAAGAAAAGCAGAGATGTAGCACAGATGGCAATCCTGAGTCTTCCTTTTCTTTTCTTTTCCTTTTTTTTCCTTTTGCTTTTTGTCATTTTAGGGCCGCACCTGCAGCATGTAGAAGTTCCCAGGCTAGGGGTCTAATCGGAGCTATAGCTGCCGGCCTACGCCACAGCTGCTGGCCTACGCCACAGCCACAGCAACGCAGGATCCGAGCCACGTCTGCAACCTACACCACAGCTCATGGCAACGCCAGATCCTTAACCTACTGAGCGAGGCCAGGGGTGGAACCCGCAACCTCATGGTTCTTAGTCGGTTTCCTTAACTGCTGTGCCAACCACGGGAACTCTAATCCTGAGTCTTCTGAGCAAATTCTAAGACGTTATAACAGTACAAAGTAAAGTTTTCAGGAAAATTTTGTATTTGGGGCTTTTGTCATTGTTTTTCCTGTTATGGTGGGGCCCTAGAGCTTGTAGATTTATACCACATAAAGTGTTGAGAACCAACAGAACTAGATAATTCTTGATGCATCTCCCACACACGGTTCTGATTCTAGTCAGTGGCTGAATGTTTGTGTGGAAGGAGACAAAGCTGGCAATGAGCCAGAACTGGTTCTAGTTATCAAGCCAAAGCCTGCCCCTCCAAATAATGAGCTTTTGAAGAGAATAAAACTGTTTTTGTCCCTACAGTGAGCAGCCTGCTTATAATAAAAGGAAAGCAGACTCCAAGTTAAGAGTGTTCCATTGCCTACAAATCTAATATCCACATCAAATGAATCTGCCATAGACAATTAGAGTTGCAAAATTAGAAATGATTGTCTCTTAAAGTTTAACCGTTTCTAACAGGGAATGTCATCAAGGTTACCCACTGTATTTTAAAGATAACTACTTGGTTATTCTGTGTTAAAATGCTAATTTTTTAAATTAAGCCAGATAAAATTATCATTTTCTACATCTCATTGAGAAAAAGAGAATAAGACAGTATGTTCCAATTAACATAAATAGACACTAGAGATTTTCTTTTCTACTGCAGTCTCAGATATCTGATAGGAGACATTATGTCTGGTACAAGTTATCAAGGAAGGAATAAAAGTATTTTGTAGCATGACATAAACAAAATTTCTGAAAGCAGAAAGGAGAAGAAAACTGTAACCACCATAGTAATAATGAAACAACTTCACAGTTTACTAACCTGTCAAAATACCCAAGGTTCAGGAGTGACTCTAAACTAATGAGTTGTTTTGTAGGATTAAATCAGAATCAGCACATCTCCCAACAGTTCTAAAAGCAAGAAGAACAGAAGCCATATAATCATCATGAAAACTCAGTTATGTAAATGATCAGAAATATCAAGGGAGAAAAGAGTATTTGAAGGGGCATGAACTGAAAACAATATATATACATGCAATGCCATTTTGTATTATTTATTATAACAAATTTGCCTTCATATCAAAGTAGACTAGGCTGGGTATTAGGTTTTATCTCTAATTTATACGTAGAGGATCATGGACGGACAAGATTTCTAGAAGTGAACCGTTATTCTATTAGACAGTGTTTTCAGGACTGGGAATTTTTGCAATATATATTTCTCAAGAGACAACTCTTTGTGGGTCTTTCACATTTCTGCACGGATTGTAAGTGAGGCACTGACTGCCCTTTGTTCTGGCAATATCAAGGATGTTTACATAATGAACACACTTGGAAAAGAGAGAAAGTGTTGCCCTTTGGAGCAAAGGGCAGGTTTATTTACCTACTTGGAAGACAGGGACAGGATCAGGCTCCAGCACAATGATACTAAGCAGACATGCTTAATATCTCGCAGAGCAAAGAAAACATTGCCTTCCAGAGCAAAGCACAGGTGTGAGCACTGCCCATCATAAAAGATTCTGGCTCTCTAGGCTCAGGGTTCCTTTACTTTAACACAACCACCGGTGGCTTACAGCTGCCATCTGGCCATCTTTTGTCTTGTCCTTTGGGAGATGGGGGTCAGGGAACCAGCACAAAAAAATGCTGACGCTTTGGCTATTGCTATTGCTGTTCTTCATCTCTGATCCATGGATCTTGTGTTTTCTACCAGCATCCTTGATACTGTCGCAGCCTAATTTGCGAGCTAGCATGTAGAGTAGAAAATCTCAGAACCTTGACAATACTTAGGTAGGTAATCAACTTGGAAGCATAGTGGTTTCTTTGCTGGAGGTTTGGTAAGTAGTGAAAAAACTTTATGTATTTAAAGTAATTTTTCAGGATATGTGCTATAGACAAGAAATACAGATATGTGCATAGAATCTGGCTGACCAATTTGAAAACCCTTATAGGTACAGTACCTGCTGATCCAGAAATTCTGTATTGCCTGGGTTTTTAGAGTTGATAGAGCTCAGAAGATTAACAAAATTTGTATGAGACTGAGATGTAGTCCATAATGGTGGTTTGTTCCCTATATTAAAAAATATATCATTTCAGGAGTTCCATTGTGGCTCAGTGGGTTAGGAACCCAACTAGTATCCATAAGGATGTGGGTTCGAACCTGGTCTGGCTCAGTGAGTTAAAGGTCCAGCATTGCTGCAAGCTGCAGTGAAGGTCACAGATGGAGCTAGGATATGGCATGGCTGTGGCTGTCGTGTAGGTCGGCATTTGCAGCTCTGATTTGATCCTAGCCCAGGAACTTCCATATGCCGTGGAGATAGCCTTTAATATATATATATTTAATTATATATATATATATATATATATATATATATATATATATATATATAATTCCAAAGCATATTTAAAGTTTGCCGGAAAAGAAAGGTAAGTGCATCTCCCTGCCATATGCAAGTCAGTTGTAATAATGTAAGAGATGATTAAGTGTTCTCAGTAGTTAGTGGCATCAAGTCTGATAGGTGCGTGGTCACTTTAGATTGTCAAATATGCATAACAATTATTCAACAATGCTCTCTCTCTGGGCAATACCAAGTAACTACAAATTTTACCTTGAACGATTTCCTCTTCCAGAAACTATACAGACTACTCGCTTTCTGTGAATAGCTTTCTCTTCTGACAGATGACTGATTGCGTTTCAACTAATGAAGGTTCAACTTTCTGTGTCACAGTCACTATCTAGGAATTTAATCTCATTGAAGACACGACCTTTGCACCTTGGCATTGTTTCCACATCTTTTCTGTCACACATTTACAGATAATGAAAGGACAAGTCTCATGAGTTGTACTGGAAAAGACAAAATGTTCCAGGGGCACTTATGTGAGGAAACAATGGTGCTTACCAAGCAGCCTGAGTTATACTGAAGTCTCTTTCTTCTGTTCTTCATATGAGCTGAGAGAGAAAGACGTGAGCTCCAAAGAGACAATGACTACTTGGGAAAACTACATGATAAACCATAAATGATTAAATTGATATTCTTCAAAATTAAAATTATACAGACTGTGTGATTATATTAACAAAAAGAGCTTTGTAGATATGAGAGTTTAATTAGTAAAAATATATGTGTGAGCTTTATAGATTTTCATTGGTATGATTATGTTTCAAAGCATAAAAATGACTATGTGTTAGAGATAGGTCTTTGCATTGGTTCAGGTCCTCTCAGAAGCAAATGCAAGGTAGGGTTAGACTTGCGAGGAATGTGCAGGGGAAATGCTTGCCAAGAATGAAGGGGAGGAAGTGGGAGTAGGCAGGGAGAGCCTTCAGAGCACAGTGTAGCTCTAGCACCTGTGAAAAGTGAGGGGAAAGCAAAGAGATTCAGAAACAAGTCCAGATCTGTAGCGGCCTAACTGAGCTTTGGCCATTCCAGGGGGGAGACCTTGAGTGAAAGTTGCCTCGGAGTTGAGTCCTTTTTCTGGCAGGTGCAGGCCTGCGCTAGCAAGCCTGCTGTGCTTAGTCACTGCCTGGGAGCAGCCCAGGGGAAGTGTGTCCTCAGCTCAAACACTGAGATGAATCCAGAGGGCTGGGCTGCCCATCAACTCTGCACCCTGTGGCAGGAGAGCTAAGTGGCCCATTTTCATAGCTACTGGGGTTTTCAACCAAGTGATTTCAAAAAACATGAAATGCGTAATTATAAAAACAGCATATGCTCTGCCTACTCAAACTACACAGTTATCAAGACATAATGGTTTCATACTTCAGATCTTCCAAATCGTCTTTCTCATGCTTAGAAGTGTCTGAAATGAATGCAACAAATGGCAACTAAGATATTTTTAAAGGAATCAGTGCTAAAATTTTTGAAAATAGGGTTTGAGACTGGAATATTTTAGCGTATCATGCAATAAAAATTAATGTATTAGCTTGCATGTATGCACTCAATCTAATTATTTCATGATTCTACCATTCATGTGGTAGATACAGGACACAGGACACAAAGCCACAATCCCAGTTTGGCAGAGTCTATAAGAACAAATCTACAGATAACTTTTAGAGCTCTTTGATGGATCCGGATAGTCACAGAGCAATCATTAATGATCTGTCTGTTTGTTATTAAGAGATTTTATGTTTTAGAGCAGTTTTAGGACTGCCGAAAAATTCAAACGAAAGTACAGAGAATTCATAAATACCTTTCTCCCTGCTCCCTCTGCCATAGTTTCCTCTATTATTAATACCTGGCTTAGTATAGTACGTTTCATGAGGTAATTTGATAAATTATTATTATTAACTAAAGTCCATAGTTTACATTTGAGTTTGCCTCTTAGTCTTGTTCATTCTATGGGCTTTGATAAATGTATAATGACATGTATCTATCATTATGGTATCATACAGAATAGTTTTACTGCTGTAAAAATCCTTTGTGCTTCACATATTCATTGCTCCCCACTTTCCTGCCCACAGACCACTGGCAACCACTGAACATTTTACTATCTTCATAGTTTTGCTTTTTCCAAAATGTCACATAGTTGAAATTATACAGTGTGTAGTCTTTTCAGATTAGCTTCATGCATTTAACAATAAGCATTTAAGGTTCCTTTATATCTTTACGATATGCATTTAGAAGTCTCCATATCTTCAAGTTCCTTGGTTGCTCAGTAGGTTAAGGATCTGGTTTTCTCACTGCTGTGGCATAGGTTCAATCCCTGGCCTGGGAACTTTTGAGTGCTGTGGGCACAGCCTAAACAAAGTTCACTATATTTTAAAAGTTCATTTCTTTCTTTCTTTCCCCCCCTTTTTTTTCCTTTTATGGCCACACCGGAAGCATATGAAAGTTCCTGGGCTAGGGGTCAAATTGGAGCTGTAGCTGTGGCCTATGCCACACAAGCTCATTTCTTTTTGTCAGTGTGTAAATGCACCACAGCTAGTTTATCCATTCACCTGTTGAAATGTATCTGGTTGCTTCCAAGTTTTGGCCATTATGAATAAAGCTTCTGTAAACATTCATATGGCAACTTTAAACTCATTTGGGCAAGTACATTTTAGTTTAAGTTTTTAAGTACATTTGAATAAATAACAAGGAGTGTGGTCGCTGGGCCAAACCATGAGTATATTTAATTTTGTACAAAACTGCCAAACTGTCTTCCAAAGTGACTGTATTACGTTAATGATTTTTTACAGGAGAGCTATTGTGTGGCCTCTTTAAAAAGCAAAAATAATACCTTTGTGAAGCCTTACCAACTTCCATATTAGGGGCTCACATGTGATTCTCTCTTCAAGCAGTAAAAGGAAATAATAAGGGAGAGAAGACAGGTAGAGGTTTTCTCTGCTCAAGAGACCCCCTCTCCCCCCAAAAAAACCTTTCTAGCATACAACAAAGCTTTAATCATAAGTGAGACATTCTGAAAAGAGCTTAGTGTTTATGGTTGTTTCTATCTGAACCTCAGCTATTAATTAACATCCTTTTGGCAAGGAAAACTTGAGAGTCTGGCCTGAGTCAAAGCTTGTATTTCCAAAACTTTGTGAACAGTATTGTTGCTAGCTTCTAAATATATATTCCCTGAAGATAACATCAGAAGGTAATGCTGCACTGTAGGAAAGGTATTAATTTTCTTCCCCCAGCTTTTCATTCAATGAGGGTAGATTTTTAAATCCTTTTCCATCCTCTTAAAAAAAAAATCTCTGCAAAGAGAACAGATGGTCTGCCCCACCTGGCACACCTGTTTTACTGGTTACTCTTAGGCAAAGCTTCAGACACAAAACACTCATGCCGTTTTACTAAAAATACTGCGTAATTATAATATGCATGTTCCTCCACACAGTGTAAAGGAATCGAGGTGTTTTCTAGTTTTATTTTAAAGTATTGTTGTCATCAATAAAAGGAGGTTTTACTTTAAAACTGAGGAGAACACAGCAGAAACTGGCACAACATTGTAAATCAATTAAAATTTAAAAAAAGAAATCTGAGGAGAGATCAACCACTTTTTCTTCAAACAATAAAAGTAAAGCATGTTCAGTGTAATGATTTTAAGAATGCATAAAAATATTAGGACTGTGATTTATAAAAAACACTTCAGATTTTGACACCTAGAAATAACTATTAATATTTTGGGTAACACACTTCTAGGTATCTCTCAACATATAGGCTTATAAAGTAAGATATTATATATGTTGTACAGTAATCAATTTTTACAATCTGCATTATGTTCTGTACTTTCCCTGGAAATACAGATATAATTAACCATCATTTTTGATGATTACACAGTATTCCATTACATGTTTATATTATAATTTTTTTTATAAATTTCTTATTAAGAATTAGCTTATCCTAATTCTTGGTTTTATATGCATATGTTATATACCTATAAAATATTTTTGAGGATTTATTATCTCCTTCAGATAAATTACTATAATTATCATGTTGAACTTGTATAATTTTTTTTTTGCTTCTTTTTTAGGGCCACACCTGAAGCACATGGAAGGTCCCAGGCTAGGGGTTGAATGGGAGCTATGGCTGCTGGCCTACATCATAGCCCCAGCAACAATGAGATCCGAGCTGTGTCAGTAACTTACACCACAGCTCATGGCAATGCCAGATCCCCGACCCACTGTGCAAGGCCAAAGATCAAACCCATGTCCTTGTGGATTCTAGTCGGGTTTGTAACCCACTGAGCCACAACAGGAACAACTTGTACAGTTTTTTTGATGTTGCTGTATTTTGCCAAACTGCCTTCCAAAAGATTTGTATAATCTAACTGTTATGAGCATGAAAGAGTTGGCATTTTCTCACCTACTTACTAATCATGGGCAATTGATAGGTTAAGTAAGTACTTATAAGTAAGAAATTATATTTCAGTGATATGCCTATTTACATTTATTCAGATCTGAAGGTAAGAAGATTTTCATTTGCCTGTTGACCATTTATATTAATTTTGTCCTTTGCCCATATTTCTATTACATAATATTTTTCTGATTGACTGAAGATCTCACTATATATTAAACCAAGCAAAATTAATTTATTGACTTTTTAAAGGACCACTTTTTTTTACATTTTGGTTTGGGAGCCTCAAATTTTAAATTTTATTTCTAAGTATATAGGCAAATTACTAAAATTCTACTAAGGAAAAAAAATGCGTATTTCTAGGACAAAATGGTTCAAAAGGTTTTATTTTCTAGTCTCAAAAGAGAGTTCAAATGACAGTATAAAAATAATTTCTAGGAGTTCCTGTTGTGGCTCAGTGGTAAGGAACCCAACTAATATCCATGAGGATGTGGGTTTGATCCCCGGCCTCACTCAGTGGGTCAGGGATCCGGCATCGCCAGGAGCTGTGGTGTGGGTTGCTGAAATGGCTCGGATTCTGTGTTGCTCTGGCTGTGGTGTAGGCCGGCAGCCGTAGCTCCCATTCAGCCCCTAGGCTGGGAACTTCCATATCTGTGGGTACAGCCCTAACGGGACAAAAACAAAAACAAACTTCTAATAGTTACTTTCTGACTAATTCAGTTATTCACCAGCAGTGAAAATCTAGGCAAACCAAAGAACACAAAACTAATTTATGTATGCATATAAACCACTTTCAGTGAATTCTTTTTTTTTTTTTTTTTTGCACTCCAAAAGGATAGCATGTAAATCTACTCTTTGTATCATTTACAGAAAAGAACTGGAACTCAAAAAGTAAATTAGCACAACAGCATGCTCTCTTTGTGAAAGTCACAGAGCCACCTGTGTCCCCAGTTATGCTTAATTAGGTACTGCACGTCACCCCCGGGGAGAACAAGTTACCCTAAATTAATGCTTCTGCATTGTTTCCTGAGGAACTTGACAAATGCAGACACCTACTCAGCTTGGTCCCCAGGTTTTGCATTATGCCAGAGGCCCTAATGAGTGTGATGTACAGACAGATGAAAGATTTTCTTCTTCTCTCTGAGTCTAGAAAATAAGCAGGTGCCACCTTCTGAGGTCTACAAAAATAAGAAGAGTCAAAAAATAGAGAGCGGGAGTTCCCATTGTGGCTCAGTGGTTAACGAATCCGACTAGGAACTATGCGATTGCGGGTTCGATCCCTGGCCTTGCTCAGTGGGTTGAGGATCCAGTGTTGCCTTGAGCTGTGGTGTAGGTTGCAGACACATCTCAGATCTGACATGGCTGTGGCTGTGGCATAGGCCGGCGGCTAAAACTCCGATTAGACCCCTAGCCTGGGAACCTCCATATGCCGCGAGTGCGGCCCCGGAAAAGGCAAAAAGACAAAAAAAAAAAAAAAAAAAAGAGAGAGAGAGAGAGAACAGAAGTGTAACATGTGAGTTTGTTGCCACTGGGTGGATTTTTTTTTTTTTTGTCAATTTTTCAACCTATCAAGGATGTATTGCAATACATGCAGATTTGCTAGAGAGAAATATTGACTAGAGGCTTAGGCTTATATTCTGAGTCATCAAGAAACATATCTACAACAAAATTGCTTAGCCTTTATTAAAACTGTGCAAGAGTATCTCTCAAGGAGACAGAAAGCATCTTATTTAAGCTGGCTCTCCTTTTACCCCTTTCCAGTGGAAAGGATGAGCTCTTAGTGCGTTACCTCTGTGACACAACATGCTACTCTTGGAAGGCGTAGGATCATTCATCCTGGTCAAGACACAAGTAATACAAGATGAAAAATAAAAGTGTGAATTTCTTCTTTCTCTGATTATCTTTTATAGAAAGGTTGGGGGAGGGTGCCAAATATTTGTATAAAATCGGGATAAAAAAGTGATTTTAGTGTGTGTGTAAAAGCCTGTCTTGTTCATACATTCACTACTGTTTTTTTTCCATTACTTAATGTGTTTTATTACAATTATAGGTGTACAAAAATCATCACAACCAAATTTTATAGGATTTCCACCCCAAACCCTCAGTGCATCCCCCCCACCCCCCAACTTGTCTCATTTGGAAACCATAAATTTTCCAAAGTCTGTGAGTCAGTATCTGTTCTGCAAAGAAGTTCATTGTGTCCTTTTTCAGTTTCCACATGTAAGTGGTAGCAGTTGATGTTGGTGTCTCATTGTCTGATTGGTTTCACTTCGCATGATAATTTCTAGGTCCATCCATGTTGCTGTAAATGTTGTTATTTTGTTCCTTTTAATGGCTAAATAATATTTCATATTGTGTATGTACCAGATTTTCCCTATCCACTCTTCTGTCAATGAGCATTTAGGTTGTTTCCATGACCTGGCTATTGTATAGAGTGCTGCAATGAACACTGGAGTACATGTGTCTTTTCGAGTCATGGTTTTCTCTGGATAGATGCCCAGGAGTGGTCACTACTGGTTTTATGAGGATATCTCATTTCCTAATTAGACTGCAAACTCCTTTTGGGCAGGGACTTTATCTCAGAATTTTCTTGTATTCTCTCACAGTTTGTACAACAAGCATTTGCTTATAGATTGCTTTGTAAGACTTTTGGGAAAATGATGTGATGGAATTTATTTGTAATAAAATAGTGCCTCCAAGAAGATATTATACACTCTGGAGTTCCCTTGTGGTGCAGCATTGTCACTGCAGAGACTTGGTTTGCGGCTGTAGCTTGGGTTTGATCTCTGGCCCAGGAGCTTCCACATGCCATGGTGTAGCCAAAAAAAAAAAAAAAAAAAAGATATTATAAACTCTATTCAAGAATTCTAGGAGTTCTTGCCAGGGCTGGGTGGGTTAAGAATCCAAATGCAGTGGCTCAGGTCACTGTGGAGGCAGGGGTACAGTCCCCACCCCAGCGCAGGTGTTGTTAAAGTATCTGGCATTGCTGTAGCTGCAGTGTAGCTCTCACCTATGGCTCGGATTCAGTCCCTGGCTGGAGAACCTATACGCTTTTGGTGTGGCTGTTAAAAAAAAAAAAAAAGGGAGGGGGAGTTTCCATTGTGGCTCAGCGGAAACGAATCCAACTAGGAACCATGAGGTTGTGGGTTTGATCCCTGGCCTCTCTCAGTGGGTTAAGGATCCGGTGTTGCCGTGAGCTATGGTGTAGGTTACAGGCATGGCTCGGATCCTGCGTTGCTGTGGCTGTGGTGTAGGCCAGCGGCTACAGGTCTGATTAGACCCCTAGCCTGGGAACCTCCATATGCCAAGGGTGCAGCCATAAAAGATCAAAAAAAAGACAAAAAAAAGAATTTTACAAGACAGTGTATCTCAAAATAATTAAAGATGTGTTTAATGGTTTTCATAGAGTACCGTGAATCTCCACCAAAAGTAGGCCATTGCATTTTCTTGGTGTACTGTGTATGTATGCGTGTGTATGTCTGCATGTGTTCCCTACCATGGTGTAAAATCACTTTTAATCCCAGACATGATAAATAATTAAGGATAGAAACCCAGAATTTTATAACAGTTTGATTCCTAGGTAAAAATACATTATTTAAAACCATTATTTTTCTTGCAAAAATAGCGATCAAATAGGAAACTGACCATCAGCTATTTGTTCTTCCATAAAAGGTTATCATTAGACATATCTCTAAACCTAAACTGGAACTTCAAGTTTCCTTAGCTTTCCTTTTAACTGCAAGCGTTTATATTCAGAGAACCCAAGAGCATTTATGTTCCTGAGATAACACACCCACACACCCACACTCACTTCTAGAAAACAGGTGATTAAATGACATTTTACTGAGTGTGTTTTTTATTTATAATTTTTTTTCTTTTGACCACTGCGCGGCATATGGAATTCCTGGGCCAGAGATCAGATCTGAGCCGCATTTGTGACCTACAACCCAGCTATGGGAATGCCGGATCCTTTAACCCACTGTGCCCACTGTGTCAGAGGGTGGCGTATCAAACCTGTGACCTGGTGCTGCAGAGATGCAGCCAATTCCATTGCACCACAAATGGGACTCCAGTATGAGTTTTTTAAACAGAGGTGTTTAATTTAGATGCTTATATAAATAAGTCATAATCTGAAGTTTTCATAATGACTTACATTAATGTCAGTATCCTTTGTGGACAGTTAATGAGGATAAAGATTGGAATATTCTGTTAAATATGTAATAATTTTTTTTTGGCTTTTTTTAGGGGACCACCTGCGACATATGGAGGTTCCAAGGCTAAAGGTCGACTGGGAGTTGCTGCCGCCAACCTCGCCACAGCCACAGCCACAGCCACAGCAACGTGGGATCCGAGCCCTGTCTGCGACCTACATCACAGCTCAGGGTAACGCAGGATCCTTAGCCCAATGAGTGCAGCCAGGGATCGAACCCATGTTTTCATGGATACTAGTTGGGTTTGTTATCACTGAGCCTCAACGGGAACTCCAAATATGTAATAATTTAAAAAGCATTTTAATACATTTTTATGCTGTAATAGCATAAAAGAGACTGTAATATTCTATAATAGACTTTTCAATAAATGTGTTCATTAGTCTACAAAATGAATTATGAGTTAATTACCTAGGTTGTCTAGATTTGAATACCAAAATTCAAAAATTAAAAAAAAATAGACTGTGACCCTTACAACTAGTACAGTATATCACAACTATTTCCAAACATACTTTTGGTGGTCAGGATTTTTTTTAAATGGGAATCTTTAAGGCCCACAGAGGGATAAAAAAGTAGTAATAAAATAAGTGATTTTCATGGTCTGCTTTTGCCCAGCCTATTCTCCGCTAATTAAAAAAACAGATACAGTTTTTCTGTTATCTTAAAATAAATATAATGATTTTAACATAAGTCCCAGGTGCTTGGCTAGTTCATTGACTCTTTAAAATAACATGAAAAGTAGGTATTACTGTAACCGTCTTAAAAAGGAAGAAACAGGCTTAGGAAGGTTAAATAACTTGTCCAAGGTCACAGAGCTGGTGAATGGCACACCTGAAATTTACATCTTCTTGCTCTAGTTTTATAGCCTCTGCCCCTAGCTTTTTTTTTTTTTTTTTTTTTTTGCTTTTTAGTGCTGCACTTGCGGCATATGGAGGTTCTCAGGCTAAGGATCAAATCTGAGCCTACGCCACAGCCACAGCGATGCAGGATCTGAGCTGCATCTGCAACCTACACCACAGCTCACGGCAATGCCAGATCCTTAACCCAGTGAGGGAGGCCAGGTATCGAACCCACCACTTAATGGTTCCTAGTCATATCTGTTTCTCCTGTGCCACAATGGGAACTCCTGCTCTTAGCTCTTATTTATTACTTCAAAAAATACTTACTGGGCACATACTATGTATCAGGCACCCCGCTATATACTGAGGATAAAGCAGCCACAACTAGCAAATTCCTGATCTCAATAGGGCTTAGAAGGAGAGACCAATACAAAAATTTAAAAGATGAATGACTAAAAAATTACACTTGTGTGGAGCGCTGTAGCACAGGCATATATCTCTCGGGAATGGGTCTTGCCGAGTTAGATGGTTCTCCCTAACGAAACTGGTTCACTAGTTTAGGCAGTGGCATCTCTTTGATACTCTGCTGTCCTGCACTGTCTCTGTGCTTAAGGAGCTTGAAGTAACAGAACATAGAAACGTGTCTGATTTGTATTCCTGGGAAATCTATCAGCAGGACTGTTCCTCCAGCCATAAAGGAAACTAGTGGGACATATGCCTGTATGGGTGATCCACATTCTGCATCCGAAGCTTGTTCCATATCAGGACTCACATTAACCCTGTTCAAGTCAAGTGATGGAAAGCAATCCTGTGTAATCATTCTGTCATGGGTCGGGCTTGTACAATTTGTGCACCAGGACAGGTGGCTCTCACTTGTTGGAGACAACCCAGTTTATGGCTTATTTTATGATTTTATGGCAGCCACATTTTGGAATAGGTTCCAGCTGCAGCTTTTGTGGCACAGGCCACACACCTCTAAGAAAAATGTCAATCAGATTCATGACTCTATTTTAACCTAAGACCATTTCCTCATTTGAAGTACGTACTTCTTGACAGAACAATAACACAATATTGCTTTTAATCACTTGACCTGAGCCAGTGCCTAACGTACATGTTACTGGAAATCTCTCTCTCTGTAAGTTTCAATAGTGGCTTTAAAGATACCCATTACCATCACCCAAGGAAGCAAACCCAAAGGATCTTCCCATTTGCTCCAGATATTAGGACCTCATGATATTTCAGGAAACAAGTCAAGGCAGTTGTACACAATCCATCTCTCTTGAATTTTGTCCCACTTGGAAGGTGTATAAATTTTCCGGAGCTGCCATAACACAGTACAATAGACTGGGTACAGCACAAGCTTGTTTCCTCACAGTTCTGGAGGCTAGAAATCCGAGATCAAGGTGTCGGCACAGCTGGTGTCCTCTGAGGCCTCTTTCCTGGCTCGTTGTTAGCTGTCATGCCTCTGTGTCTTCACCTGGTTTTCCCCTGTGTGTGTGTGTGTGTGTGTGTGTTTGTGTGTGTGTGTGTGTCTATGTAGGTCCTAATTTTCTCTTCTTATAAAGACAGCAGTTATATTGGATTAGGGCCCACCCTAATGACCTCGTTTTAACTTAACTGCCTCTTTCAAGTCCCTGTCTCCAACTATAGTCATCTTCTTAGTTACTCGGAGTTCAGCATGTGAGCTTGGGGGTGAGGGGAGCACAGTACAGCCCATACCATAACTGGAGCATTTACGAGAAATGAGAACTGCCCATTCAGTTACTGAGTATAGGGGTTACGGTAACTCTTCAACTGCTGGTAGATCCTAAGTATGGCCTAAGGGCCACACTGGGATCACCACCCCCCACCCCCACCCCTAGGCAGAGGGCAGCTTCCTCTTAGCACAAAGCTTGCTAGAGAGGCGTGTACACCACGGACAGGAAGCTCAGTGGTGTCAACAAGAAGCTCAGTGGTGTCAACAACGCTGAATCACTTAGTGAAAGTGATTCAATTCCCTTGCAGTTCTGAAGAAGTCCTTGTTTAATCTGGGTTTGTTGGTAATGTTTTTAGCATTTGCTAATTCCTCCCTACCCACTCCCCAACATTTTTTTTCTTTTCTTTTCTTTCTTTTTTTTTTTTTGCCTAAACAAACAGAAATCAAGCCTCAGGCTCAGGAGGCTTTGGCAAGCAACAGCATCTAGCCCTAACTAAATACCTTTTTTGTTGCTTGTTTGTTTCCATGGAATTCATGAGGTCACCCGCCATTCCACTTGCGTGGTAAGTGATTCTGTTTTCCAATTAAAATTGTGATAAGCGTTTCAGTTATCATAAAGTAAGTTTTTAAAAAGTGAGTCAGTTGAAATAAAAATATTAACGATAGCACAGGTGGTAGGTAGATATGAAAAAAAATCACGAAGGTGGTACATGAGAGATCTGAAGTGTTAGAAATGTGGCTTTAACACATAAGACAAGCAGCGATATTGGTCTTAGTGACTCTTGAGTTGTCCACTAAGGGATACTGCTTGGAAAAATGGCACTTTTAGCTCCACCCTGAGCCTCCGCTGCCAGTCCTGTGGTCAACCCTTGCTGCCTGGGGTGTGGTCCACTTCTGAGTATGATGTGCCGGCTCCACCAGAAACCAAGAGGAGACAGAGGGAGGCCGAGGTGCCTGCCCCTTTTTTTTATTCCTGTATCTCGTATTTAAACCTAACGGTACAGCAGTTCACTCTCCAGATCCATTCGCTTTTACTTTAGTTCCAAGCTTGGCATTCATCAGGCCCTCATCTCAACTTAGGAGCAGCTAATAACAGAAGTTTACTGCAGACACATCTAGACAAAATATTTTGGACTTGGATCTGAAAACTCCCAGGAAATTCCAGTGCATATCTGATTTGTAATTGTTTCCCATGCTTGTTTCCTCTCTCACACTTTTGTTTTTACAGTTTGGGATTTCTTCTGTATTGGACTTCCCATTTAATACTAACTTTAAGACACAGATATTTCAAATAGGAGGCTAGGCTTATGTTTGTGTTGAACATTCTAGCTTTGCAAAATGTTTCATTTGCAAGAGTAAACTGCCCACTCAAGGTTGGTTAAATAATCTGTTGAGTAATCTGTGATGGTTTTAGGAGAATTAATACATGAGGAAATTGCTCATGGGATAATAAACAAAGAAAGCAAGTTATATAAAAATAGCATTTCTGGTAAGGTACTACTTTTTAAAGCATTACGTATACATATTACAAATTATTCATTTATAGTTGGAAGACCATGCCATAATATTATCAATAGATCTTTAGCTAGAGGGATTACAAGGATTTAAAATTTTTTCTTTAAACCTTTTTGTGTTTTTAATTTTCTTTTCTTTGGACTATACTTTTTTGCAATTTTTAAAACTGAGGAATAGTTGATGTACAATATTAGTTTTAGGTATATAACAGAGTGACTCAATTTTTAAATGTTATACTCCATTTATAGTTATTTAAAAATATTGGCTATGTTCCTTGTGTTATACAGTACATCCTTGTAGCTTATTTATTTTATACAAAATAGTCTGTACCTCTTAATCCTCTACCCTCCTTCCCTCTCCCCACTGACAACCACTAGTTCGTTCTTTGTATCTGATTCTCTTTTGTTATATTGGCACTGTTTCTCCAATTTTTTAGATTCTGCGTGTAAGTGATAACATCCAGTGTTTGTCTGACTTTTTTGACTTAATACCCTCCAATTCCATCCTCACTGTAGTGAATAATTTCATTCTTTTTTATGGCTGAGTAATAGTCCTGTGTGTGTGTGTATACATGCACCACACAGTCTTTATCTATTCATCTGTTTGGCAGACACTTGGCAATTGTAAATAATGCTGATGTGAACATTCGGGTGCATGTAACTTCGCAAATTAGTGTTTTCATTTTTTTTAAGTTTCTTAAAATTTCTTTCTTTGGATATACCCACAGCAGGTGGATATTCCCAGGCCAGGGATTGAAACCACATCACAGTAGTTCCCAAGCTGTTGCAGTGATAACATTGGATACTTGATTTGATGTGCTACAAGAAAACTCCTAGTGTTTTCATTTTTTAAGATACAAACCCAGGAGTGGGATTGCTGGGTGCTATGATAGTCCTATTTTGAGGTTTTTTTTTTTTTTTGAGAATTTTCCATACTGTTTTCCACAGTGGCTGCACCAATTTCCATTCCCACCAACAGTATACAAGTATACAGTGTACTTTATATTCTTTTTTCCTTTTCCTTCTATGGCTACACCTGTGACATATGGAAGTTCCCGGGCTCGGGGTCAAATCGGAGCTGCAGCTGCTGGACTATGCCACAGCCAGAGCAACACCAGATCTGAGCTGCATCTCCAACCTACCCTACAGCTTGTGGCAACACCAGATCCTCAACCCACTGAGCGAGGCCAGGGCTCAAACCAGGTTCCTGAGACTATGTTGGGTTCTTAATCCGCCGAGTCACAATGGGAACTCTGATATGTACTTAATTTTTTGCATTGGATTTTTATTTTGTTTAAAATTTGAAAATTAAATCATTAAATTTAAAATTGACTCAGGTGAAAAGAAAAAAG
>PVHT020004020.1:41185248-41212433 GCA_004024745.2 Catagonus wagneri | reverse complement strand
TTTTTTTTTTTTTTTGTCTTTTTGCCTTTATCTAGAGCCGCACCCGTGGCATATGGAGGCTCCCAGGCTAGGGGTCTAACAGGAGCTATAGCTGCCGGCCTACGCCACAGCCACAGCAACGCGGGATCCGAGCCGCGTCTGCAACCTACACCACAGCTCACAGCAACGCGGGATCCTTAACCCACTGAGCAAGGCCAGGGATCAAACTGGCAACCTCATGGTTCTTAGTCGGATTCGTTAACCACTGAGCCACAAAGGGAACTCCCATATTAGCCTTTTTTTGAAAAAAAGATTTTTCTACAGCCGTAGTTCTCTGTAGTTTTAATGTCATCATCCATCAGATCCAGCAAGCTCCCAAGAGTAACTCATTTTCAATGGAACAAGTAAGAGAGCCTCAGACAGGTGCACGTCAGAGTGGGGAGGGGAAATTAACTCCAGTAAAAAAGTGCTTCTTGATGCTTCTGCTATCCCCCTACTTTGATAATCACTACATTCTATTATTTTTGTTGTCTTTTCCTGACTATTTAGATCAACATGGCAGGCAACTACCTATAAGATAAAAAAGCTTTATTCTGCTAAACTTCATTCTCCTTCCTCCCTTCCTAAGTATATTCTGTCTTGCTGTCCTCTCCAATGCCTGTGTTTGGGGGTGGGGGGGTGGTGCGAGGAGGAGGTGACTTCACCTCCAGCCTCAGGGCTAGACCTGGTTGCTTTAAAGCTAATCTCAGACCTTTGCACCTATGTCTGGTTTAGGAACAGGGTTTAGGTGAGTCAGCTGTGGCATTTCCCCAACCACAGGACTGTTCAGAAATGAGCCTAAGGGCCAATGTGAGTCAATGAGACTCCAGCCACTTCAAAAGAAACATCCTTCCTGTTAGAAAAAAAAACCCGAAAAAGTTCTTTTTCTCTGGAAATTGTCCTGTGCTTTTACGGTCTCTGCCTAGTGAGGGATACTGATCTGAGGAGGAAATAATTCAAAATGAAGAGCCCAAATGAGGGATTTGCAGGGACTGCACCAATCCTGAAGCTCTCTCCCCTTCTAAAGTGCCCAGTGCAAACGTTTCCTTATGCTGTGAACCATTGGGGGTCAAGTTTTCCATTTCTTGAAGCTGAAAGCATACCAATACTGATAAAAGTAATTCCTCAGTATGATTTTAGTGTGAACTTAATAGGCTGGAATAATAGGGAAAGAGAAGCTGCTTGAGTCCCTGTGTAACTATCGATTTAAGTTAATTACTTTAAATAGCATTTTAAATATTAATTCTAAAAGTTTCCATTAAACACAGCATAATAATTTGGTTGGTTATAAGAGACAAGGGCTTTTAGCAATCACAAAATGCCAACGATCTTAAAGCAAATCTCAATAATAGGATATGTGCTTAAACTATGTTTTACCTGTAATGTCCTTGAGATCTAATCTTAAAATATCAGTGCTGATAAGAGGTGATTAAGATACATTTCTCCCTGAATAATTTATGTATCACATCATCAAGTGGAAGAATTACATTGAAGAGAGATTTCAACAAGTATGTACAGTATTACAAAATTAACCCTTGTTTTTTCAAAAGCGGTCCCTTTTCAGTTCGTTCATTTATTCCTTTAAATGTACTGAAATATTTAAAAATCACATCAAAAACACAAAATAGAAGCAAGTCAGCTTTTTAAAAAGAGGAGCTCAACTTTTTCCTTCTTTGGTGAAATTTCAGATTTTGCTCCACAGCTTGTATGGCTAGAAAATCAGTACTTTAAGGGTATGGGGAGAGAGAAAGGTGATAAACAGATGCAAAGTAAGCCACATGATTGTTTTCTAGGAGAAATATAACTGCATCGAAAGTGCATGTTCTTGAAGATTACTTAGGTGCCAAAATAATTGTGGAAAACCTCTGCTATATTTGATAGAAAATCTTCTGCTCTTCAAAGTTGCTTATTTTGGGATTTCTACTTTCTCTCCATTAAACTCAGCAGTATTTGTTCTGGAGACAACAGATCCATAGGCATTTTGCCATCCATCCTCCATTACTTACTTATATTTAATCTGGTAGATGCATAGATTCCTGCATATTATAAAGAGGAAATAAAGTACTCAGGCTAGCTAAGTATTGGTCATCTAGATTTAAATTGCTATCTATTTGCTGACAGAAGTAGAAAAAAGATATAGCTTCATCAAAAGAGAAAGTTCTTAAATTAAGGGAAATGTATTAAATTAACTCTGTTCTTTTTTTGTCTGTGTTTGGTTGTCTATGTATGAAATTTTAGAATGGAAAGCAGTATCTGATAAGGTCTAAACAACTAATATTTGCTATTTTGTAGGTTCTGTTTCCAAAAACCTATAACACTTTAATCCAGTGAGACTTTGTTTTGGAGAGGAGGACGTGTAAATAAAATATCCCAATGAGTGAAATTTTGACCAAAATAAATAAGGTCACTGGATATGTTATTATCTTTGAGTATAGCCATGGTTGATTTAAGAGGAGGGAAAGAAAAAAAAAATGTATGAAATAATTGCCTAATTACTGGGTATCAGGTTAAAGTACTTATTTGATTTAAATGGATGTGAAGTTAATGAATACAAGGAATTGCTCTGAAGTTCCACTTTTTCTTATCAAAATGATAATATTAGGCACTCATACTCATGAGAACCAGCCTGGGTAGAGAGAAAGCTAATTGATCTAGGCAGGAACGCTTCAGGGAAAAAGACAAGAAGAAAAGAACCCTGGCCACATGTGTAAGATGAGCACTCCCTAAGCTCTACTCTGAGAAGTGATAAGTTAACTCTTTGGTTGGGCTGATAATTGGGTCTGTCCATTGCAATGCATTTGTTATACCATTTAATACTTTTTAAATGGAAACAAATTCAAGCCTGGAATGTCTGCTCAGTTTTCCTAAAACTTAGAAGTTTACTGCAATTAAAAAAAAATCACCAGTGAACTTGACTGAACATTGATATATGATAATTTGTTCAATAACAAACTGGTTAAGTTCAGAGGTACATTTTCCAAGATAGGCAGAGATGTGAATTTGGGTATCTGAAATTTGAATAAACTCCTGGGATTCTTAGGGTTCTATTCTGGTCTAGTTAAGAAATAGGAGAAAGTCCCTGAACTTCTGATTTCTACATTTAAAAAAGTGAAGTGTAAAAGCTTGACAAAAGTAAGCTCCTAGCCTAATATAATGAAAGCATTTTATTTTGAAGAGAGGAATATTGCAAGAAAATGTTCAACATTTTGGTAAATTTACTTTATAGTAGGGGATATTAGTCAAATATGTCATATCGCATTACATTTAGAGTTCATCTACTGGCTAAAATCCACTGTAGTTTTGTTCATTTGTTCAGCAAATAGTTATTAAATGCCCTTTTGGTA
Source organism: Catagonus wagneri (assembly GCA_004024745.2). NCBI lineage: Eukaryota > Metazoa > Chordata > Mammalia > Artiodactyla > Tayassuidae > Catagonus > Catagonus wagneri. Next base: position 41,209,071 of record PVHT020004020.1, on the reverse strand, counting down.
CCAAGCACTATTTTAGACCCCTAGATATAAAGCAGAACAAAGAAGGTCGTGTCTCATGGAACTTAATTAATAGATTGTACTTCACTGGCACTGTTCTACTAATATAACAACTGGTTAATTTATTTTTTAAATTTAATTTTATCAGAGCATAGTTGTCTTACACTGTTGTATTAGTTTCAGGTGTACAGGAAAATGAATCAGTTATACATATACATATATCCAGTCTTTATTCCCTGGATATAGGTTATTTCAAGTTTTTGAGTATATTTTCCCTTGCTATACAGTAGATTCTAGTGAAACATCAATTTTATACAGTAGTGTGTATATTTTAATCCCACCCTCACAATTCTTACTCCCTCCCCCAAATGGTTTCACCTATGGTATCTATAAAATTGGTTTTGAAATCTGTGAGTTTATTTTTGTTTTATTCTTTTTTGTTTTATTTATTCTTTTCTATAAATTTCATTAGTTCCACATTTAAGTGATATCATATGATATTTTTCAGTATGATAATCCCTGGGCCCATCCATATTCCTGCAAATGGCATTAATACTTCATTTTTATGGCTAAATAATGTTCTATTATATATATGCATCTTTTTTATCCATTCCTCTCTCAATGGACATTTAGGTTGCTTCCATGTCTTGACTATTGCAAATAGCGCAGCTCGTGTATTTTTTCAAATTATGGTTTTCTCCAGATATGTGCCCAGAAGGAGGATTGCTGAATCATATTTAGTTTTTAATGTAACTCCATACTGGCCTCTATAGTAGCTGCACCAATTTACATTCCCACCAACAGTGTAGGAGGGTTCCCTTTTCTCCACACCCTTTCCACCATTTGTTACTTGTGGACTTATTAATGATGGCCATTCTGACTGGTGTGAGGTGGTATCTTGTGGTAGTTTTGATTTTCATTTCTCTAATCATCAGCGATGTTGAGCATTTTTTCATGTGCTTGTTGAAAAAGATACATGCACCTGTATGTTCATTGCAGCACTAAGCGTGATAAGGTGATTTTAGAAGTAATAGTATTGGAGTTCCCTTCGTGGCTCAGTGGTTAACGAATCCGACTAGGAACCATGAGGTTGCAGGTTCGATCCCTGGCCTTGCTCAGTGGGTTAAGGATCCGGCGTTGCCGTGAGCTGTGGTGTAGGTTGCAGACGCGGCTCGGATCCTGCGTGGCTGTGGCTGTGGCGTAGGCCGGCAGCTACAGCTCCTGTTAGACCCCTAGCCTGGGAACCTCCATATGCCACGGGTGCGGCTCTAGATAAAGGCAAAAAGACACACACACAAAAAAAGAAGTAATAGTATTATTTTGGGGGGGATCCAAATAAAGAGAACTATGTGAAAATTTTACTATATGAAAAAGTTTCCCAGTTTATTTTAATGGTTTGTCAGAATTTTTTCTGACCTGGGATTATTCTCTGGCATTCAGTGATGTTTTACAAGCTAGCTTTTCAACCAAGCTGTACATCCTAAAGCAAAACAATGAAGTATATTGATAGCAGTTCCTAGTTCTTTTACAGCTACTACTTAAGGTCTGAGGTTGTTCATATAAAAATGTAGTAACTAACTGGCATTTACTACATTTAAGTCCTGTATTAAGGAATCGTATATTGGTAGAATATACAATGGTAATTATCTAGCTGAAGCTGAAGTTAAAATAGATAAGTGACTTGTTTAAGGTCACCCAGCATGAAGATGGCAGAGGAAGGTCCCAAACTCTGATCTCCTGGATATTCTTTCCACTGGAGACACTTAGTGCTTTGACCTCCCTTGTGTAGATTTTAATGTTAAGTAGTATTTTACACGACTGATAACCTTGTATTTTGCTTGTTATTGTTGCTATTGCTTGCTATTCTTTTTTTTTTCTTTGGTCTTTGGAGGGCTACCATCTGTGACATATGCAGGTTCCCAGGTTAGGGGGTCAAATTCGAGCCGTAGCTGCCAGCCTACACCACAGCCACAGCAACTTGGGATCTGAGCCATGTCTGCAACCTGCACCACAGCTCATGGAAACGCCAAATCCTTAACCCGATGATCGAAGCCAGGGATCAAACCTGCGTCCTCATGGATGGTAGTCAGATTCATTTCTGCTGAGCCATGAAGGGAACTCCACTATTATTCTTTGACTATGGACAATATAGACACATTAGACTGCTCAATGGAGTATATGTTAAATAACAACACTGATTTCGCATCAACAAAATTTAGAAGGTGGTAAACTATGTAGGATACATGACCAGTTTTTTCGGTGAAGTTTCAAGGGAAAAAGAAGTGGGAGTTAGTACCTTTAGAGTAGAAGAGGCAGGAGATAGGTCAACCAAATACATTGTATTCTAGAACTTGTTTGGGTCCTGATTTGAACAAACTGAGAACTGATGACTTAAAATTATATTAAGGAATTGCTGTTAACTTTTAAGATGCAATAGTGCACTTGTGGTTAAGTATTTAACATTTTAAGATTTTTTTTAGTCTCTCTTTTTAGAGGTACATATTGAAGGAGAATAATCTATATATAAGGGATTTCCTTCAGATCCAGGCTCCTCTGCAACAGATGAATGAAGATGATTGGTTTTAAGTGATAATTGTTGAACCTGTGTTGTGGGTACCTACAGGTTCATTACATTATTCTACTTTTGAGTCTGACGTTTTCCTCAAAAGAATGTTATCATTCAACAATGAACCCAAAGTAGGTCATTATTTTGATTTTATATTGCATAATGCCTTGTTTCACTCAGGGAGGGCTCTGAAGGGTCCTGAAAGGGTATTAGATTTCTTTTTTTCTTTTTAGGGCCGTGCAACATATGGAAGTTCCCAGGCTAGGGGTCCCAGTGGAGCTAGAGTCACCAGCCTACAACACAGCTTACGGCAACGCTGGATCCTTAACCCACTGAGCCAGGCCAGGGATGGAACCCACACTAGTGGGGTTTATTTCCACTGAGCCACAAGGGGAACTCCTCTTTTTTTTTTTGGGCTCCCAGCATGAAGTTTCCTGGCCTGGGATTGAACCCCCAGTCACAGTGGGGAATCCTAATGGCTGGGCCACCAGGGAATTCCCTGAAAGGGTTTTAGAAGTAATCTCGTCTGGTCTCCACTTTCTCCTTTTCTTTCTGGCACAAAGCAGAGGTGCGGTGCGGTGGGGTGGAGCGGTGAGGGAGTAGAAATTGTTTTCCTCTTCTCTCCCACCTATCCTATCCAAGATCCAGTTTCAAATTAGGTGACCTCCAAAAGATTTTTAATCTTTTCTAAAATGAAGCCTGAAGTTTGTGGGGGAGAAGGGTGGAAAGGGTAAAGTATCTGCTCTTAATTTTGCCAATTAGTTACTTTGTGGTAGCGGTAAATATCTGGTCTTGATTTTGCTAATTAGTTACTGTTTGTGGTCCGGGGGTAGAAAACCCTATACCTTTAATTTCCCTGCCCACGTGACAGTGTTTTTGTTTTAGGGTAATTTCTAAAGTACAGGAAATTCTCAGAGAGCTGACGTCACTGCCAACGTTACAGTAATTACCGTATTGACGCTACTTGTTTACAAGGCGTGGAAATTTGAGCTGCCCCGCGAGGACAATTTAGGGATTTTAGAGTTCAGATGTAAATAATTATCGTTCTGTAACTTAACCTCTAAGCAGTGTTAACACCTGGGACCTGAACAGAGCTAGTTTTTCTTTAATGTCTATTGATACATTTTCCAGGTTGTGTCTGGGGAATAAAACAGAGAACACATTACATTCACGTTCCTCCCAGGGGCACTTCAGGAAGTGTTTACTGCAGTGTTGCGCCTGCGCACTTGCTCTCCAGCCAATCGCCCACTTTCCCCCGTCCGGCTAGCAGGGGGCGCTGTGAGGTAATGGCTAGTCTTCTCTCGAGACCTCTGGAACGCAGCGTAAAAGGCCAGGAGGGGAAGCGGGCTAAGGGGCATTCTATCTTCGACTTCCCTCGTCTCTATTACCCTTTGTCCTCCAGCCTCTCCCGGGCGCTGGGCCTGCGGGCCTGGTTGCTAGGCGGAAGCGGGGCGCGGCGGTGGCCGCGGCGGCTGCCCGGGCGTTTGAAAAGCGGCTACGCAGGCGGCAAAAGGTGCTCCGGCGGCGGGCTTGCCTCTCCCTGCAGACGGGCCGGGCCGGGTGCCGAGCGGCTTCTGCTTTTCGTCGGGGGCCGGGTTGCGGGTGGACTGGTCGCCTGGGTACGGCGAGCCGGGCGCGCTGCAAGCGGGCCGCACAGCGGGGTCCGGGCGTCTGGGGCCGCGGGCGGGCGGCGGAAGCCTCGCCCAGAGCCCTGCCGCGGGTGGCGGGCTACCTGCAGCTCACCCGGGCCCCTCTTCCTCCCAGCAGACCCGGCCTGTGGCCGCCGACCGCGACCATGGTCTCCAAGTCCGATCAACTGCTCATCGTCGTGTCCATCCTAGAAGGTCAGTGGCCCGGGAACTGCTTTTGCAACTGCTGCTTCCAGAATTTTAACAGAGTAGTGCGGGGCCGAGGCTTTGTTAACCTTAGGAACCCTGTCCTCGTGGCTTGTGCGGCCCCCAGAGACTTGTTCAAAGTTGTACGTAGTGAGGTCCATTGGGCAATTGATTTAAAAATCCCTCGAGGGAATATGGGATAGTGATATATAGCGTGACTAGCCATAGACCCCAGAGAAAAACGATTTCCATCAGAAGCGGCGTGTAGGTGACTTTTATATTATGAGCTGAAAGTGTGCCTGGAAAGCACGATCTATTCAGCGACTTCCAGGTATTACCGTTGGTGAAAACTTGGCTTTCACTCTAGTACAAGTTTCCTGCATTTTCTGAAGTTTTGCGGTGGCCGTTCTCTTCACAAGTCTTGACGGGGTGGTGGGGGGACACTTAGAGGACAGTTGTCAAGAGGGTCTGTTACACGTGCCTTGAAGTTTGATTTGTTGAAGGAGTGACCTTTGTTTATTAGGCATCTCACTGACAGTCAGGCAGTGTGCTGAGAATGTAAACCAGTCCTGGTTCTAAAAGCTAAGGGGTGAGAACAGCAAATAATTCAAATAATGCATCAGGGTGTGGTTATGGTCATCTCTGCCTGGGCAAGCTGGAAAAGGTTTCCCAAAGGAGATGGAGTTTATTTGGGTCATAAAGGATGATTAAGAATTCCTCAGGTGGTAAAAGGAAGGAAGGGCATTCCAGGCAAAAGGAAGAGCCAGTGGCACTAAAGGTGTGGTAAAGCAGGGCATGTTTTTGATCGCTTTTATTCAGTGAGGTTGAGAGCAGGATGCAGCAAAGTGGAGGGAGTTGATAGGTAAGTTGAGAGTGAGTTAAGAATAACATGACAAGAAGGCTTGGTGAAAGGAATGGCTGCGGTTGGCTCCCCGTTGAGCTCCAGGAGGTATCTGGTGGAGGCCAGCAGTATGGGGGTGAGGGCTTGCTGAGAGAGAAGAAAACACAGTAAACCTAATTTTTGAGTTATGAAACAGAAGACCAACCAGAAGTCATAGTGTTGGGGCACTTTTAACTGTGAGGTTACTGACTTGAAAGACATAAGCCTTAATTTATGTCTTAATTTAGTGAACGAAAGCTTTTGAACTTGGAACTGTGCTCCATGCTCTGAGATAACAGAAATGTAAGGCACTCACTTTCCCTTCAAGGTTGTAGGGTTCTGGCTCCTTGAGGAGACCAAAGTAATGTGCAGGACCTAGTATGTTGGGATGTAATATAAATTAAATAAAGCTAAAGGATCTGGGCTGTAAATGGAGATGTTGGAGGTGGATGAGAACGATGGCTGAAGTGCCTCGAGTGATACGTGATTTTTGGGTAAACAAGGGTAGAGGAAGGTCATTCCAGGTGATTCCACAGCCCAGGCCACTGTGGGAGTGAGCACGATGGGTAGCGCAGTGAAGAGATCAGCAAGATGACCAGAACTGAGGAAAATGACTCTACGAATATTGTGGTAGAGGTTAGAAATAAGCTTGTGTAGACAGGGTGAATAGACCTTGGAGGACCTTGAAGGCTGTGGAGTTTAGATTTAATGTTCTAAAAAATAGGGAGGCAGGTTGTATTCCTAAGTAAGAGAGTAGTTTTTGCAAGCTTAGTTTAATAGCAGCATGCAGGGAAGAGAACCTGGAGTCAGGAAGGTCAGTTAGGTGTTGCTACAAACATGTCTAAAACTGGCGTGCGGTCCTCCCTCCAAACTGTTCCTCCTCTTGTGTTTGTATTTCCCTTCCTCATAACCACGCTGTTGCCTCGAGCCAAGAACCAGGGAGTCATCGTCTTCCTGGGTTCCTGCTCCATCTCCACTTTCAGATGTCACCAAGTATGGATTTTATTTTAAAAATAATAGTTCATTTCAAAGTTTATATGAAATATCTATAAGTTTCCATTGTGAGTGCTGCGCTGCAGAGCTGTCTTTATCCACCTCATCTGCTATAGTCATCTTTTCACTTGTCTATTTCATAAATGTGTTCTCAGTAAACACAGTTCATCTTATTATATGGGGATGATCTTTCTCGAGTGCCAATCCCGTTTTCTTGAGATCCTCAGTGTCCTAAGGGATAAGGTCTATACTTTTTTCCCCCCCATCTTTTTAGGGCTGCACCTGTGGCATACAGAGGTTCCCAGACTAGGGGTCGACTCGGAGCTACAGCCACAGACCTATACCACAGTCACAGCCACTCGGGATCTGAGCTGAGTCCTCGACACCACAGCTCACAGCAATGCCGGATCCTTAACCCACTGAGCAAGGCCAGGGATCGAACCTGAATCCTCCTGGATACTAGTCAAATATGTTTCCATTGAGCCACGACGGGCACTCCGGGCCATACTTCTTAGAATGTCATACATAAAAGTAAACCTGTTGCCTCCCTTTTCAACCTTATCTGCCTTGCCATATGTTCCTATGTTTCCAGTCCTTCAGCTATATTGAGCTACCTACAATTTATTAAAGACACTTAGAAATGCCCTTTATTCAAAAGAAAATGATTGCCTTTCTCCCATGAGCAAAATTTGGCCTATTTATTGGATTCCAAGGATGAAAACAGCGGAATTTGTTCTCAAGGTATTCATTTTCTTTCGGACAAGGCAGGCACCTGTTTATCCCACTGTCTTCTGTTTTCAAACTTATTGGTTGTTGTAGTTAGGTTAGTCTGGAAATAACAGGGTTTTTTTATTTTTTTGATGTGTATGAAATGCATTTGGGGAGCTTAGTGATCTTTTACAGCAGCTGAAAATGAGGTCCCACAAGAGGCCTTTTGAGTGCTAATTGGGAGAGCCATGCAATATGTGGGAAGACTCATAGGATTGTTTCACATGAGAACTTCAGGCTGCAACTCACAGGTTTGGAATGAAGGTCTCTTTGGCCCACCTAATTCCTTCCTAAGTAGCTTGTACCAGGGTGAGTAGCAGCAGAGATTTATTTACTTAACTGGTTGTTAAAACTCCCCTCCCTGAAATCTCCCTCACCAGGTCTATAAACATCTTGGATCTAAGATTCTCAGTTCTTTGATGTCCTGTTTTCAGTGTTTTAACTTGGTCTTTCTCCTTGAGGGCAAGCACTCTGTTTTATTCCTTTATATCCCATTATCTGACATAATACCTGACTCTGAATGTGCCTTCAGCAAAGAGTAAAGGAATGGAGTCAGGCAGTACAAATGAACAGTAACATGTAGATAGAATATTTTACCTCTTGATAATGAAGAACATTGCACTTGAAAATGTACAAATAAATGTTTATTTTCTTTTACTAATTTATAAAGTATACTTACTTTAACAGGAAAATTGAGATGCAAGTAAATTTTTTTGCTAATTCCATTATTTCTCAACTCTCCAGATGACTTAACTGTTCTGTGTTAAGTACTGGTATAGTAATATCTCAAGTTGGTATAATTACATTTTTAACTGTTTAATTCTAAATGTTACTGAGGTCATTGCTGCTGACATCTACTGAGATCTTATTGGAGTCTTCCAGACTCTTAGGCCCACCCCAGGCCTACTGAGCCAGAATCTACATTCTAACAGGGTCTCATTGCACCTTAGTGTTTGAGAAGCACTAATTTGTAAATTAAACTTTCAATTTGATTCATATTTCTTAATCCTGAATTTGAATGTATATGTGAGTATGTGCTAGTGAGGTAATTTGTGGAATATATGTCAGCCACTTATAACATTTGTCAGTTTTGAAAGCAAATGCTAAATGATCATATTTGCTTTTTGAACACTTCTCGTTAACCTGGATAGTCTTTTTGTTTTTCCTAGGTCGCCATTTCCCCAAACGTCCAAAACATATGCTTGTAGTAGAAGCAAAGTTTGATGGAGAACAGCTGGCTACTGATCCTGTGGACCATACTGACCAGCCAGAATTTGCTACTGAGTTAGCCTGGGAAATAGACAGGAAGGCACTGCATCAGCACAGGTGACTGTTATTTTCAATTTGTACTACTCTTTTTCAGTCAGTTATAAATCAAATGTATATCTCTAGCTGGTGATATTTGAGGGTTTTTTATTTATTTATTTTTGTCTTTTTAGGGTCGTACTCGTGGCATATAGAGGTTCCCAGGCTAGGGTTCTAATCGGAGCTATGGCTGCTGGCATACGCCACAGCCACAGGCACGCTAGATCCAAGCCTACACCACAGCTCGTGGCAACGCCGAATCATTAACCCACTGAGCAAGGCCAGGGGATCAAACCCGCAACCTCATGGTTCCTAGTCGGATTCAATAACCACTGCGCCATGACGGGAACTCCTTGAGGGTTTTTTTTAAAATGTTCCAGGAAATTTTCAAAGTACTTTGCAACAATAATTGGCTCAAACATCCGAACAATGCTATGAAGTAGTACTATTTCCCCCATGTTACAGATGAGAAAACTGAGGCCCAAGAGGCTAAGTAACTTGTGCTAAGTCAGTCAGCTGGATAGGGATAGAGGCTAGCAGCCAGTTCATCAACGGAGTGAAGCCTTTAACCACTACACTTAGCCTAGCTTGCCTTTTTTTTTTTCTTTGTTTTTGCTAATGTCTGAGAGAATAGATATTCTAGAAGTGCCATAAAATGATACCTACCCATTACTAAATGTGGGTTACAATTCACTGTAATTTCTATTAATTCATTTATTGTATTTTTTACCTGGGTTGCCAAGGATTTATGGAGATAGGTATGTGGTAATTATATGAGATTCTAATTAATTTTACACTTGATTTTAGACTTTATTTGTATATAAAACATACTTATTATTATTATTATTTTATAAACTCTGATGACCATAAGCAGGGAAGAACACTGATAGTTTTATTTGAAAAAGAGTCGAAAGTATCTTTCCTCTGGGTAACATAGAATCATTTCAGTATTTGCTCTCTCTTAGTACTAAATTAAAGTACAAAGTCAAAACAATGAAAGCAAGGGTAAATTTATTTTCTTCTGTTGCCAGATTAGTCCATGGATTTATCTGAAAGGGAATTAAATTCTTAGAGGATATCAGAATTTTGTGTTTCATTTCTGACTTCTGGAATATCTGCTCAGAGTCTTAGTGTGAGATACTAGTGCCTGCGTTTGTGGTTGTGTATACAGTTGTGTTTAGTGCTTAGTGGTACCACTGTGTATTTTGTAGGCTGAGAAAATAACACAGATAAATGATGATTGTGTGCCAAATGCAGGTTTAGTAGTCATTCCATTAGATAATAGTGGTGGCAAAATCTAATCCTCTTACTGTAAGAGCCAGTATAAGAGTTCTAGACTTAGAAGAAGCCATGTTACACCAGTCTAGTTCATACTTACATTACCTTAGCATGTATTTCACTGAACTATTGTTAACTTAATTTTAATAGTTTATGCTATTATGGCATTTAATTATTAAGCTTATTTCATTTTTTTAGCAACGAAAAGAGCTAAAACTATATACATAGGTGCATTTGAAGTTTTATGTGTGCTTGTGACAGTCAAAGAAAAATAATTTAAAATCAGTCTTTAGGATTTACAGTAACTTTTTACTTTATTTTTCTAATTTATTTTATCCATTTGAAAAATTTTTAATGATTTTTATTTTTTCCATTGTACTTAGTTTATGGTATTCTGTCAATTTTCTACTATACGGCAAAGTGACCCAGTCATATATATATATATATATTATATATATATATAATACATATATATGTATGTATGTATGTTTATGGGAATATATATATACATTCTTTTTCTCACATCCTCCGTAATTTTCCATCACAAGTGACTCGGTAACTTTTTACTTTAAAAAAATTCTGTGTGTTACAGAAGCTTGAGAAATACTCACCTAGACGATAATTTCTTAGGTGAGAGAGACTAAAATTTTTGACGTGTTTTGTGTATTACTTAGTTGTTATATAGGTAAGTAAACATAATTAAGAGTTGATGCCATTTGAAGAGTTTTTCAGAAAGTGTAGAACAGAAAGAGGTTTTCCATCAAAATTATAGTTGTCTTGATAGTAATAGGCAGCTTTTTCAAAGCTAATAGAAAGTTCAGTATTAAGCAAAAGTGATTTTATTTATCACATAAATTGTTATGTTACAGGTTACAGCGTACTCCTATCAAACTCCAGTGTTTTGCCTTGGATCCTTTATCTTCAGCCAAGGAAACTATAGGTTACATTGTTCTAGACTTAAGAACTGCTCAAGAAACGAAACAGGTACTGACCTTTTGATGTCTTGTTACTGATTATGTTAAATGGTTCTTTTCAGTAGATGACAGATTAATATGAAGGACATAAGGTGTTGGACCTCATAGATTATGGGCATGAGCCGGTTTGGTAGTTCTTAGTTTTTATGAATTTGATTTAGAAAATTCCTCCCTTTTGGTCATTCCTTTGAGCTGGAATTATCTGTGCAAGTTGCTATTACCTCGAGGTGAACACGTTGAGCTCTTCAGCTTTTCTTTCAAAGGTGCTCCTCTTTTAGAGTTCCTTGCTGCAGTGGGTGGTCACCATTCTCCTTCCGGTTAGGTGAGCTAGAAATAGAGCAGTCTTCCTCGGCACTTCCCTTTTCTGGCCTCCATACCCCCCCTTTCCAGTTGGTTTCTCCTCCTGATCCATCTACTCTTCTGCAGTGTCGTTGCTGCTGCTTTCTCAACCCAAGCCATCGTTTCTTACCTTGGCTGTCACAGTAGCCTTTTAATTGGTTTCCCTGCTTCCTGCTCCGTGTGTTCCTTGTGCAGTATTCAGAGTAAAGGTACTTACTCAAACACATTTAGGTTATGTCAGCAGTACTGCCACCAAAAGAAGGTTAGGTTTAAGGGTTACGGTTTGGTAATTCTTGCAGTGTTTCAACATTTTGTGTTACGGTATTTGTTACAGTGATCTGTGGTCACTGCAAGTTTGATGTTACTATAGTAAAAAGATCATGACTCACTGAAGGCTCAGACAATGGTTAGCAGTTTTAACAACAACATAGTTTTTAATTAAGGTATGTATAGTTTTTTTTTAGTCATAATGCTACTGCACACTTTAAATAGACTACAGTATAGCGTAAACATAGCTTTTGTATGCACTGGGAAGCCAGAAAATTTGTGTGACTCACTTTATTGCAGTAGTCACTTTACTGTGGTGCTCTGGAACTGAACTTGCCGTATGACCATGGTATGTCTGTGTTTGCTTGTGAGCCAGTCAGCCTGGCGCAAATTTGGAGTTATTCAAAAGAAACTGAAATTTTAAAATGCTTTAAAAGAGGACTCATTTCTCTTCCATCCTTGGGTACTCATCATCTCTCTGCCCTTAAGTCCCGAGAAAGGTTATCCTTTTTCAGTCTTAGACCCTGGATACGTCTGCAGTCGCTTTGGTTAAAGAGAAGATAAATCCTCTTAGAAGGAGGATATCTGGCTTTTAACTGCTCTTGGTATTCCTTTTCAGCTTGTCTAGTCCTTTCGGGCAGTTTGTCATCATGTGGATGATCAGAGTTCAGGGGAAATGTTTCAGTTTTTTTTTTCAGTTTTCAGAAAACCAAATATTGTCCTCCATTATCTCTTCCAGTTGCCAACAGAAATATTTGAAGTTGGATAGTAAATATTTGAATTTCAAAATAAATTGATTTCTCTGTAAATAAACACAAACAAAGATTTATTTTTCTGAGTTAGTAAACGAAATTAGCATAAATTCTGTGAGTAGGTTTAAAGTCTTTTTCAGGCTTATGCTTACAATGAGAAAATATCTGTTCTGAGATACAGCAACAAATTATTATGAATTTTTGCCTTTAAAAAAACTTGGTTGTTTGGAGTTCCTAATGTGGTACAGCAAGTTAAGGATCTAGTGTGTGTCTGGTGGCGTTGGTCGCTGCTGAGGTGTGGATTTGATCCCAGCCTAGCACCATGGATTAAGAATCTGGCATTGTGGCAGCTGTGGTGTACATTGCAGCTGCACCTTGGTTTTGATTCCTGGTCTGGGAACTTCCATATGCTGTGGGTATGGCCAAAAACAAAAAAAAACAAAAAAAAACCCCAAAACAGAAAACCCCAGACTTAGTTGTAGATTTTTTGAAAATATGTAATGGCCTGGTTAATCCAATTTTACTTATAAACTTAGGTTGAACATGAGAAGATAGTTTTTGGTTTTGATCAATATAAACAACAGTTACTTCCAATGCCCCTATATTACAGTGGTCGGAGTAAGGATGCTGGTTATAGGTATTGAAATGGTGCACTAATGGTACACGTGCTCCTGGGCCATGGGATTTCGCAGGCTCATCTGGGTGTTAGAATTCATGAGATTACTCTGGGGTTTGGGCAGAGGGTGAATATTCAGGTAATTTAGGATACTTCATTCTGTGAGCAAACCTTTGTATTTCAGTATCAGTCACATACATGTTTCATAACCCAGAACTCTGCCATTAGACCTTTACTTTAGTATTTTGTTAGTGTTATTATTAACACTATGCTTTTCTTCTGATTTGATATAAACAGAGCAGAAATACAGGAGGCAGAAAAGGTATAATAAAAAGTGAAAAATTGGGAATTAGGAAAGTGGAAAGTTGATACTTTTTTTGATAGTGTTATAAGGGATGAAGTGAGATCGGGGATATAAGAGTGAAGACAAAGAAATACATGGATTTCCTCCTCATTAATAAATTATTACCTGTTGAAGCATAGGAATAGGAGGAGGGAAAACAATGGAAACTTGTACTTAGTTTTTTCAAGAGGAAAGTCAGTTTCCTAAGCAGTATTAATTTCTTTTGAGGAAAATGTGGGGAAAAAATACTGGAAAAGAGGAAGAAGGATTTCCTGTTGTGTGGTTCCCATTGTTTGCTACTAGTCGGTAGCAAATCCAACTTGTTTCCTTGAGGATGGAGGTTCGATCCCTGGCCTTGCTCAGTGGGTTAAGGATCCAGCATTGGTGTAGGTCGCAGACATGGCTCGTATCTGACGTTGCTGTGGCGAAGGCCAGCAGCTACAACATGGATTTGACCTGGTAACTTACATTTGCCGTGGGTACAGCCCTCAAAAAAAAAAAAAAAAGTGTTTGGGGGCAGGGAGTACTGAGAAACTAGAGAAAATATATTTAGAACTGTATACAACATTTCCCACTACTTACTTCCTGTTAAGATGTTTTGCTGTGTTTTATTGTTACTCTCTAGGCACCAAAATGGTACCAGTTGCTGAGTAATAAATACACGAAGTTCAAGTCTGAGCTACAGATAAGCATTGCTTTGGAAACAGATACAAAGGCACCAGCAGATACTTTTAAAGCAAAGGGAGCCCCTCCTCGAGATGGAAAAGGTTTGTGCATTGTTTCTAAGTTTGTTCTCTGAGAAGTTAAATCTGTGGACTAGGACGTCGGGAAGTCGGGGGAGGTGATATTTCAGGGAAATAGATGCAGGAGTGTACACTGCTTTTACCCTAGAGCATCAGACAGTAAATAGTCTGATATTATCACACACGAACACTTGGTGCTCTTAGCTCTTGTTTACAAAAATTAGAAATACGGAAAGATTGCCTTTGATATATAACAAAGCAGAATTTTATACTGTGTATAAAAGTTTAGGAAAATGTTCTTCCTAGTTAGAGTGCACGAAAGACAAAAATGGTTATGTTGGACTCTACTAACTCTGCTGTAGTTCAACAGAACCTTCATTTTTTTCCCTTTCTTTTTAAATTAATAACTTTATTTACTTATTTTTTTTCCTTTTTTTGTCGTTTTAGGGCCACGCCCACGGCATGTGGAGGTTCCCAGGCTAGGGGTCAAATCGGAGCTACAGCTGCCGGCCTGTACCACAGCCACAGCTATGCGGGATCTGAGCCGCCTCTTCAGCCTACACTACAGCTCACGGCAACGCTGGATCCTTAACCCACTGAGCGAGGCCAGGGATCGAACCCGCAACCTCATGGTTCCTAGTGGCATTCGTTAACCGCTGCGCCACGATGGGAACTCCAATAACTTTATTTTTTTTAGAGCATTTTTAGGTCCATTGCAAAACCTAGGTTCATTGAGTGGGAAGTACTGAGTGTTCACTCTCCCCTCAGCCCCCCACTACAATCAACATGTCCCTCAGAGCGGTACATTTATTAATATTCATAAGCCCACGGTGACACATCACTGTCACCCAGTGTCCATAGTTTATATTAGGGTTTGTCCTTGGTATGGTACATTTTACAGGTTTTGACAAACATACCGTGCATGACACATATCCACGATTGTAGTAGCCTGCAGAATAGTTTTACTGACGTAAAGATCCTCTGTGTTCTGGTTGTTCATTCCTCCCTCCCATATAACCATTGGCAACCACTACTCTTTTACTATCTCCATAATATTTTCCAGATTGTGGTACTTTTGGAATCATGCAGTATGTACCCTTTTCATATTGGCATCTTTCACTTAGTAATATGCATTTAAATTTCTTCCCTGTCTTTGTGGCTTGGTAGGTCATTTCTTTTTAGAGCTGAATAATATTCCATTGTTTGGATGTGCCATTGTTTATCCACTCAGCTACTGAAAGGGATATCTTGATTGCTTCCAAGTTTGGGCAGTTAGGGATAAAGCTAACATCCCTGTGCAGGCTTCTATGTGGACCTAAGTTTTCCGTTCATTTGGGTAAATACCACGGAGTGTGATTACTGGATCATACAGTAGAAGCATGCTTAGTTTTATAAGAAATGGCCAAACTGTGAGAGTATATGGAAAGAGTATATTTAATTTTGTAAGAAACCACCAAACTGGTCTTCCCAAGTAGAGGTACCATTTTGCATTCCCACCGGTAATGTGTGAGTTGTTTTTGCTCCACATCCTTGTCAGCATTTGTTGTCGGTGTTTTGGATTTTGGCCATTTGTTGTCGGTGTTTTGGTTAATTTTCAGTTCTCTAATGATAAATAGTACCAACATCTCTCTTGATGCATTTACTTGCCACCTGTATATTTTCTTAGGTGAGGTGCCTGTTCAGGTCTTTTGCCTAATTTTTACTTTGTCGTTTGTTTTTGTTTTATTGCATTTTTAAGAGTTCTTTGTATATTTTACATAACAATCCTTTATCATGTCTCTTGTGCAAATATTTTTTTAAAGTCTGTGACTTGTTTTCTCATTCTCTTGACATCGTCTTTAGTAGAGCAGAAGTTGTAAAATTTTAATGAAGTCCATCCCATCATTGTTCCATGGATTGTGCCTACAGTGCTGTTTCTAACCCCAAGGTCACTTAGGTTTCTCCTGTATTGTCTTTTAGGAGTTAATATAGGTTTGTGTTTTACCCTTAGGTTTATGATCCATTTTGAGTTCATTTTTGTGGAAGTTTTAAGTTGTTCCAGCACCATTTGTTGAAAAGGCTGTGTGGTGCCATTGTATTGCCTTCTCTCTTTTGTCAAAGATCAATTGACTCTATTTATGTGGGTCTATTTCTGGGCTCTCTATTCTGTATCATTGATTTTTGTGTCTCTTTCACCAACATCACACTGTCTTCATTACTGTAGCTTTATAGGAAGTCTTGAAATTCAGTAGTATCATCCTTTGACTTTATTGTTCTTCAGTACGGAGTTGGCAATTCTAGGTCTTCTATTTATTTATTTAAAGTATAGTTGATTTACAATGTGCTGATATATATATATATTTTTTTTTTTTGGTGCAGCAAAGTAACCTATACTTATATACTTTATTTTTTTTAAGTGTTCCTTTCCATTATGATTTGTCCCAGGAGACTGGATTTAGTTCCCTGTGCTGTATAGTACAACCTCATTGCTTATCCATTCTAAATGTAAGAGTTTGCATCTACTAACACCAGACTATCAGTCCATCCCTCTTCCTGCCCCTCCCCCTTGGCAACCACAAGTCTGTTCTCCTTGTCCATGATCTGTTTCTATTTGGTAGGTAGGTTCATTTGTGCCATATTTTAGTTTCCACACGTAAGTGATATCATGTGGTATTTATTTTTCTCTTTCTGACTCACTTTACTTAGTATGATAATCTTTAGTTGAACCCATGTTGCTGCAAATGGCATTACTTTGTTCTTTTTATGGCTGAGTAGTATTCCATTGTGTATATGTACCACATCTTAACCCATTCACCTGTCAGTAGGCAGTTAGGTTGTTTACATGTATTAACTATTGTGAATAGTGCTGCTATGAACATAGTGGTACATGTATCTTTCTGAATTTTAGTTTTGTCTGGATAGATGCCCAGGAGTTAGATATCTGATCATATGATAGTTCTATATTTAGTTTTCTGAGGAACCACCATACTGTTTTCCATAGTGGTTGTACCAGTTTACATTCCTACCAATAGAGTAGCAGGGTTCCCTTTTCTTAACATCTTTTCCAGCATTTGTTCTCTGTAGACATTAACGATGGCCGTTCTGACCTGAATGTGATAGTACCTCATTGTAGTTTTAATTTGCATTTCTCTGATAATTAGTAATTTCAAATATCTTTTCATATGCTATTTGGCCATCTGTATGTCTTCTTTGAAGGAATGCCTATTTAGGTCTTCTGCCCATTTTTTAGTAGTTGTTTTTTTTTTTTTGTTGTGGTTGAGTTGTATGAGTGGTTTGTATATTTTGGAGATTAAGCCCTTGTTGGTTGCCATATTTGCTACTATTTCTCCCATTCCATGGGTTGTCTTTTCGTTTTTCCTTACTGTTTCCTTTGTTGTGCAAAAGTTTGTAAGTTTGATTAGGACCAGTTTGTTTATTTTTGTTTTTATTTCTATTACCTTGAGAGACTGACCTAAGAAAACATTTGTTGTATGTATGGTTTATGTCAGAATCGTATGCCTGTGTTCTTTTCTAGCAGTTTTATGGGGTCGTATCTTACATTTAAGTCTCAAAGCCATTTTAAGTTTATTTTTGTGCATGATGTGGAGGTGTGTTTTAGTTTTGTTGTTTTACATGCATCTGTTCAGTTTTGCCAGAACCGCTTTGCTGAAGAGACTGTGTTTTTCCCATTTTATCTTCTTGCTTCCTTCGTTGAAGATTAATTGGCCATAGGTGTCTGGGTTTATTTCTGGACTCTATTCTGTGCCATTGATCCATATGTCTGTTTTTGTACCAGCACCACTCTGTCTTGATTCCTGTAGCTTTATAATATTGTCTGAGGTCTGGGAAAGTTGTGCTTGCTGCTTTTTTTCCTTTTCCCTCGGAATTGCTTTGGCAATTTTGGGTCTTTTATGGTTCCATATAAATTTTTGGATTCTAGTTCTATGAAAAATGTTATGAGTAATTTGATAGGGATCACATTAAATCTATGGTTTGCTTTGGGTAGTATGGACATTTTAACAATACTGTTTCTTCTAATCTGGGAGCATGGGTTACTTTTCCATTTCTTTGAATCCTCTTTAATTTCCTTGATTAATGTTTTATAGTTCTCAGTGTATAAGTCTTTCATCTCTTTGGTAGGTTTATTCCTTTTTTTGTGTATGTGTGTGATTTTAAAAGGTATTTTTTATACTCATGTTCTAATACTCCATTGTTAGTATACAGCAATGCTACTGATTTCTGAATGTTAACCTTGTTTCCTTCTATTTTGCTGAATCCTTTGATCACATCGAGTAGTTTTTATGTGGAGTCCTTAGGATTTTCTAAATATAGTAATTCTATGTATAGTTTTCTAAGATACCTCCACACTGTCTTCCATAGTGGTTGCACCAGCCTACATTCCCACCAACAGTGCAGGAGGGTTCCCTTTTCTCCACACCCCCTCCAGCAATTGTTGTTTGTGGACTTGTTAATGATGGCCATTCTGACTGGTGCGAGGTGGTATCTCATGGTAGTTTTGATTTGCATTTCTCTAATCATCAATGATGTTGGGCATTTTTTCATGTGCTTGTTGGCCATCTGTATATCTTCTTTGGAGAAATGTCTATTCAGGTCCTTTGCCCATTTTTCAATGGGGTTATTGGCTTTTTTGCAGTTGAGCTGCATCAGTTGTTTATATATTTTAGAGATTAAGCCCTTGTCAGTTGTGTCATTTGAAAAAATTTTCTCCCATTCTGTAAGTTGTCTTTTAGTTTTCTCTTTGGTTTCCTTTGCTGTACCAAAGCTTGTCAGCTTGATTAGGTCCCATTGGTTTATCTTTGCTCTGATTTCTGTTGCTTTGGGAGACTGACCTGTGAAAACATTTGTAAGGCTGATGTCGGAGAATGTCTTGCCAATGTTTTCTTCCAGGAGTTTAATAGTGTCTTGTCTTATATTTAAGTCTTTAAGCCATTTAGAGTTTATTTTTGTGCGTGGTGTGAGAGTGTGTTCTAGCTTCGTTGATTTGCATGCAGCTGTCCAAGTTTCCCAGCAGTGTTTACTGAAAAGACTTTCTTTTGCCCATTTGACGTTCTTGCCTCCTTTGTCAAAGATCAATTGGGCGTAGGTGTCTGGGTTTATTTCTGAGGTCTCTATTCTGTTCCATTGGTCCGTATGTTTGTTTTGGTACCAGTACCACACTGTCTTGATTACTGTGCCATGTAATATTGCCTGAAGTCTGGGAGAGTTATGCCTTCTGCTTGGTTTTTGTTCCTCAGGATTGCTTTGGCAATTCTGGGTCTTTTGTAGTTCCATATAAATTTTTGGACTGTTTGTTCTAGTTCTGTGAAGAATGTCATGGATAATTTGATAGGGATTGCATTGAATGTGTAGATTGCTTTGGGTAGTATCGCCATTTTTACAATACTAATTTTTCTGGCACATGAGCATGGAATATCTTTCCATTGCTTTGTGTCTTCTTTGGTCTCCTTGATTAATGTTTTGTAGTTCTCTGCATATAAGTCTTTCACCTCCTTGGTCAGGTTTATTCCCAGGTATTTGATTTGTGGGGATGCTATTTTAAAAGGTATAGTATTTTGGTATTCTTTTTCTAGTATTTCATTGTTAGTATACAGAAATGCACTTGATTTCTGAAGGTTAATTTTATATCCTGCTACTTTGCTCAGTTTGTTGATGAGTTCAAGTAGTTTTGGGGTTGAGTCTTTGGGTTTTTCTATGTATAGTATCATGTCACCTGCATACAGTGACAGTTTTACCTCTTCTCTTCCTATTTGGATGCCTTTTATTTCTTTTGTTTTTCTGATTGCTATAGCTAGGACTTGCAGTACTATGTTGAATAACAGTGGTGAGAGTGGGCATCCTTGTCTTGTTCCAGATTTTAGTGGGAGGGCTAAGCTTTTTTCCATTGAGAATTATATTTGCTGTGGGTTTGTCATAAATGGCTTTTATTACGTTAAGATATTGTCTCTCTGTACCCGCTTTGGTAAGAGTTTTGATCATGAATGGATATTGGACTTTGTCAAATGCTTTTTCTACATCTATTGAGATAATCATGTGGTTTTTAACTTTTCTTTTGTTAATGTGGTGTATGACGTTGATTGATTTGCGTATGCTGAACCATCCTCGTGCACCTGGGACGAATCCCACCAGGTCGTGGTGTATGATTTTTTTAATATGTTGTTGGATTTGATCAACTGAAATTTTGTTGAGAACTTTTGCATCTATATTCATCAAAGATATTGGCCTTTAGTTTTCTTTTTTCGTGGTATCTTTGGTTTTGGAATTAAGGTGATGCTGGCATCATAGAATGTTTTTGGGAGTGTTCATTCTTCTTCAACCTTTTGGAAAAGTTTAAGGAGGATGGGTATGCGTTCCTCTTTGTATGTTTGGTAGAATTCCCCTGTGAAGCCATCTGGTCCTGGACTTTTATTTGTAGGGAGTGTTTTGATGATATACTCAATTTCATTTCTAGTGATTGGTCTGTTCAGTTGATTTATTTCTTTGTGATTCAGTTTTGGCAGGGTGTAAACCTCTAAAAATTGGTCCATTTTTTCTAGGTTGTCAAATTTGTTGGCATAGAGTTGTTCATATTATTCTCTCATTTTTTTTTTTTTTGTATTTCTGTAATACCCATTGTGACTTCTCCTTTTCAGTTATTTTATTTGGATTTTTTTTCTCTTCTTCTTGGTGAGTCTAGCCAGAGGTTTGTCAATATTGTTTACCTTTTCAAAGAACCAGCTCTTGGTTTTATTGATTTTTTTTCTCTTGTTTTTTGAATCTTTATTTTATTGATTTCCTCTCTGATCTTTATTATTTCCTTCCTTGTGCTGACTTTAGGTTTTGTTTGTTTTTCCTTTTCTAATTCATTTAGGTGGTGGGTTAAGTTGTTGATTTGAGATTTTTCTTCTTTTTTGAGGAATGCCTATATTGCTATGAATTTCCCTCTGAGCACTGCTTTTGCAGCATATCATAGATTTGGAGTGATCGTGTCTTCATTATCATTTGTCTCAGGTATTTTTTAATTTCCTTCTTGACCCATTCATTTTTTAGTAGAATATTGTTTAGTCTGCATGTAGTGTGTGTTTTTTCTCATTTCTTTTCCTGTGGTTGATTTCTAGTTTCATGCCTTTGTGGTCAGAGATGATACTTGAAATAATTTCTCTACTCTTAAATTTGTTGAGGTTAGTTTTGTGTCCCAGAATGTGATCTATCCTTGAGAATGTTCCATGTGCACTTGAGAAAGATGTATATTCTGATTTTGTCAGATGCAGTGTCCTGAAAATGTCAATTAGGTCTAACTTTTCTATTGTGTCATTTAGGATCTCTGTTGCATTGCTGATTTTCTGCCTAAAAGATCTGTCCATTGATGTGACCGGAGTGTTAAAGTCTCCTACTGTATTCCCATCCATTTCTCCTTTTATGTCTGATAGTACTTGTTCTGATACTTGGGTGTTCCTACATTAGGGGCATATATATTGGATGATCATAATATCCTTTTCTTGAATGGATCCTTTAACCATTAAATAGTGTCCTTCTTTGTCTTACTTTTTTCTTTTTTCCATTGCTTAATGCACTTTATTACAATTATAGGTGTACAAAAATCATCACAACTCAATTTGATAGTATTTGTGTCCCAAACCCTCAGTGTATCCCCCCACCCCCCAGATTGTCTCATTTGGAAGCCAAAAGTTTTCCAAAGTCTGTCAGTCATTGTCTGTTCTGCAAAGAAGTTCATTGTGTCTTTTTAGTTTTCACATGTAAGCGGTAGCATTGGATGTAGCTGTCTAATTGTCTGACTGGTTTCACTTTGCATGATAATTTCTAGGTCTATCCATGTTGCTATAAATGTTGTTATTTCGTTCCTTTTAATGGCTGAGTAATATTCCATTGTGTGTATGTACCATATCTTCCCTATCCACTCCTCTGTAGATGGGCATTTAGGATGTTTGCATGACCTGGCTATTGCTGCAATGAACACTGGAGTACATTTGTCTTTTCAAGTCAGAGATTCCTCTGAATAGATGCCCAGGAGTGGGATTGCTGGATCAAATGGTAATTCTATTTTGAGTTTTCTGAGGAATCTCCATATTGTTTTCCACAGTGGTTGTACCAATTTGCATTCCCACCAGCAATGTAATAGAGATCCTTTTTCTCCACACCCTCTCCAACACTTATTGTTTGTAGAGTTTTTAATGATTGTCATTCTGGCTGGCGTAATGTCTTACCTCATAGTGGTTTTGATTTGCATTCCCCTAATAAGGAGTGATGTTGAACATCTTTTCATGTGTTTATTTGCCATCTGCATGTCTTCTTCGTAGAATTGTCTGTTTAGATCTTCTGCCCATTTTTCGATGGGGTTGTTTGTTTCTTTGCTATTGAGCTGTAGGAGGTGTTTGTAAATTTTGGAGATTAATCCCTTGTCAGTCGATTCATTTGCAAATATTTTCTCCCATTCTGTGGGTTGTCTTTTCGTTTTGTTTAGGTTTCCTTTGCTGTCCAGAAACTTTGAAGTTTAATTAAGTCCCATTTGTTTATTTCTCTTTTTATTGTCCTTACTCTGATAGATGGATCTGAGAGGATGTTGCTATCATTTATGTCAGAGAGTGTTTGGCCTATGTTTTCCTCTTAAGAGTTTTATAGTATCTGGTCTTATATCTAGATCTTTAATCCATTTTGAGTTTATTTTTGTGCATGGTGTTAGAAAGTGTTCTCGTTTCATTTTTTTACATGTGGCTGTCCAGTTTTCCCAGCACCACTTACTGAACAGGCTGTCTTTTCTCCAATGTATATTCTTGCTTTCTTTGTCATAGATTAGTTGACTACAAATGTGTGAGTTTAATTTTGGGCTTTCTGTCCTGTTCCACTGATCTATATTTCTGTCTTTGTGCTAGTACCACACGGTTTTGATGACTGTAGCTTTGTAGTAGAGTCTGAAGTCAGGGATCCTGATTCCTCCAGCTCCATTTTTCTTTTTCAGGATGTCTTTGGCTATTCTGAGTTTTTTGTGTTTCCAAACAAACTTTAAAATATTTTGTTTTAGCTCTGAGAAAAAGATCCTTGGTAATTTGATAGGAATTGCATTGAATGTGTAGATTGCCTTGGGTAGTATAGTCATTTTGATAATATTGACTCTTCCAGTCCAAGAGCATGGTATGTCTTTCCACCTGTTCATGTCATCCTTGTTTTCTTTCATCAGTGTCTTACAATTTTCAGAGTACAGGTCTTTTGTCTCTTTAGGTAGGTTTATTCCTAAGTATTTGTTTCTTTTCGATGGCGATGGTAAACGGGTTTGCTTCCCTAATTTCTCTTTCTGATCTTTCATTGTTAGTATATAGAAATGCAATTGATTTCTGTGTATTATTTTGTATCCTGCAACTTTGCCAAATTCATTGATGAGCTCTAACAGTTTCTGGTAGAGTCTTTAGGATTCTCTAGGTATAGTATCATGTCATCTACAAAAAGTGATAGTTTGACTTCTTCCTTTCCAGTTTGGATTCCTTTTATTTCTTTTTCTTCTCTGCTTGTTGTGGCTAGGACTTCCAGAACTATGTTGAATAGTAGTGGCGAGAGTGGACATCGCTGTCTTGTTCCTGATCTCAGTGGGAATTCTTTCAGCTTTTCACCATTGAGAATGATGTGAGCTCTGGGTTTGTCATAGATGGCCTTGATTATGTTGAGGTAGGTTCCCCCTATGCCCCCTTTCTGAAGGGTTTTTATCAGAAATGGGTGTTGGATTTTGTCAAAGGCTTTTTCTGCATCTGTGGAGAGGATCATATGTTTTTTATTCTTCAGTTTGTTAACGTGGTGTATCACACTGATTGGTTTGCAGATATTGAAGAATCCTTGCGTCCCTGGGATAAATCCCGCTTGATTGTGGTGTACAATCCTTTTAATGTATTGTTGGATTTGGTTGGATAGTGTTTTGTTGAGAATTTTTGCATCTATGTTCATCAGTGAGACTGGCCTGTAATTTTCTTTAATTGTGATATCTTTGTCTGGTTTTGGTATCAGGGTGATGGTTGCCTCATAGAATGAGTTTGGGAGTGTCCCTTCCTCTGCAATTTTTTGGAAGAGTTTCAGAAGGATAGGCATTAGCTCTTCTCTAAATGTTTGATAGAATTCACCTGTGAAACCATCTGGTCCTGGACTTTTGTTTGTTGGAAGTTTTTTAATCACAGTTTCAATTTCAGA
>PVHT020004020.1:41170680-41184248 GCA_004024745.2 Catagonus wagneri | reverse complement strand
TCTTTGGTTTTCTTCCTTTCTATTTCATTGATTTCTGCTCTGATCTTTATGATTCTTTTCCTCTACTAAGTTTAGGTCTTGTCAGTTCTTCCCTCTGTAGCTGTTTTAGATGTAAAGTTAGGTTGTTGATGTGAGCTTTTTCTTGTTTCCTGAGGTAGGCTTGTATTGCTACAAACTTTCCTCTTAGAACTGCTTTTGCTGCATCCCAGAGGTTTTGGAGTGTCATATCTTTGTTGTCATTTGCTTCTAGGTATTTTTTAATTTCCTCTTTGATTTCTTCAGTGATCCATTGGTTATTTAGTAGTGTGTTGTTTAGTCTCCATGTATTTGTATTTTTGGCCATTTTTTTCTTGTTGTTGATTTGTTGTTGTATCTTTATTTTCATTCGCTTCTAGGTATTTTTTAGTTTCCTCTTTGATTTCTTCATTGATCCATTGGTTGTTTAGTACCATGCTGTTTAGTCTCCAC
This sequence comes from Catagonus wagneri, assembly GCA_004024745.2. Taxonomy (NCBI): domain Eukaryota; kingdom Metazoa; phylum Chordata; class Mammalia; order Artiodactyla; family Tayassuidae; genus Catagonus; species Catagonus wagneri. Next base: position 41,183,780 of record PVHT020004020.1, on the reverse strand, counting down.
GTTTGTATTTTTTGCCACTTTTATCTTGTGGATTTCCAGTTGTATAGCATTGTAGTCAGAGAAGATGCTTGATATGATTTCAATTTTCTTAAAGTTACAAAGGCTTGACTTGTAGCCCAGGATGTGATCAATCTTAGAGAATGTTCCATGCACACTTGAGAAGAATGTGTATTCTGTGGCTTTTGGATGGAATGTTCTGTAAATTTCTATTAAGTCAATCTGATCTAATGCTTCATTCAGGGCCTGTGTTTCTTTATTGATTTTCTGTCTGGATGACCTATCCATTGCTGTAAGTGGGGTGTTAAAGTCCCCCACTATGATTGTGTTGTTGTTGATTTCTCCTTTTAAGGTTGTTAGCAGTTGCCTTATACATTGTGGTGATCCTATGTTGGGTGCATAGGTATTTAAAATTGTTATATCTTCTTCTTAGATTGATCTTTTGATCATTATGTATTGTCATTCCTTGTCTCTTAAAATGTTCTTCATTTTAAAGTCTGTTTTGTCTGCTATGAGTATTGCTACCCCGGCTTTCTTTTGATTCCCATTTGAATGGAATATTTTCTTCCATCCTCTCACTTTCCATTTGTATGTGTCCCTAGAAGTGAAGTGGGTCTCTTGAAGGCAGCATATATATGGGTCTAGTTTTTGTATCCATATGCCTAGTCTATGTCTTTTGGTTGGGGCATTCAGTCCATTAACATTTAAGGTACTTATTGATATATATGTTCTTTTTGCCATTGTATTAACTGTTTGAGGTTTTTGTTGGTCTTTTTTCTTTCCTTATTCTCATGTTGTCTCCTCTCACAATATGACTATCTTTAATGTTGTATTTGAGTTGATTTTTATTGTTTATCAATTGTAGATTTTTGGTTTGCAGTTACCCTGAAGTTTTGATATAGGAATCTATATATAAATGAGATTGTTGTATGTTGTTAATTTCTTAATTGCATGTACGTCTCCTGTGTCCTGCATTTGTGCTCTCTTCTCACGATTTCTGATTTTGGTAGCATAATTGTACATGGATGATTTAGTATCTTTACTGTATATATGCCTTTTCTGGTGAGCCTTGTCATTTGTGGTGTTTTTGTTTCTGGTTGTGGCCTTTTCTTTTCATCCTGGAGAGGTTCCTTTAGGATTTGTTGTAAAGCTGTTTTAGTGTTGCAGAAATGTCTTAGCTTTTGCTTATCTGTAAAGGTTTTGATCTCTCCTTCAAATCTGAATGAGAACCTTGCTGGATAAAGCAATCTTGGTTGGAAGTTTTTTCCTTTCATCATATTAAGTATATCATGCCACTTCCTTCTGTCTTGCAGAGTTTCAGCTGAAAAATCTTCTGATAACCTTATTGGGGTTCCCTTGTATGTCATTTGTTTTTTTTCCCTAGCTGCTTTCAATATTTTCTTTTCATCTTTAATTTTGGTCATTTTGATTAATATGTGTCTCGGGGTGTTCCTCCTTGGGTTTATTTTATATGGTACTCATTGTGCTTCCTGGATTTGAGTGAGTGGTTCCTTTCCCATATTAGGGAACTTTTCGGCTGTTATCTCTTCGAATATTTTTTCTGTCCCCTTCTCTCTCTCTTCTCCCTCTGGCACCCCTATAAATCAGATGTTGGTACGTTTAACATTATCCCAGAGTTCTCTGAGACTGCTTATTTCCTTTCAATCTTTTATCTCTTTTCTGTTCTGCATTAGTGACTTCCACTAATCTCTCCTCCACCTTGCTGATTTGTTCTTCTGCCTCCTGTATTCTACTGTTGGCTGCTTCTAATGAATTTTTTATTTCAGTTATTGTATTTTGCATCTCTTCTTGTTTAGTTTTTACATCTTGTATTTCTTTGCTCCGTGTTTCCTGTAAATTATTAATCTTTGCCTCCAGTTTATTTCCAATGTCTTGCATCATCTTTAGCATTAACAGTCAAAAGTCTCTTTCTGGGAGGCTGATAATCTCCTCATCACTGAGCTGTTTTTCTGGGCTTTTTTCTTTCTCCCTTATCTGAGTTGTAGTTTTCTGTCTTTTCGTTTTTATAGGTTTTTGGTGTGATCTTTCTGCCACAATAGAGTTGAATCCTCTCTTAGTTCAGGTGTTTGCCTCCCCTGTGGCTAAAGTTGGTATGGAGGGGGCTTGCTGTAGGCTTCCCGATGGGAGGGACTGGTGGCTGCCCACTGGTAGGTGGGGCTTATTCCTCTCCCTCTGGTAGATGGGGCTTTGTCTCTGGGTGAGATTAGAGGTGGCTGTGTGCCTGCGGGTTCTTTAGGCAGCCTGTTTACTGATGGGTGGGGCTGTGGTCCCACCTGGATTATTGTTTGGCATGGGTCTTCTCAGCAGTGATGGGAGGGACCGTTTTTTTCCCAGAAATGGCCACCTCCAGAGAAATACAGGCTGATGAATGTTCCTGAGAGCTTCACCTCCAATGCTCTTCCCCCACAGCAAGCCATAGTCACCCCTGTTTTCTCAGGAGATCCTCCAAGAATTGCAGTCAGGTTCCACCCAGATTCCTATGGAAACTTTGCTTTGCCCTGGGACCCAGTGCACGTGAAAGTCTGTGTGTGCCTTTCAAGATTGGAGTCTCTGTTTCCCCCAGTCCTGTGGAGCTCTTGCACACAAGCCCCACTGGCCTTCAATGCCAGATGCTCCGGGGACTCTTTCTCCCTGTGCCAGATCCTCAGGTGTGGGGATTTGACGTGGGGCTCAGAACTCTAGTCCTGTAGCTGAATCTCTGTGATACAGTTACTTTCCAGTGTGTGGGGCTTCCCACCTGGGAGGTATGGGATTGCTTCTATCGTGTAATTGCCCCTCCTACCTCTTCATGTGGTCTCCTCTTTGTCTTCTGGAGTACAGTATCTTTTTTGGAAGTTTCCAGTCCATTTGGTTGAAGGCTGCTCAGCATTTGGTTGTAGTTGTGTTGTTTTTTGGGAGAGTTGAGCTGCAGTTCTTCTATTCCACCATCTTAATCCAGTCCTTCTTTGTCTTTCTTTATGGGCTTCATCTTAAAGTCTATTTTGTTGGATATGTGTATTGCAACTCCTCCTTTTCTGTCTTGTCCATTGGCATGAAATATCTTTTCCCATGCCCTCACTTTCAATCTGTGTACTTTGCCCTAAGATGAGTCTCTTATAGACAGAAGATTGTAGGTTTTTGCTTTTTTATCCAGTCTGCCACTCTGTGTCTTTTGATTGGAGAATTCAGTGCATTGACATTTAAAGTGATTATTGCTAGATATGTATTTATCACCATTTTAGACCTTGTTTTCTAGTTGTGTGTTTCTCTTTTCTTCCTTTCTTTTTTTTGGTTGTATGGTTTCCATTTATTTTATGTTTGAGTGCTTTTCTTTTCAGTATTTGTGGACGTGATGTTCCGTTTTGATTTGTGGTTGCCCTGTTTTCTAAGTATGTTAGCACCTTTTTAAATCTGCTTGCTGTAGCCTGATAGCCATATAGGCTTAAACACATCATTAAAAAAATTTTTTTTAAGTTAAAAAAAAGTCCTTATTATTTTCTCTCCCCATAATACATGATTTTGTTGTCTTTTTTTTTTTAACATTTTTAACATTTAGATCTGTATGCTGACTTATTTGAATAATTGCTTTCCATTTGTGGTTTCCTCCATTCCACTTCTTACTTTTTCCTTTTTTTTTGGAGCCCTTTCAGTGTTTCTTTTAGAAGGAGTTTAGTATTGCTGTACTCTTAGCATTTGTTTGTTAGAGAAATTCTTTATTTTCCCTTCTATTTTAAATGATATTCTTACTGGGTAGAGTATTCTAGCTTACAATGTTTTGCCTTTCAGCACTTTAAATGTATCTTGCCGCTCCCTTCTGGCCTGTAGTATTTCCGTAGAGAAATGACCTGATAGCCTTATGGGGGAATTCTTGCTGCCTTTAGGATCCTGTTTTTATTTTTAATTTTTGCCATTTTTAATATAATATATCTTGGTGTGGGCCAATTCGGGTTCAACTTGTTTGGGCCCCTCTGTGCTTCCTGTATCTTGATGTCAGATTCCTTCAGATTTGGAAAGTTTTCAGACATAATTTCTTCAAATATATTTTCAATCCCCTTTTCTTTTTCTTCTCCTTCTGGAATTCCTATTATGTGTGGATTGGGCCTCTTTATATTATCCCATAGATCTCTTATTGCTTTCATGTTTTTTCATTTGTTTTTCTGTCTGCTGTCCTGATTGCATAATTTCCATTATTCTATCTTCCACATCACTAATTCGTTCCTCGGTGTTATTCAGTCTGCCCAGTTTGCCTCTCTGCAAATGAGTGTTTTAGCTTTTCTTGGCTCCTCCTTATAGTTTCTAGTTCCTTTCTAAGGGAATCTGCATTGCTCTTTGTGTCTTCTCTTAATTCCTTGATATTCAGCCTTAATTCCTCAAGTATTTTCACTGCCTCCCTTCTGAACTCCCATTTCTGTCAGACTGCAGCGGTCTGTTTCATTTCTGACTGCTTTAGATAAATTCTCCTGTTCCTTTAACTGGGAATGTTTTCTGAGCTTCTTCATCTTGCTTATGCTTTTCTTTTTCTGTGAGTTTGGGGAAGCCACACTATAGTCTTGTAAGGCTACTTCTAGGCAGCAGCACCCCTTTGTATTTTTTGCTGGGGTTACAGTTAATTTTTGGTTGGGAGTTTGAATGTTTGATGTCTCTTTCTTCGGTGTGAGCAGTCTGTTATCTCCCTGGTGGTCGTGTGTTTTCAGGGAGAAGGAAGCAATGGGTAGGGCCAGCAGTTGGTACCTGATCACTGGGCTCTCAACTGCATCAAGGACCTGCAGGAAGCTGGCACTGGCTACTCCTAGTTGCAGGGCCCTGGGAAGTGGTAATGAGCTCTAGGCAGATCTAACAGATGTCCAGAGCATTTGGCAGTAGCAGCAGCAGGATGTGTGAGTTCCCAGGGGAGTGAGAGCCACAGCAGCTAGTGTTTGACTGCAGTGCTGTCCTCTGAGGTGACTGGACCCACAGGTGGCACCTGTTCAGGGACTCTTAGTGATACCGGGCCATGATCATCACTAGAGCCAGTGATAACTGGTGGTTTGCCCCCTCCACCTATAGACCATGCATGAAGCAACCCACCTCACTTTGCCCACGTAGGAAGTGCCGTACAGTTTGTTCCTAGTTGCAGGGTCCTGGGAAGTGATATAGATCAGGCATATGGGTTCTGCCCAGAGCACTTAGCAGTGGGAGCAGCGGGGCTCGTGCGTTCCCAGGAGTGCAAGAGCACCCACAAGTGGTGTTCAGTCCCAGTGCCCTCCTCTGTGGTGCCCTTGATGTGACTGGGGCTGCAATTGGTGCCTATTCACGGACCGCTAGTGCTAATGTGCCATTCCCACCTCTGGAGCAAGAGATAACTGCGTTGGTTTGCCTCTGCCTCCTGCAGACCATTGCAGGAAGTACCTCATCCTGCTTAGCCCCTACAGGATGTGCTGTACAAGGCGCTCTTAGTTATAGGTTCCTGGGAAGGGGCAAGCATCTAGGCCCTGCTCAGAATGTTTGGCAGTGGCAGCTGCAGGGCGGGAGTGCTCCCGGGGGAATGAGAGCAACAGCAGGTGGTGTTCTGTCATAATGCCCTTCCCTGTGGTTCCCTCTGAGGTGGTTGGGGCTGCAAGTGATTTTTGTTTAGGTATCCCCTGTGGTAGTGGGCCACGCCCACTTCTGGAGTCAGGGATAACTGTGGTGGTTTGCTCCCACCACCAGGAAGAGCCCTGTCTTACTTAGACCACGCAGGAGGTGCTGTACTAGCTGCTCCTAGTTGTATGGACTTGGGAGGGGACAGTGAACAAGTGTCTGGGCGCTGCCCTGAGCATTTGGCAGTGGACACTGCCGGGCAGGTGTGTTCCCAGGGGAGTGATAGCAACAGTGTCTGGTGCTTGGTAGGCTCCATGTCGCACTTAGCTCTCTGATGCCCTTGGCCCATACTGGAGATGCCTGGCCACCAGTAGCCTGCACAAGAAGTGCCCAGTCTCCCATATACGAGCAAAAGCCTTATGGATGGCTGCACCAGAGATGCCCAGACCACCGCGGGCAAGCAAGCGGCTTCCATGTTGTGGGCAGTCTGTGCCCCAAGAATCTGGTCCACTGTGGTCTAGCAAGTCCCTTCCCGTTGTGAGTGGGCTGTGCCCAGAGACGCCTGATTCACTGCGGCAGGCTAGCAAGTGGCTTCTTGTCACCAGAGGCATAGGTGGGCTGTGTCCAGAAGACACTGGGACCACAGCGGTCCAGGAAGCGGCCTCCAGCTGCGGCAGTTTGCACTTGAGTTGCCCCGCCCTCTGTGAGCTTGTCTCTGGCTGCTGGAGGTTTGCACTTGATCTGTCCCGCCCTCTGCGAATCTGCCCTCTGCACACGCTCTGGTGCAAGGAATTTCCTATGGTGGTCAGCCCTTCCTCATCTTTTCCTCCCCAGCAGTGGAGCCTTACCTCTCCTGTGAGCCCAGACCTTCTCCCAGGTTTCGTCTGACCTGGTGTTCCACTCCCCAGCCCGTAGAGTATTGCCCCCTGCCCGTGGCACACTGCTCCCTAGCCCCTTAGGCTGTCTCCACACCGCCAACCCCAGCCATCTCCAGGAGCCTAAGTCTCAGCTCCCAGCCCCCGCCTGAGCGTCTCAGGTTGTGGTGTCTGTGCTGGTGTTCAGATGATCCAGCACATTCCACTTTGCCGTTCTCAGTCCAGCTGCTGCGCTTTTCTCAGGCGTTGGGGTCCCTCCATCTCGGCTGATATTTCGGTTGGTTAGGTGGCTTCCCGAGGTGTGGGTTCTTTTTCTCCTTCACAGCTCCCTTCCTTCAGTGCTGGTGCCGTCCTGATTCCTTTTCTTTCTTTCTTTTTTTTTTCCTGTTCTACCCAGTTATGTCAAGAGTTTCTTGCCCTTTTTGAAGTTCTTCTGCCAGCATTCAGTTGATGTTCTATGCAAGTTGTTTTACATGTAGATGCGTTTTTTTTTCTTTTTCTTTTTTTTTTTTAGGGCCGCACTCATGGCATATGGAGGTTCCCAGGCTAGGGTTTGAATCGGAGCTACAGCTGCCAGCCTACACCACAGCCACAGCAACGCCAGATCCGAGCCTTGTCTGCAACCTCTACCACAGCTCATGGCAACACCAGATCATTAACCCACTGAGTGATGCCAGGGATCGAACCCACAACCTCATGGTTCCTAGTCAGATTTGTTTCTCCTGTGCCTCGACGGGACCTTCTTGGCAAATGAATTTTCTAATTTTTCTTTGCTCTTGCTCATAGTTTTCAAGTCCTTTTTAAAGTAATATCCTTTACTGTTAATAGCCATTTTTAATTCCTTCAGTATTTTTGTTACCTCCTTTGTGATCTCTATGTGTGTTAGATTGTAGAGGTCTGTTTCATTATTTGCTCTGTCAGGGGAATTGTCCTGTTCTTTTGTCTGGGAATGGTTCTTATCATTTTGCTTGTGTTTTTCTTACTCTGTGAATTTAGGGAAAGTAATTACCTACTGTAGTCTCAGAGTGCTATTTATAAGCTGAAGCATCTCTGGGAACCTTGTGTGGGTTTTCTATTTTTTTGTGATGTGAGCATTGCTTTCATTTGGATGCTTGCTCTCTCTTTCCTCAGTGTGTGCAAGCTGTTATCCCCTTGATATGGGGTGTGCAGGTGGATGGCCTGTGCATACTTCCAGGGAGGTGGGGGTGATGAGTGGTGCCTACAGGGCAATGCTTGGTGGTCAGGCCCTTGGCACTGGGGTTGGCAGACTGTGCCTGGTGGCTGGGCCCTCAGCAGTGGCAATGAACCCCACGGAGGTGGGGGTGGCACCTGGGGCCCTTGGCAGCAGCAGCCCATGTGTGTTCCCAGGGAGGTGGGGGCAACTGGTGGTGCTTGGTTACAGGGCCCTTCTCCTGGGATGGCTGGGGCAGCAGGTATGCCTGGTCACAGGACCCTTAGTGGTGGCAGGCTGTGTCCACCTCTGGAGTCCAAGATGGCTGTGGTGGTTTACATCTGCCCCTGTAGCCTGCACAAGAGGTGCCCTGCCACCTGAGAGCCCACTGATGCACAGAGAAAGAACTTCCTGTAGCCGCCCACCACTCCCTGCGTCCCCCTCCCCAGCAATGGCACCTTGCTTCTCTGGTGGGCTCAGACCTCTTCCCACACCCACTCCCTTGCTGATGGCACACCACAGGCAGTTTTTTCACAGCTAGTTCTAGTCCTCTTCCCAGGACTGATCTCTGAAGTGCAAGCCTCAGCCCCCAGCTCCCACCTGAGTGCCTCAGGCTCTGGTGTGGTGGGCAGTAGTACTGATTATCTTTGTGGCTCTCTCTCTGCTTTGCCCTCCTCAGACTGGGTGCTGCACTTTTCTCCAAGGTTTTGAGGCTCCGCTTCATCTCCCTACCAGTTAGGTGGCCTCCCAGTGTCAGATTCCTTTCTTCTGTTACAACTCCCTCTAGGAATGCTGATTCTGTCCTGGTGCCTTTTTGCCTCTTCTCACTCTGTTTTTTCACTTTTGTTCTACCCAGTTATGTAGAGGTTTTCTTGCCCTTTTTGGAATTCTCAGGTCTTCTGCCAGCGTTCAGTAGATGTTCTGTGGGAATCGTCCTGCATGTAGTTTTTTTTTAATGTTTTTGTGGTAGACAGAAGGTGAGCTTCACACCCTACTCCTCCTCCACCCTGTCCACCCTCACCTCCATTCCTCTTTTTCTGTTTTCCTAAGAAGGAAGCCTGATTACAGAATTTTTTTTTTTTTTTTTTTTTTTGCCTTTTAGTGTGCCTTGTGATTTTGTTTTGAAAGATGGACATGATGTAGTGGGTAAAGGGAAAATAGGCCTTGAGAAATGCAGTGGTAAGGTGTTGGGGGAGAGGAAGCATTGTATAGTTTTGTGATTAGATTTCAGTCTTTGGGTGAGCCTGTGTCACCTGTATGAGCTTGTCTGACATTAAATTTCAGCTATGCATCTTTGGCAGGAGTCTCTGTCTCAGGTGCTCTGTTCTCATTGCATCTTAGCACGTGGCATGCTATTTTGATTTCTGTCTCACTACTGCTGATGTTCACTTTGATTACTTGATTCAGGTCATGTGTCTGTGTTCTCAACTGTGAACTTACTCTTTTTTTCCTTTGTAATAAATATTTTGTAGGGAAGAATTAGAAAATTATAGAAATATTTATTCCTTATTATACCTTCAGTTTATTCATTTATTTTTATTGTATAAGTATGGACTTAGAGTTTTTTTTTTATTTAGTGGCTTATAGTTTTTAACTATCATTATTTGTTGTAGATTGGGGCATTGAGAGTCCCTTCAAGCTTCTTCTGTTGCCTTTTTACTATCTTGGTAACTCTTTGAGCTTTTGTTTTATTTTGTTTTCTGGTGCAACATGATTGATCCAGGCTCATCTTAGGCTTTTCCTGTCTCAGCCCTGGATTCAGCCGTTTCTTTAAGGAGGCTTGCTGCTTTTTAGAAAAGGATGATGTTTAGAAGTCAAGATCTGGGTGCTAATTGTGCTAGTTGCTGTTCCCATGCATGTGTACGTACATACGTTGTGTAGACGTGCATATATATATATTATACACACAAGGATATATAATACTCTTTTTTTTGTATCTTGTGGTCCGTACATATACTGAACAACATAAGTTCACATTGACATCTCAATCCTTTTCATCCTACACCGTAAGATGTATCCTAGTGTTCTCCTTTTCTGGTGATGAGAAACCTGTGTCATAGTTACTATTTTGACTTCTTAGCTCTGCGGATCTTACTGTTTAATGGCTACTTTCATTGAAGTATTTTATTGCCAGATACCATGCTAAGTGCTTTCCTTTCCTTATCTAATTTTCTTTCAACAACACTGTAAAAGCATTGCAGAAGGAAAAATGGAGACTAAAAGAGATCATATAATTTTCCTGAAGAACTATTGCCAATAATGGAACTTTAGTCTGTGTGACTGGAACTTTAGTCTGTGTGACTCTAGCGTCAGTGCTTTAAACTGTTAAGCTATATTTAGCCAGTGCTGCAGTAAACATCTTTCTCTAGGATTAACTCCTGGAGTCAAGGACTGCTGGTTTGTAGGATATGTGTATGTAAAATTTTGATAAACCTTGACATACTACCCTCTAAAAGGTACTTGCCTGTATCTACCAACGTGGAGAGTGCTGACTTACTGGCATTCTTCCTAACATTGAGCATTGTCTTATTATTTTAGTTTTGTGTAGTTTTGTTTTTATCCTTAATTAATTTGAAAAACGGTATCCCTCTCCAGTCTCTTATAGCAAAGCCCACTTTATTGCTGTCTTCTCAATATCGTGTTATGGTTTTCTCTTATTCTTAGAAAACTGTCCAAATCTTTCAGCACAGCATTCAAAAAGCTCTTTATGATGAAGCCTCTGTTTATCTCTCTGGCACCACCAGTTTCTATACTTGAGTCTTCCCTCTGTGTCTAGCACACCACACCTATTTCAAGTCCTCTAACCACATGTTTTCTCTTACTTTTTTATTTTTATTTTTGCTACATAATGAATTTTATTACAATCATAGGTGTACAAAAATCATCACAAGTCAATTTGATAGCATTTGCATCCCAAATCCTCAGTGCATCCCCCCCCCGATTGTCTTGTTTGAAAAACCAAAGGTTTTCCAAAGTCTGTGAGTTATTGTCTGTTCAGCAAAGAAGTTCATTGTCTTTTTAGTTTCCACATGTAAGTGGTAGCATTGGGTGTTGATGTCCAATTGTCCGACTGGTTTCACTTCGCATGATAATTTCTAGGTCCATCCATGTTGCTATAAATGTTGTTATTTCGTTCCTTTTAATGGCTGAGTAATATTCCATTGTGTGTATGTACCATATCTTCCTTATCCACTCCTCTATCGATGGGCATTTAGGTTGTTTCCATGACCTGGCTATTGTATTGCATAGAGTGCTGCAATGAACACTGGAGTACATGTGTCTATTTGAGTCAGGGTTTCCTCTGGATGCCCAGGAGTGGGATTGCTGGATCAAATGGTAATTCTGTTTTGAGTTTCCTGAGGAATCTCCATACTGTTTTCCATAGTGGTTGCACCAATTTGCATTCCCACCAACAATGTAATAGGGATCCTTTTTCTCCACACCCTCTCCAGCACTTATTGTTTGTAGACTTTTTGATGATGGCCACTCTGGCTGGCGTAAGGTGGTACCTCACAGTGGATTTGATTTGCATTTCTCTAATAAGGAGTGATGTTGAACATCTTTTCATGTGTTTATTTGCCATCTGCATGTCTTCTTTGGAGAATTGTCTGCCTACATCCTCTGCCCATTTTTTGATGGGGTTGTTGGTTTTTTTGGTATTGAGCTGTAGGAGGTGTTTGTAAACCTTAGAGATTAATCCCTTGTCAGTCGATTCATTTGCAAATATTTTCTCCCATTCTGTGGATTGTCTTTTCGTTTTGTTTAGGGTTTCCTTTGCTGTCCAGAAACTTTGAAGTTTAATTAAGTCCCATTTGTTTATTTCTCTTTTTATTGTCCTTACTCTGATAGATGGATCTGAGAGGATGTTGCTATCATTTATGTCAGAGAGTGTTTGGCCTATGTTTTCCTCTAAGAGTTTTATAGTATCTGGTCTTATATCTAGATCTTTAATCCATTCTGAGTTTATTTTTGTGCATGGTGTTAGAAAGTCTTCTAGTTTCATTTTTTTACATGTAGCTGTCCAGTTTTCCCAGCACCACTTATTGAACAGGCTGTCTTTTCTCCAATGTATATTCTTGCTTTCTTTGTCATAGATTAGTTGACTACAAATGTGTGAGTTTAATTTTGGGCTTTCTGTCCTGTTCCACTGATCTATATTTCTGTCTTTGTGCCAGTACCATACGGTTTTGATGACTGTAGCTTTGTAGTAGAGTCTGAAGTCAGGGATCCTGATTCCTCCAGCTCCATTTTTCTTTTTCAGGATGTCTTTGGCTATTCTGAGATTTTTGTGTTTCCAAACAAACTTTAAAATATTTTGTTCTAGCTCTGAGAAAAAGATCCTTGGTAATTTGATAGGAATTGCATTGAATGTGTAGATTGCCTTGGGTAGTATAGTCATTTTGATAATATTGACTCTTCCAATCCAAGAGCATGGTATGTCTTTCCACCTGTTCATGTCATCCTTGTTTTCTTTCATCAGTGTCTTGCAATTTTCAGAGTACAGGTCTTTTGTCTCTTTAGGTAGGTTTATTCCTAAGTATTTGTTTCTTTTCGATGGCGATGGTAAACAGGATTGCTTCCCTAATTTCTCTTTCTGATCTTTTCATTGTTAGTTGATTTCTGTGTATTATTTTGTATCCTGCAACTTTGCCAAATTCATTGATGAGCCGTAACAGTTTTCTGGTAGAGTCTTTCAGGATTCTCTAGGTATAGTATCATGTCATCTACAAAAAGTGATAGTTTGACTTCTTCCTTTCCAGTTTGGATTCCTTTTATTTCTTTTTCTTCTCTGCTTGTTGTGGCTAGGACTTCTAGAACTATGTTGAATAGTAATGGCGAGAGTGGACATCGCTGTCTTGTTCCTGATCTCAGTGGGAATTCTTTCAGCTTTTCACCATTGAGAATGATGTGAGCTCTGGGTTTGTCATAGATGGCCTTGATTGTGTTGAGGTAGGTTCCCCCTATGCCCCCTTTCTGAAGGGTTTTTATCAGAAATGGGTGTTGGATTTTGTCAAAGGCTTTTTCTGCATCTATGGAGAGGATCATGTGTTTTTTATTCTTCAGTTTGTTAACGTGGTGTATCACACTGATTGATTTGCAGATATTGAAGAATCCTTGCATCCCTGGGATAAATCCCGCTTGATCGTGGTGTACAATCCTTTTAATGTATTGTTGGATTTGGTTGGATAGTGTTTTGTTGAGAATTTTTGCATCTATGTTCATCAGTGAGACTGGCCTGTAATTTTCTTTAATTGTGATATCTTTGTCTGGTTTTGGTATCAGGGTGATGGTTGCCTCAAGAATGAGTTTGGGAGTGTCCCTTCCTCTGCAATTTTTTGGAAGAGTTTCAGAAGGATAGGCATTAGCTCTTCTCTAAATGTTTGATAGAATTCACCTGTGAAACCATCTGGTCCTGGACTTTTGTTTGTTGGAAGTTTTTTAATCACAGTTTCAATTTCAGAGCTTGTGATTGGTCTATTCATATTTTCTATTTCATC
>PVHT020004020.1:41147064-41169680 GCA_004024745.2 Catagonus wagneri | reverse complement strand
AGTGTCCTGTCTTTGTTGTCATTTGCTTCTAGGTATTTTTTAATTTCCTCTTTGATTTCTTCAGTGATCCATTGGTTATTTAGTAGCGTGTTGTTTAGTCTCCACGTGTTTGTATTTTTTGCCTTTTTTTTCTTGTTGTTGATTTCCAGTCATATAGCATTGTGGTCAGAGAAGATGCTTGAAATGATTTCAATTTTTTTAACGTTACCAAGGCTTGATTTGTAACCCAGGATGTGATCAATCTTAGAGAATGTTCCATGCGCACTTCAGAAGAATGTGTATTCTGTGGCTTTTGGATGGAGTGTCCTGTAAATTTCTATTAAGTCCATCTGATCTAATGCTTCATTCAGGGCCTGTGTTTCCTTATTGATTTTCTGTCTGGATGACCTATCCATTGCTGTAAGTGGGGTGTTAAAGTCCCCCCCTATGATTGTGTTGTTGTTGATTTCTCCTTTTAAGGTTGTTAGCAGTTGCCTTATATATTGTGGTGATCCTATGTTGGGTGCATAGGTATTTAAAATTGTTATATCTTCTTCTTGGATTGATCCTTTGATCTTTATGTGGTGCCCTTCCTTGTCTCTTAAAATGTACTTCATTTTAAAGTCTATTTTTTCTGCTGTGAGTATTGCTACCCCGGCTTCCTTTTGATTCCCATTTGAATGGAATATTTTCTTCCATCCTCTCACTTTCCATTTGTATGTGTACCTAGAAGTGAAGTGGGTCTCTTGAAGACAGCATATATATGGGTCTTGTTTTTGTATCCATTTGGCTAGTCTATGTCTTTTGGTTGGGGCATTCAGTCCATTAACATTTAAGGTACTTATTGATATATATGTTCTTATTGCCATTGTATTAACTGTTTGAGGTTTTTGTTGGTCTTTTTTCTTCCCTTATTCTCTTGTTGTCGCCTCTCACAAGGTGACTATCTTTAATGTTGTATTTGAGTTGATTTTTCTTATTTGTTTGTGTATCAATTGTAGATTTTTGGTTTTGGGTTACCCTGACGTTTTGATATAGGAGTCTATATATGAAAGAGTTTGTTTTAAGTTGTTAGTTTCTTAATTGCATGTACGTCTCCTGTGACCTGCATTTGTGCTCTCTTCTCACAATTTCTGATTTTGGTAGCATAATTGTGCATGGATGATTTAGTATCTTTACTGTATATATGCCTTTTCTGGTGAGCCTTGTCATTTGTGGCGTTTTTGTTTCTGGTTGTGGCCTTTTCTTTTCATCCTGGAGAGGTTCCTTTAGGATTTGTTGTAAAGCTGTTTTAGTGTTGCAGGAATGTCTTAGCTTTTGCTTATCTGTAAAGGTTTTGATCTCTCCTTCAAATCTGAATGAGAACCTTGCTGGATAAAGCAATCTTGGTTGGAAGTTTTTTCCTTTCATCACATCAAGTATATCATGCCACTCCCTTCTGTCTTGCAGAGTTTCAGCTGAAAAATCTGCTGATAACTTTATCGGGGTTCCCTTGTATGTCATTTGTTTCTTTTCCCTAGCTGCTTTCAATATTTTCTTTTCATCTTTAATTTTGTTTATTTTGATTAATATGTGTCTCGGGGTGTTCTTCCTTGGGTTTATTTTATATGGTACTCGTGCTTCCTGGATTTGAGTGAGTGGTTCCTTTCCCATATTAGGGACGTTTTCAGCTATTATCTCTTCGAATATTTTTTCTGTCCCTTTCTCTCTCTTCTCCATCTGGCACCCCTATAATACAGATGTTGATGTCTTTAACATCATCCCAGAGTTCTCTGAGACTCTGCTTATTTCCTTTCAATCTTTTATCTCTTTTCTGTTCTGCATTAGTGATTTCAACTAATCTGTCCTCCACCTCGCTGATTCGTTCTTCTGCCTCCTGTATTCTACTGTTGGCTGCTTCTAAGGAATTTTTTATTTCAGTTATTGTATTTTACATCTGTTGTTTAATTTTTACATCTTGTATTTCTTTGCTCAGTGTTTCCTGTAAATTGTCAATCTTTGTCTCTAGTTTATTTTCAATGCCTTGCATCATCTTCAGCATGAACAGGCTAAAGTCTCTTTCTGAGAGGCTGATAATCTCCTCATCACTGAGCTGTTTTTCTGGGCTTTTTTCTTTCTCCCTTATCTGAGTTAGTTTTCTGTCTTTTCATTTTTATAGGTTTTTGGTGTGGTGACCTTTTTGCCGACAGTAGTTGTAGCCTCTCTTGGTTCTGGGGTTTGTCTCCCCTGTGGCTAAAGTTGGTATGGAGGGGGCTTGCTGTAGGCCTCCCAATGGGAGGGATTGCTGCCTGCCCACTGATAGGTGGGGTTGATTCCTATCCCTCTGATGGGTGGGGCTTTGTCTCTGGATGAGATTAGAGGTGGCTGTGTGCCTGAGGGGTCTTTAGGCAGCCTGTTTACTGATGGGTGGGGCTGTGGTCCCTCCTGGATTATTGTTTGGCCTGGGGTTTCTCAGTGCTGATGGTAGGTACCAGATTTTCCCAGAAACGGCCACCTCCAGAGAAATGCAGGCTGATGAATGTTCCCGACAGCTTCATCTCCAATGCTCTTCCCCCACAACAAGCCACAGTCACCCCTGTTTTCCCAGGAGATCCTCCAAGAATTGCAGTCAGGTTCCACCCAGATTCCTATGGAGACTTTGCTTTGCCCTGGGACCCAGTGCACGTGAAAGTCTGTGTGTGCCTTTCAAGAATGGGGTCTCTGTTTTCCCCAGTCTTGTAGCTCCTGCACACAAGCCCCACTGGCCTTCAATGCCAGATGCTCCAGGGGCTCTTTTTCCCTTTGCCAGATCCTCAGACTTGGGGATATTACGTGGGGCTCAGGACTGTCAGTCCTGTAGCTGAGTCTCTGTGATGCAGTTACTTTCTGGTCTGTGGGGCTTCCCACGCGGGAGGTATGGGGTTGCTTTTATCGTGTAATCGCTCCTCCTACCTCTTGATGTGGTCTCCTCTTTGTCTTCTGGAGTAGAATATCTTTTTTGGAAGTTTCCAGTCCATTTGGTTGAAGGCTGGTCGGCATTTAGTTGTAGTTTTTTTTTGGGAGAGAAGTTGAGCTCCAGTCCTTCTATTCCGCCATCTTAATCCAGTCCCCTCCACATGTTTTCTCTTGCTTCTAAGTCTTTGTGTATATTGTTCCTGTTGCCTAGAACACCTCTTTTCACTCCCTCATGTTTTATCCAGTCACTTTTCTCTTTTTAGTAGAATTTTGTTTTTCAGTTTGCGGTTTAGATTCACTTCCTTCAGGAAACTTGTGATGCTTTTTCTATGTGGTTCATTGTGTTCTTATTTCAAAATAGGGCTTTTATATGCAGAAAGAAAATGGTGGTTAAATAAGGTGTCTTGGAGGACATAAGCAAAATCAAAGGAAACCTTATGGAAATATTAACTGTATGTATGAAAACTGCCAAGTAAATTGAAAAGTGTAACAAGCTTTCAGAGTCTTCTAATGGTTTGTGGCAAACTAAAATGTAGCTCATTTGTGTCTTTTTTCATATAGTACCTGCGGGCCTGTCTGGACTTGACCCAAAAGACATGGTGGCAGTGCTGAATGAAGAGGGAGGTTACCATCAGATCGGACCCGCTGAGTATTGCACTGACTCCTTCATTATGTCAGTGACCATAGCATTCGCCACCCAGTTGGAGCAGGTGAGATTAGTGATTCATAAAGAATTTGAAAACATTTTATTTTTAAAATCTGTCTTTTAGGTATCAAAGACTTGCAAGTGGACTTTAAGAAAAATTAGAAAAATGTTTTCTTTCAGATCAGAAGGCCTTTCTGCTTTAGGAAAAGAGGAAATTGTGATGATCTTGGTACTAAGAGAATAATTTAACTCTCAGAATTTAGAGGATGGAGTTTCCGTTGTGACTCAGTGGTTAACAAATCCGACTAGGAACCATGAGGTTGCGGGTTCAGTCCCTGGCCTTGCTCAGTGGGTTAAGGATCCGGCGTTGCCGTGAGCTGTGGTGTAGGTTGCAGACACAACTCGGATCCCACGTTGCTGTGGCTGTGGCGAAGGCCAGCAGCTACAGCTCCAGTTAGACCCCTAGCCTGGGAACCTCCATATGCCGCCAGTGCAGCCCTAGATAAGGTAAAACGATAAAAAAAAAAAAAAAATTTAGAGGAAAGACCATAAATAAGCTTTGTTTCACATTGTGTTATGTGACATTATAAGAACTGGTTTGAAAGGATTTTTTTCTAAGGATTAAATAAGTACGTTTTGGAGATTTAAATATACAGTGTCGGGAACACTGTCTCAGTCATACCTTAATAGTTGTCATGTCTGGGATTAGATTTTTATCTTATTTACAAACTAACGGAGTAGCCTATTACTTTTTTTCCTTGGATGCTGCCAGAAGGCAGAAGATTTTTGGGTCAGAGAGAAAGGAGTGTATTACTCTCGGCAAGCTGCATGAATATCAGCATATTTCTTTCAGTTCCCCTTGTTCCAAGTCCAGTGGGGGTGACATAGAGGGACCCATGTGGTTGCTCCACACTCAGTGGTGTCTGTCACAGCTTAGGAACACAGAACTTAGGAAACATACCACTTTTATTGTCAGCAGCCCTGGTCTTTGTCTGGGAAGACACATAACCTTGTCTCTCAAGGTTACAAGCTGTATAAAAAACCTGGGGAGACAGCCTGGCTAAGAGTGGTCAAGGCCTCGCAGTCTTGGTATCCTCAGCAAGAATGTGCAGGTTTCCTCAGGACTGGTGGTCAGTTGCTTCTTCCCAACAGTGGCTCAGACGCAAAAGTAGCTCTTATTTCATTGTTCTTTTTAGGATCATGTCCAGGTTTTTTCATAATATGTTGATGTACAGCTCCTGAAATAATAATTTTAAAAGCAGAGAATATGGCTTATGACTTGAAAATTTTTATCTGACTATTCACTGTCTTAGAGGTATATATACATTTACCAGATACATTCGTAAGTGAAATCATGAGTTAGTGACCACATCAAATCTTAGTAAGGTTTATCAGGTAAAGATTTTTCTTAGGAATACATTTAGCTTTGTTGCACTGAATTCATGCCCACTAAAAGAAATACTTTTTATGTATATGTTTTCTTTGAGCTTTACTCTTTCTCTCCCAATTTAGTACTATCATTTCCTTATTGACACATGATATGTGCTTTTATTTTCTCTCTATAGTAAAAATTTAATGTATGATAAAAGTATATCTTAAATCAATAGAGGAAAGTCTAGAACATTCAACAGTTCATATTGAGGGAAACAATTATTTGGGACAAAAAAATTGTTAGAGCTTCCCATCAGAATTTGTACCACATATATTCTAGGTTTTAAAATAGTATGAAAACACAGAATGGGAAAGATAGATTTGCTTATATAAAAATTTAAATTTCTGTATATCAAACAACCATAGAAATTTAAAAGACAATAATAAATTACATAGTTTGTGACAATTATGGATAAAAAGTTAGCAGCCTTAATATTTAAAGCATTCTTACATATCAGTGACATATAATCATTGATGTCTCAGTAAAAAAAAAAAATTAGGCAAAGGACAAGAACAGATAAGTTGTGAAAGAATGCAAGTGTCAATGACTGTAATTTTTAAAAATAAGAATAGGATAAGAGTAAGCTGTTTTGATAATGAAGATTAGTGGGAAGGATGTCATTTGTCTCCTAAAAATTTGTTTTCAATGAAAAGTGCTTACTTAATTTGAATTGTATTCCTTAATGTGTCATTTAAATGTTTATTTTTATCAAGATATAATTGATATAACATTATATTAATTTCATGTGTACAACATAATGAGATTTTTTTAATGATTTTTATTTTTCCATTATAGTAGCTTTACAGTGTTCTGCCAATTTCTACTGTATAGCAAAGTGACCCAGCCATACATATATATATACATTCTTTTTCTCTCATTATTCTCTATCATGTTACATCATAAGTGACTAGATATAGTTCCTTGTGCTATACAGCAGGATCTCATTGCTTATCCACTCCAAATGCAAGTTTGCATCTATTAGCACCAGACTCCCAGTCCATCCCACCCACCCACCCCTACCTCCTGGCAAACACAAGTCTGTTCTCCAAGTCCATGAGTTTCTTTTCTGTGGAAATGTTCATTTGTGCTGTATATTGGATTACAGATACGTGATATCATATAGTATTTGGCTTTCTCTTTCTGACTTACTTCACTTAGTTGGAGAGTCTCTAGTTCCATCCATGTTGCTGCAAAAGCCATTATTTTCTTTTTTATGGCTGAGTAGTATTCCATTGTGTATGTATACCACATCTTCTTAATTCATCTGTCATTGGACACTTAGGTTGTTTCCTTGGCTTGGATATTGTGAATAGTGCCGCAGTGAACATACGGGTGCATCTATCTTTGAATTATGGTTTTGTCTGGATATATGCCCAAGAGTTGGATTGTTGGGTCATATGGTACTTCTATTTGTAGTTTTCTGAGGTACCTCCATGCAGTTTTCCATAGTGATTGTACCAGTTTACATTTCCACCAGCTGTGTAGGAGGGTACCCTTTTCTCCACACAGTTTCCAGCATTTGCTATTTGTTGACTTGTTAATGATGGCTATTATATTTATATATATTGTAAAACAGTCACCACAGTAAGTCTAGTTAACAGTATATATAGTTACAGTTGTTTTTTTCTTGTGATGGGAACTGTTAAGATCTATTCTCTTAGTGACTTTCAAATATGCAGCACAGTATTATTGAACATAATGACTGCTGTACATTATATTCTCAGTACTTACTTATTTTATAACTGGAGGTTTATACCTTTTGACCCCCTTCACCAGTTTCATCCACCCCAACCCCTCCACTTCTCACAACTGCCAGTCTGATTTCTGGATCTTTGAGTTCAGTTTGTTTTGTTTTGTTTTGTTTTAGATTCCATTATAAGTGAGATCATATTGTACTTGTCCTATTCTGACTTATTTCACTTAGCATAACACCCTCAAGTTCCATCCATGTTTTTGCAAATGGCAGTATTTCCTTCTTTTTATGGCTAAATAATATTCCACTGTATGTATATATGTGTGTGTGTGTTACCCATTCATCTATTAAGGGACACTGAAGTTGCTTCCATAATCTTGGCTATAGCAAATAATGTTGCAGTGAACATGGGCTGCATATATCTTATTAAGTTAATGTTTTCATTTTCTTTGGATAAATACTCAGATGTGGAATTGCTGGATCATACAATAGTGTTTAATTTTGTATACCGTTTTTCCTAGGGACTACATCAGCTTACATTCCCACCAACAGTACACTGGGGTTCCTTTTTCACTACATCCTCACCTGTCATTTCTTTTCTTTTTGATAATAGCCATTCTAATAAGTGTGAGGTGATATCTCATTGTAGTTTTGATTTGCATTTCCCTGATGATTAGTGATGCTGAACATTTTTTCATGTACCTTTTTATGTACCTTTTGGTCACCTGCATGTCTTTGGAAAAAAGCCTGTTCACATTTTCCACCCATTTTTTTTTTTGCCTTTATGTAGAGCCGCACCCGCGGCATTTGGAGGTTCCCAGGCTAGGGGTCTAACAGGAGCTGTAGCCACCGGCCTTCGCCACAGCTACAGCAACACGGGATCCAAGCCGCGTCTGCAACTACACCACAGCTCACAGCAACACCGGATCCTTAACCCACTGAGCAGGGCCAGGGATCGAACCCGCAACCTCATGGTTCCTAGTTGGATTCGCCAACCACTGAGCCACGAAGGGAACTCCAAGTTCTTTATATATATTTGGATATCAGTCCCTTACCAGGTACATGATTTGCAAATATCTTCTCCTGTTTGGTAGGTTGCCTTTTCATTTCGTAGATGATTTCCTTTGCTGTGCAGAAACTTTTTAATTTGATGTAGTCCCATTTGGTTTTTGCTTTTGTTACCTCTGCTTTATATGTATTTTTATCTTTCTCCATCAGTGTCCTTATTTTTTTTTTTTCTTGTCTTTATAAAGCCCTGCTTGGGGATTGCCCCACTTTAATATACCATACTGATTGAGGGTAAAGCTAAATGTCAACTGTCTGTTCATTAACCACATCAGAAAACACATTAGGTAATGAATCTACTATATTTTTACTGTGTTATTAAATATCTGTAAAGTATTTTAAATTGACACTTGATATTTTTTTAATGTTTTTTAACTCACCAGGAAGGCATAATTGTTAATATATATCAACCATTTACTTGCGTTATATTTTGTGAAATAGGAATTTTGCTACTTTGCTAATGTTACAATTAACCCTACCACAGCTTTTGGGATTATTATTTTCATTTTTGAGATGAGAAAGCCCAGTCTTGGGAAGGTTTTATAGCTAGTTAATAGCCTAGTAATTTCTGGCCATATGGTCACTTTCCACATTCTATTATTTCCATATTTTGCTCTTTGCCTCTAAAGGAGTTTTTGAGTAAGATGAATTTGAGTTGGAATCTCATTCTCACTACTTACTAGTTTCTTTAACTTATGCGGTTTTCCTTACCTTTCTCAGGCTTGAATTTTCTCATTTTTATGGTAGTGATACTGCCATCTTTGTAGGTGTTGGGTGAGGAATGAGATAAAACTAATGTGCTTTGAGAGTTCCTGCTGTGGCTCAGTGGGTTACAAACCCAGCTGGTATCCTTGATAAAGTTTCAATTCCTGGCCTTGCTCAGTGAGTTAAGGATCCATTGTTGCCGTGAACTGTGGTATAGGTCTCAGACATGGTTCAGATCCTGCATTATTCTGGCTGTGGTGTAGGCCAGCAACTGTAGCTCTGATTTGACCCCTAGCCTGGGAACTTGCATATGCTGCAGGTGTCAGGTGCGGCCCTAATAAGCCGAAAACAAAACAAAACAAAAAACCAAACTACCACCACCAAATCAACAAACAAAGTGTGAAGCTGTATTTATATGGTGAAAGCTTGTTGTGGGTGATTGACCTATTGAATCCACTACTCAAACTAATACAGTTTTAGGTAATACAAAGTAACTTATTAGGACAAGTCAGTTTATTTAAAAATTAAAAAAAAAAAAACGATCGATGTCTGGCAAGCTGTTTGCTATCTCTGATAAAAATTAAGCCAAATAGGTTCCTCAAAAGATTTAGGCAGAAGTATCATAGAACCTAGCAATTTCAAAAGCATTGCAAACAGGGTATTCAAATAAAACTTATACATGAATATTCATAGCAGCATCATTTACAATATCCCAGAGTATCACAGAAATAACTTAGACGTCCATCGGTGGATGACTGGGTTAACGAAATATGTGTAAGTGTATTTATACACAGTGACGCACATTGATTAGTACTGAAGTACCGATACATGCTGTTATAACAAGGATGAATGTTGAAAACATGCTGAATGAAATAAGCCAGACATAAAAAGCCACATATTCTGTTCATATAAAGTATCCAGAACAGGCAAATCTATAGAGATGAAAAGCAAATTTGTGGTTTCTAGGGATGGGAGAAGTTGTGGGGGTGTGGAGTGGGAGCGACTGCTTAATGGTTTTGGTGTTTCTGCTTAGGGTGATGAAAGAGTTTTGCAGCGAGGTAGTGGTGGTGGTTGTACAACATTGCGAATATACTTAATGTTACCAAACTGTACAATTTTTAATGGTTAAAGTGATAAATTTTCTGCTACACATATTTTACACTAATTTTAAAAAACACACAGACAATTATGCCCAGTAATTTATTCATCCCTTGATACTGCTTAGTATTACTTCTTTGTTTTTTCATTCTTTACAGACAAGCCAAGGACTTCTCAAGCTAGTTAAAGGCTCAGTGGGTTAAGGATCTGGTGTTTCCACGAGCTGTGGTGTAGTGCACTGATGCAGCTTGGGTCCCACATTGCTGTGACTGGCGTAGGCCGGCAGCTACAGCTCCGGTTCAGTTCCTATCCTGGGAACTTGCATATGCCGCCAGTGCGGCCCTAAAAAGACAAAAGAAAAAAAAGGGGAAAGCATCTAGCAATAAGAGTAGTATATTTTTTCCTCAGACATGATTCCATTCATAATAACAACTGACCATGTGTTAGGCAGAACTGTGGAAGTAAACATGTATTATCTCTTTTAATCCTTCCAGGAACCCTAAAAGAAATGGAGGTACATAGTGATTAAGTACTTGTCTAAGGTCTCATAGCCAGCTAGCGGTGGAACAAAGGTTGATGTTTGGGGCTTACTCCAGAATTTGTGCTCTTAACAACTAGAGATACATATATGCTGGCTCTCATATATGCTGGCTCTCAGTAGATAGAAATCTACATGATTAAAATCCATATGATTAATATCTGCTCATCTCAAATCTTAAAGTCTAGGATTAAAGTGATAACTTTATATGTAATATAATTTATATAAAATAAATAAGCTTATTGACTACATATAATGTACTTTGTATTCAAGCTGTTTTAATCTCAGTAGTTAGTACTTTGTATTTTCACAAACTATGCAAACTGTCCTGTAACTTTTTTTTTGACCTAACAGTGTCTTGGTTAACTTTCGTGTCAGTATATCATTACTTAGCAGCCATACTGTATGGTAACTATAATATTTTAACCATCTCTTGTTTACAAACATGTCAGTTACGTATAGTTTATTGTTATTTTTAACAATGTGATAGCAAACATTAAAGATCCATTAGAAGGTATTTTCCATTTTATGGGACAAAAATCCCATGTCTTCACATTACATGTAGCCATCAAACTACTAACTTTAAGAAGACATGCTCCTAGTATGGAAGATATTCTTTTATAGCTATTAATTTATAAGTCTCAAATTTTGAAAGAGTACCTAAAAAGCTTTTTTTGTTGTTGTCTTTTTTAGGGCTGCACCCATGGCATACGGAGGTTCCCAGACTACGAGTCGAATTGAAAGTGTAGCCAACGGCCTACACCACAGCCACAGCAATGCCAGATTTGAGCCATGTCTGCAACCTACACCACAGCTCATAGCAATGCTGGATCCTTAACCCACTGAGTGAGGCCAGGGATCAAACCTGCCTCCTCGTGGATACTAGTCGGATTCATTTCCACTGAGCCACAAGGGGAACTCTCGATATTTTTTTTTTAATCAAAAGCTTGGACTAAGATGTTACAGTAAATAGCCTAGGTTAAGATTTTTTTTTTGTCTTTTTGCCTTATCTAGGGCCGCACCCGTGGCATGTGGAGGTTCCTAGGCTAGGGGTCTAACAGGAGCTGTAGCTGCTGGCCTTCGCCACAGCCACAGCAGTGCGGGATCCGAGCTACGTCTGCAACCTACACCACAGCTCAAGGCAACGCCGGATCCTTTACCCACTGAGCAAGGCCAGGGATGGAACCCACAACCTCATGGTTCCTAGTCGGGTTCGTTAACCACTGAGCCACGATGGGAACTCCTAGATTAAGATTTTTTTAAAAACCTTTTTGGAGTCCACTAGTGGCTCAGCAGGGGAAGGATCCTGCATCATCAGTCCCATCATGTGGGTCCTATTCCTGGCCCAGGAACTTTGGAATGACAAGGGCATGGCCAAACAAAACAAAACAAAACAAAAACAAAAAAAATCAAACCTCATTTATGGAGAAAATAATGAAGTAACGATAAGATGAATTAAAGAGGTATGTGGAAAAAAGGAAAGCTCAGTACAATATTTGGCCACTTCTTTTTCTAAAAGAACTTTTATGGACTTTTAATGGACTAGTTGAATGAAATGTAAACTTTGAAAAAACAAAATGTTTATAGTTTCTTTGTGCTAAGATAAACATTTTAAAATTTAATCAGACTAGTTATTTGGTAGTAATTTGGCAAAGATTTAGAAATTTTGAGTGATTAAAACTTGAAATAAAAAACCATTTTAGCAGGTATTTTCAGTGTTTATCAACATTTATACGCATGTTTAGTGGTTTATAAAGTAATAATCTTTTTTCCCCTTAAATGTTTAGTTAATTCCGTGTACCATGAAACTTCCAGAAAGACAGCCTGAGTTTTTCTTTTACTATTCTTTGCTGGGAAATGATGTTACAAATGAACCCTTCAATGATTTGATCAACCCAAACTTTGAGCCAGAGAGAGCGTCTGTTCGAATACGTAGCAGTGTTGAAATTCTTCGTGTTTACCTGGATCTTCATTCTAAGCTACAGGTAGGTATGGCAAAAAATTGTTTTTCATTGGAGATGATTTTTCGAGCATTATAGAGGTACCTAAACTCTCTTACTGCTGAAGTGGATATCATATTTCTCCCACATCTTTTAATTTTTTGGGTATCACCCTGACTTGTAAAGTCATAGCGTAACAGTTATTTCAGAATTTTAGGAGATAATACCACCTTACCTTGATACTGTGAAAAAAGGTAGGTCATTTTTAAGTCATTTATAATAAAAAATTGTACCTGGAGCTCCAAGCTGTGGGCCCCAAGCGGGTTTCATTATTGCTAGTGGAGATTAGCTGTCACCACACAAATCACACTCTAGATCTCAGAACTTAA
The DNA here is from genome assembly GCA_004024745.2 of Catagonus wagneri. Classification (NCBI taxonomy): domain Eukaryota; kingdom Metazoa; phylum Chordata; class Mammalia; order Artiodactyla; family Tayassuidae; genus Catagonus; species Catagonus wagneri. Next base: position 41,157,261 of record PVHT020004020.1, on the reverse strand, counting down.
ACACCTTATTGCTTTTAAAAGCAAAGGGATAAAACGGCTTTCTAAAACCTGCCCTTGAATCAAGTATTTTTGTAAGCAAATTTTAAATTGGACTCTATTTAAAAGTGAACTTCAGGCCAAAATTACTTTTTTGTCTATTATGATTGCTTTTAATCAGACAGAAATGAGGTGGTGAAGTAAAGTTTAAGTAGTCTTTTTTTTTTAATTAATGAATTTTATTACAATTTTAGGTGTACAAAAATCATCATAACCAAATTTTATAGGATTTCCATCCCAAACCCTCAGTACATCCCCCCACCCCCCAACTTGTCTCATTTGGAAACCATAAGTTTTCCAAAGTCTGTGAGGCAGTATCTGTTCTGCAAAGAAGTTCATTGTGTCCTTTTCTTAGATTCCACGTGTAAGTGGTAGCATTTGATGTTGGTATCTCATTGTCTGATTGGTTTCACTTTGTATGATAATTTCTAGGTCCATCCCTGTTGCTATAAAAGCTGTTATTTTGTTTCTTTTAATGGCTGAGTAATATTCCATTGTGTATATGTACCGGATCCTCCCTATCCACTCCTCTGTCAATGAGCATTTAGGTTGTTTCCATGACTTGGCTATGTATAAAGTGCTGCAGTGAACGTTGGTGTACATGTGTCTTTTAGAGTCATGGTTTCTTCTGGATAGATGCACAGGAGTGGGATTGCTGGATCAAATGGTAATTCTATTTTTAGTTTTCTAAGGAACCTCCATACTGTTCACAGTGGTTGCACCAATTTGCATTCCCACCAGCAGTGTAATAAGGTTCCTTTTTCTCCACACCCTCTCCAGCACTTACTGTTTGTAGACTTTTTGATGATGGCCATTCTGGTTGGTGTAAGGTGGTACCTTATAGTGGTTTTGATTTGCATTTCTCCAATAACGAGTGATGTTGAACATCTTTTCATGTGTTTTTTGGCCATCTGTATGTCTTCTTTGGAAAACTGTCTGTTTAGATCTTCTGTCCATTTTTTGATGGGGTTGTTTGTTTTTTTGGTATTGAGCTGTAGAAGGTGTTTGTAAATTTTGGAGATTAATCCCTTGTCTAATAAAAGAAAACTCATTTATTAGATTTTGCATTTTGGGTGGGAGGTGAAAAGAGGCATTAAGAATTTTTAGTGGAACTAAATTTTAGAGGTGTTTCTGTTAAATATGAGGTATTTAGAAAGTTGAAGGTTATATAAAGTGATGAAATGCAGGAAAAAAGCACTTTGAATTTTATTTTAGATCTAACTTATCAGTCCTTACCAAAACTGTTGATTTATTGCTTTGATTCTCATGGACATTTAAGTCATAAAACTCCTTTCTTCATACCTAAAAATATATCACATCTGATAACGTTAAGACTGTTTAGAAATTGTGATTAAAACTTGAAATAAAAAGTCATTTTAGCAAGTATTTTTGGAGTTTATCAGACATTTATAAGCTCATTTAGTGGTTATCGCTGATATTAGAACTAAAAATATCTTCATAGAATGATTATATATTGTTCATATGAGTACTAGGTTTGCTGAGACTTCGGTGTGGTAATGGAAAGAATAGTTATCTAACACATACCTAGAATGGCTTTCCTTTTTTTTTTTTTTTTGGTAGTTATAAAAGGTGGTGAAGTTGAAGTTTTGATTGGCTAGCAGTGGTTAACAGTACGTTCCACCCCAGAGGTATTCTCTTGTACCTTTTACTGTTAAAATTCTTTTTTACATATAAATTTTATAAAGCAAGAAAAAGAAACGTTCAAGGTATTTTATGGGTGAATAAAACAGAATTATTTACAGTTCTTTCATTTCCAAATAGGGTTGGATCCACTTACTTATTTTTTAAGGACTATGTTTAAATTGATATTGAAATGGAAATAGGAAAAAATGCCTTAGGTATTTGTTTTCCTTTTAAATTCGTGTATTCATGATACTATATGGATATGTAAAATAGCATAATAAAATATTAACCCTTAACTCACCAAAGAGTTAGAAAAGAGAAGAAGGCGATAACATAGGAGTGTGCAGTATTGGAAGAAAAAAAATAAATTAATAGCTTTATTATGGAGTTCTGGGTAAACTTTGTGCCTTATGCACAGTTTTAACAATCATGTGAGTGCATCTTACCTAGTCATTGCAGGTCGTTAAGATAACCTGCATTCTGTTTGCCTTCTATGGATCATTTTATAACTTTTTGTTAAGTTTATGTGTTTAGGATAAAGGAGAAAACATAAAACCTGATTTTGATTTTTCTCTTTTATGTTAGATCCATCTCTGCTGTGGAGACCAGTCGCTTGGAAGTACAGAAGTACCCTTAACTGGATTACTAAAAAAGGGTAGTACAGAAATCAACCACCGCCCAGTCACAGTTGAGGGTGCTTTCACCCTTGACCCCCCAAATCGAGCCAAACAAAAGCTTGCACCTATTCCTGTGGAGCTGGCCCCCACAGTGGGAGTGTCTGTGGCTCTGCAGAGAGAAGGCATAGACGCCCAGGCAAGTAGTCATCCTCCTTCCCCTTCTCCAGCTTCCGTGATGTCACTCAGGATTAGTCACCAAAACTGAACTTCTAACGAGTTTACCTAGCATAAGAAGGTATTTACGACTCTTAGTGACCGTCATCATGTGATACTGTCTCTCCAAAAAGAATTCTGAAAAGTGTGGTGGCTTCTGCTGGCATTCTTTGGGCACAGTCTTCTCATGTAGTGGAAACTATCCCCTACACCCCCAACTCGGGCAGTGACTGTGGCAGAAAAGGAACTCTGGTAGAGGAGAACAGTTTTAGACCTAGTTTCTGGGAAGCTGCATTCATGAATCTCTTCTGGTTGACTCAGCCTTAGCTAAGAAAAGGTTCTAGGCTCATAAGTGCTTCATAGTCCTCATACTGTCTCTAGGCAATAGAGACAGGCATTTATTTGAATGTATTTGTTTTTGGATTATATATAGCCCCATAATCAGTTTTAGTGTCTTACTCTTTTAAAGAATTAATTTTTAGGTAGGTTGTGAACAGAAATGACAGTTTAAGAAGACATTTATTCATGTATTTTTAGAGGGTAGTGGAGCAAAGGAAGAAAATCATACTAGACATCTGGGTTTCTGTTTTTTTGTTTGTTTGTTTTTTAGCAATAAAGACTTCCTTTGTATTGCCTTGATAGAAGTAGCCCTTCCCAGGGACACCTATGCCTGACGTCTTTTATCAAATATCCCTTTTTACACATTAGGATGCATTTTGATACTGAGCTCTGGGTATCATATTTCCTTCCTGTTCAATCTTCCTTTTTCTGGTCCTAGATGCTATAAGAAAATTGGCAAATTATGAAGAAAAATAGACTAGGAATATCCAAACTGGGAAAGGAAGCTTATATTTTTAAAAAACAACATCACATTTTTTGCTTAATTATGAAGGAAAGTTCTTTGCAAATTATACTTTATTTAAAAATTGTTTTTAGTCTTTAATTGAATTAAAGACCCAGAATGAACATGAGCCACACCATTCAAAGAAGAGAGTTTTAACCCCCATAAAGGAGAAGACACATACTGGGCCAAAGTCTCCAAGCGTGTCCCCTGTTCCACCTCACAACCAGTCACCTCCAACAAAAGATGATGCAACAGAAAGTGAAGTGGAAAGCTTACAGTACGATAAGGACACAAAACCACATCCAAAGGGTAAGATATGCTTTTTATAGATCTTCTAGGTAAGGTTATTCAGCCATCTAATAAATAAAGGGCTGTGAGAGTTTTCATGGGTTCTAAGTAAATACTATATTTTAAAGAGCCAGTAGTATGTGCAAATGGAAAAAAAAGTCAATTTAAAGTAACTGCAGTTTATTTAACTTCATAGAAACTGCTAAAAGGTAAGAAAATTTTTCATTTACTTTGATTCTAGAAATAGTAGCTTATTCAAAAGAAAGAACCATAGTAGTTTCATACTGATTTTTAGCAAACTCATGAATATCTTGAATTCTTTGGAATTTTATAGGAAAAAAAAACTGCTAACTGCTTCTTATAGTAAATGGATAATAATCATTTCTGATCTATCTTAAAATTGAGACAGTCTGAGGGAGTTCCCTTCGTGGCTCAGTGGTTAATGAATCCGACTAAGAACCATGAGGTTGCGGGTTCGATCCCTGGCCTTGCTCAGTGGGTTAAGGATCCGGCGTTGCCATGAGCTGTGGTGTAGGTTGCAGACGCGGCTCGGATCCCGCGTTGCTGTGGCTGTGGCGTAGGCCGGCGGCTACAGCTTCTGTTAGACCCCTAGCCTGGGAACCTCCATATGCCGTGGGTGCGGCTCTACATAAAAGGCAAAAAGACAAAAAAAAAAAAATTGAGACAGTCTGAGAATGCATTTTTATCTGGTATTTAAAATTTTTTCCATCTGTAACATAAGGATCTACAGTTAAATTTAGTAGTGTAAGTGATTATAGAGTCGTGGTAGATTAGGAGTTAGAAGTTTGGGTGCAAGTTACAGCTCTGTCACTGAGTAACTGTAGGACTTGGGCTGTTCACTAAATGTCTCCTATTATGTGATACAATTGAACTAGATACCTCTGTCTTTTCACATGTTAGTTTTTTGTTAGGCTATGTCACATGTGCCTGAAATAACCAAACTGCTTTTTAAAATGTGATTTAATTATACCGGCAGAAAGTCTCAAATATTGTTTACTGCCTCTTGGAAATAAATTAACATCTGCTGCTGTCATACATTATTGCATCAGTACTGTATGCTTTTATATTTTGTAATATATGTTGAGAGTAAGCTTTTATTTACACAGTTTTGTAATGGGAATTAAAGGCTATGTAATTTTGGTCAAGTCACATTAAGGTTATGCCTCAATTCATATGTTTATAAAATCAAATAGATTCCTTATTTGAGGATAAATGAGATGTAAGTGTTAAGTTATCTGAGTAACTTAAGAGAAACTGTTAGTAAATGGAATTTTTTTAAAAAAATTTTATGTTAATTTTAGCTATCAGTTCCGTACCGGCTTCACTGGCCCAGCCAGTGACTACACCCATTGCTTCAGAAACAGCTTCAGGACAGAAGATTGCTGTTCCTGCAACATCACATCATTTTTGCTTTTCAATAGACTTAAGGAGTATCCATGATTTGGAAGTTGGTTTTCCAATCAACTGTATATTAAGGTGTGATTTGATTTTGTTTCAAAGTATTATTTTCTGAGGAGAAATGCCTTTCTTCTGTTTGGGGAGTTGTAGAGGAAAAATGTCACCAAAGATGTTGTAGTAACATTTGTTAAGTCCAGTGGACCAAAGAGAGTAGGGATATGTCCCATTGACTTTGAACTTAAACCAGGGTGGCATTGGTGATAAGAGAGATGACAGTCTTGCCTATTCTGATATAATAATTATAGGCATTTAAAATAATTTGTTAGTGCTATTTAAAATCCATTGATTCCTGAAATTAAAATGTGTTGTTTCTGGAAAAGGTGCCATAGGTCAAAATAATGGAAGTATAGTAACTGATATTTCTATAAAACTGTAATAATGGGGGGTTATATTCCTAATATCTACCTTTTAAACCTGTGAATCTAGATACCATACCTAATGACCTATAAGCGAAATGTGTCCATATTGTTAAATTTAATTAAAATATATATTTCAGTCAATTACACAATGGCTTATTTTTAATAATACTACATTTTCATGGACTTCTTGGCTGAAATATATATTAAATGTCATGCGATAATGTGTTTTTTAGTTTGGAGTATTTAGGTTCTCATAAATTACTTCGTAGTGGACATTAGCATTTGTAATAAAGTTACTGGTTTTTATGTGATTAAAATGAAAATCTTTGTATCATTTTGGATTGCCATTTCCAGGAATGTAGGCATCTACTCATTGCTTCCTGTTGTGATCTGAGTCATATATGCCTCTCAGATGCACAAATCAGCTCCTACTTGTATCTGAATTTTCTTTGAATCCTTATCAAGTTGTTTCCAAAGTCATCTGAGTTTTGGTGTGAATAATGGATAGAATAAAAGGGACCCGGCACAGAGCCTGATGGTGAAGTCATAGCGTGGAAGTCTCTCAGCTGAAGTTCTACATTTTATTTCATGTTAGATGCTGAGAGTCATTACTACTAACATGTTTTTATTTTAAAATTAAAGGCCAGACATAGCTCTTCTTGCAGGGTTTAGATAACATAGAACTATTCCTTTTTCTGTTCTGCTACTACTAGAGAAATTGATCTTAGGGTACCTGGAGGTGATGTTGGCCAGAGCACAGGGATGATTCAAAATTGGAGCGTCTTGATTAAGCCCATGTCTAAAAAGAACTAATAATGGTTTTTGTGTTTCCATCTCACTGTAGGGCATTTGTTTAATCATTAAATGGCCTACCTTATGCCAACAGTTTGCTAGGTACTAGGAGTACATGGGCCATGTAAAAAGGAGTTCAACCTAGTGAAGAAGACAATTCAAAATTACATGTCATTACATAAGGGAGGCTAGTAGTTCACTGTCAAAGGGGAGAGAATATTCTGTCCCAAAGAAATAGTTCCTTTTTTTTTTTATTGTACTAAACCTACAATCTATTTTTTAAACATAGTAAATTTTATTATATTTATAGTTGTACAGTGATCATCACAACCCAGTTTTACAGCATTTCTATCCCAAATCCTCCCAAAGAAATAGTTCTGATACACTTAATGCTCTCTATAGAAATCATTTGATAATAAGGATGACTGCTTCTGTCTTTGAGTCATTTTAAGGCATTTTTTTAAGTTTATTTTTGATCAATTTTATATTATTGTGCTCTACATTGGTATGAAATTGTGGTTTTTAGTTGTCCAGTGGGAGTGGTGATATAAACACTGACATTTGCAAAAATTTAATGTTTGCTTATTTTTTTCTTTTTTTAATCACTGCCTGTGTAGTAGGGGATTAAATTTCTGGTGGATGAACTCTCTGAGATGACCTAAATTTAATGTGTGTAATTATGTAGGAATTGAGTTGTATGCACAGGATTCTTCTTACAAGAAAAGTAATTTTTACTAGTAGAGTTTATATTTCTAATTTTCTTAGTGAATAACAAAATATAAGATGAAATTTAAGTGGGCATTACTCTATCGTTACATTTGGCTTTAAATACAAAATAAGTTCAGCAGTTGTCAAGCATTCTTCTATGTAATCTGGTATGGCATTTATGATGAAAGTTAGAAGTAGTGTTATGTCACCCTTTGATTCGTCTGTAGTATAATTGAGCTCCTTCATCTTTGATCCTCAGTTCAAAAACAAAATATGAATTAATCCTTTTGGAGTTGTCTAAGTTTTTTAACTCATAAAAACTCAGGACAGGGAAGTTTCCTTGAGGTGCAACAGTTTAGGGATCTGGCGTTGCTGCAGCTGTAGCACAGGCTGCAAGTGCAGCTCAACTTCAGCCCTTGGCCTGGGGAATCTCCCATGCTCTGGTTAAGGCCAAAAAAAAAAAAAAGTCAGGACTTCCCTTGTGACTCAGCAGGTCAAAGATCCTGCATTGTCACTGCTGTGGCATGGGTTTGATCCCCATTCTGGGAACTTTCACTTGCCACAGGTGCAGCCAAAAAAAAAAAGTCAGGACATTACTATATAAAGGAAACTAGGTTTAGAAATTGAGTTCAGCAAGCATTTCTTGATAATTTAGTATATGACAAAAACTGTCGTTCTTAGGAGTACAAAGATGAAAAAATAGGACCCATGCCTTCAAGGAACTCCTAAACACATGGCAGCTCTGTCTTAGTTTAGTGAAGTCATTTTCATTTCTAAATCTTTTTTCTTACTTGGAATGTATCAAAATCACTACCTCTTCCTAACATGGTGTCATTGACTTCCAAATACCAGAATTCTCCTTATTCCCCAGAGGATCACTGGAAGATGACTTGTAAAACAACTTGGTAAAGCAGTGCTATCCAAATACGCATTTTCTGTATAATTTCTGTAATTTTTATGTCAGTACTGAAAATACTTGTATAATTTTTAAGTTGGTGACAGGACTAAAACTATAATGTATTTGTGCCGTTTATCTATTTTAAGAATTCTCATTGCTCATAATATTCATATTATACTTTTTTAAAAAACAGACTCTAAATCTTATCTGTAAACTGTAATTTTTTTTTTTTTAAATTCTAGGTACTCATATCCTTTCTTTGGAAGTGCAGCTCCTATTATGACTAATCCACCTGTAGAAGTTCGGAAAAACATGGAAGTTTTTCTTCCCCAGTCTTACTGTGCATTTGATTTTGCAACAATGCCTCATCAGCTGCAGGACACCTTCTTAAGGTAATGGATGCATGATATGTATATTATCTTCTCAAATCAACTCTTGAAGATTTGTATCTTATTAACAAGAGGGGAGTTTTTTTATGGCTTATTGTGTTAAGGATCTAGCGTTGTCATTGCAGCGGCTTGGGTCACTTGGCCCTGTAACTTCTGTATGTCACGGGTGCAGCCAAAAAAATCCACAGCAGTTTATTATGTATTTGAGACTCTAGAAACAAATAAACTATTAATATCTGATACTTGTGCTTTCACTGTAAAATTTTATGTGGATATGAAGGCTCTTTTCAGGTTTTCATATCTTCTTTGCCTGAGTTTGGATATTATATGTTTCTAAAATAATATATGAGTAAATGCAGGAACTTTGAAAAGTAGCCTTGCTTTTTCCTAATATAATATGTAAAGATAAATATGAAGTTTTTTTTTTTTTTTGTCTTTTTGCCTTATGTAGAGCCGCACCCGCGGCATATGGAGGTTCCCAGGCTAGGGGTCTAACAGGAACTGTAGCCGCCGGCCTTCGCCACAGCAATGCAGGATCCGAGCCACGTCTGCAATCTATACCATAGCTCACGGCAACGCCAGATCCTTAACCCACTGAGCAAGGCCAGGGATCGAACCCGCAACCTCGTGGTTCTTAGTCGGATTTCGTTAACCACTGAGCCACGAAGGGAACTCCAATATGAACTATTTTTATTACAGATTCATTTAATGAGCATAATACATCATTTGCTTTTTCTGTTTTTTCATCTGTATAAAATGGAGGTGTTCATCCGGCTATCTGAAGTGGACTTGTGGAGAAAAATGAGATCTGTGAAATGTCTTTTTACTTTCTGAGAGTTATCACGATTCAGAAAGAATTTTAAGAGAAAGAATGAAGAGTAAACATCATGTAACCATTTGTAGGAATAGTAGTGTTTGAAGTGCTTTCTTTATTGCATTGAAAGAGGTGTAAAAAGTGTAATAGTGTTTTCTATTTGTTACCTGTGGAATTGAGCCTTTACATTCCAGATAACAAAAACATCTTTGACTCATGAAAGGAATTTAGAAATTTTAGTACAGAGAAGCCTAGTTCAGAGTTAATAGGTATGAACACATGTTTCTCTTTTCCTTAGGATTCCACTGCTGGTTGAATTATGGCACAAGGATAAAATGAGTAAAGATTTATTACTGGGAATTGCCAGAATCCAACTTTCGAACATCTTGTCTTCAGAAAAAACTCGCTTTTTAGGTTCTAATGGTGAACAGTGTTGGAGACAAACATACAGTGAATGCGTGCCTATTATAGCAGCACAAGGGTAATGTATTTCTTATAATTGGTCTTAGCTTTGCTTTTTATTCTGATTGGCTAGCTATAGCTTTATCCTTTCCTGTCATTTTGTTTCTGATCTTTTTTCTCTGACCTGTGGGAGCTATATCCCAGTTTGCTCTTTGGCTTTCTAATACCTACTAAACACTCATGGAGTGAATCTGTGCTACCATAAAACTTATTCAGAGTATTGAGGAAGTATTTCTCTTCCCTGTCTTTGGCCTGACAGTTTCAAGTTCAGGATTGGGTTTTTTTTTTTTTTAATTTAATAATTCAAGGTCAAATTTATAATGTAATTATAAGGTTATAATGTGAGGGGGTTTTTTTTTGAAAAATATTTTAACTTTTGCCTCCTATCTCAAGTTAAAGAATGTTACAAATGTTTGGCACCTTAATAAAGTTTTTATTTATTTATTTTTTTGCTCTGAAATTCATTGCCAACAGTGAAAAACTTGAGTTCACATATTTTAGACAAAATGATATATTTGTTGAATGATCTTTTTATACTTAATAATAAAAATTTAAATTGACTTTAATTTTATAATTCACTCACCTTAAAGCATAGTAAGAATGCAAAAGAAAATCTGGCCCAGTAAAAAGCTGAGATCTAAAATTCTTACTAAA
>PVHT020004020.1:41119496-41146064 GCA_004024745.2 Catagonus wagneri | reverse complement strand
TAAAATTCTTACTAAAATGTCTTCCCTTACTCTCCCTCATTCATAGCCACCTACGTAGAGTGAAGGGTTTAGTAAAGCCTTTTATTCACTTGGAGATCTGGGGACAGGTTTTTAGAGAATCCATTATTATGGTTAACTGAAAATTATTTTTAAAATCAGCATTCTTTTCTGTCATCGTAAGTAGAATATAATCATTATTTGTTGAAGTGATTTTAATGATGTTTGCTGTGAATATTAATTTTTATTGCCCTGCTTTGTGGACAGAAGTTTTAAGAGGTTTACTTAAGCGAAAATTTCAGAGCTGATAGCGTTTCATTTTACTTTTTTCATTTCTTATGAAATATGAGATTAGAAGAAAATGTGAAAGTTGATTAAGAGTTCTAACTGTATGGAATCCATTCATTCAAGTTTGGTTTAGACAAAGCCATGTGTTTTTGTTGCCAAAATGTTATTTTCCTCTAACATTTTTCTTTTTATTTAATGAAAAATGGTACATACAGGGGTATTCATTATTATTAAAATTACACTATTTCTCGGAATTAATCCTGAAGCAGTGCTCTTATCCATAAAAAATTTATGAATGAGTGTGTTCATCCCAAGAAAAGTAGAAAAAGAGTTCAGAATAATCTATGTATATGGTAGGGGAATCATTAGGTTTATAAAATTTTATTATATGAATTCATTAGTATGTTTCATAGGCATTAAAAATTACGTTTTTAAATTTGTCATTGAACAGAAGAAAATCCTGCTGTGTAAATGGGAAAAAAGGACAAAACTATGATTTTTAACGTGCCTGAGTACCTGCGTATCTGTCTATCTATCCATCTACCTATCTATTCAGATATAAAAGAGAAGAAGGAGGAGTTCCCATTGTGGCTCAGTGGTTAACGAATCTGACTAGTATCCATGAGGTTACGGGTTCGATCCCTGGCCTCACTCAGTGGGTTAAGGATCCGACCTGGCCTTGAGCTGTGGTGTAGGTCGCAGACGCGACTCGGATCCCTGTTGCTGTGGCTGTGGTGTAGTCTGGCAGCTGTAGCTCCGATTCCACCCCTAGACCGGGAACCTCCACATGCTGAGAGTGCAGCCCTAAGACTCCCCCCCCCAAAAAAAAAGAGGAAGGAAATTAAATTTTAGCAGTAATTTCCTGTGGGCAGTGAGATTTAAAATTTCTCTTTTACATTTTTCAGCTTTTTAAAATAATCTGCACCTGTTACAGGTCATTTTGTAATAAATATAGGTATGTACTTTAATATGGTGTTTGTGATGAAATAAAATCACATATGTAGAAGATCTTAAAATCTGTAGAAGCTGCTGCACTTTGAGCAGCAAATGTCAGGTATAAGAAGTGTTACCTACTCAATGCTCTAGAATTGGGGAAATAAAAGGAAAAATAATACAAAAGTGTTTCCATCGGTTTTAAGATATTTCTGATTTCATTTTTAGGTCAAATAACAGGATAGTAGATCTTTCTTACACAGTGACTCTAGAAGATTATGGACTGGTAAAAATGCGTGAGATTTTTGTCTCTGATTCATCTCAGGTATTTCATTGAATGTTACGAAATTCTTCTTTAAAATGGACCTAATGTGTATATGTGCATGAGTATGTTTGTTTCAATATGCTTTTTAATTTGTATCTTACGTTTTATCTGCTATACAGCAAAAGCCATCTTCTCTGCCTCCAGCACCTTTTCCTTCAGAAACCCAGACAGAGCCTCGTGAAACCTTAGAATACAAAGCAGCGCTTGAGCTAGAAATGTGGAAGGAGATGCAAGAAGACATTTTTGAAAATCAGGTTACTTTTTAAATATTAGTTAAAAACTATCTTTATCTATTTAGTATAATTTTCCGTCTCCACAGTAGACTTTTCTCTCTCTGTTTCATGGGGAGCCTATCTAGTCCTTTCGAATTCAAGAGTGCCTTACTCTTGGAGTTCCCTTTGTGGCTCAGTGGTTAACAAATCCGACTAAGAACCATGAGGTTGAGGGTTCGATCCCTGGCCTTGCTCAGTGGGTTAAGGATCTGGCGTTGCCGTGAGCTGTGGTGTAGGCTGCAGACGCGGCTCGGATCCCGTGTTGCTGTGGCTGTGGCGAAGGCTGGTGGCTACAGCTCCTGTTAGACCCCTAGCCTGGGAACCTCCATATGCCACAGGTGTGGCCCTAGCAAAGACATAAAAAAAAAAAAAAAAAAAAAAAAAAAAGAATGCTGTACTCTTTAAAAATAAGAGGTCCAGTTGTGGCTTAGTGGATTAAGAACCCAGCACAGTGTCCATGAGGACGTGGATTCAATCCCTGGCCTTGCTCAGTGGGTTAAGGATGTAGCATTGTTGCAAGCTGCGATGTAGGTCGCAGGTGTGGCTCAGATCCACTGTTGCTATGGCTGCGGCATAGGCTTGTAGTTGCAGCTCTAATTTGGCCCCTAGTCCAGGAACTTGCATATGCTTCAAGTGTAGCCCTTAAAAAAAATGAGAATAAAAATTACTCAAAATGTGACAGCTTAGCAGAAGCCACTCAGAGGGATTATCCTAGACTTTCTCGATGAATCTTGAGAATTCAGAGGTTGAGAACTTTTCTTTGCATTTCAGACCCTCATTTAGCTTATCCTCCTGGAAGCTGGGATCATCAGTTGTTAAACAAGAGAGGTAGAAAGTAGTTTAACTTTATACCGTCCTGAATTAGACTCATATGGGTATTGCTTGCCTGTTTTGTTTTAAATAAAATAGAATACCTGAAAGAAATATATGTTATCGTTGTTAATTAACTGGAAATAACTGACTTATTTGAAATATTTAGGGTTTCTTTTTTAACTTAATTTTTCTTACTTTTGTAGCTAAAGCAGAAAGAACTAGCTCACATGCAAGCTCTTGCAGAGGAATGGAAGAAAAGGGACCGAGAGAGAGAATCACTAGTGAAGAAAAAGGTAGTAACTTCTAGAAAATAGGAGGAAAAGAATATTAATGATAATATCTACTGTATGCATTAATGAAAATCTGTGGAAGGAATAACTAATTATAGTGGTTCTATATTGGCTGGATAAAGTGAATGGATGGGTCAGGGGATAGGAGGGAAGGGGTTTTCACTGTAAGGTGTTTTGTACTCTTTGGATTTTGAGTCCTGCAGATGTGTCACCTATTCAAAAAGTGAGTAAATAGAAAAACTGAGTCTCAAATTGGTGGTCAATGAAATGTCTATAAATAGGACAAGATAAGCAATGGAAAGGCTATGTTATACCAGACCAAGAGGCCATCGTATGGACTAGAAAACTCTGAAGTTATTTCCAGGTCTCTGTCTTTAGGTCATTTACATTTTACACAGTTTTCAAGTTGTCATGAACAGTCTTTCTTTTTTTCTTCTGCTTTTTTCCTGCTTTTTCTTTCAATCATTGAAAAAAATTTTTTATGATTTCATTTTATTTCTACAGTCGCCTTATTAGCAATAACCGGTTTTTTTTTTTAAGTGGTTGCTCTAGGGCATACAATATGCATCTTTACCTTAGCATAGCATGCCTTCAGAGGATATAACAGTTCATATATAGTATTAGAACTTTACAACAGCATATATCCATTTCCTCACTTGCATTCTTTTATGTTCTTATCGTGTACTTCGCTTATACTTATGTTACAAACCCTGCAATAGATTTTTTCTTTAATCAGTTACTTTTTAAAGAAGTTAAAGTTTGAGGCAATAATGTCTTTCATATTAGCCATATGAATAACATTTCTTGTGGTATGAGTCTGCAGGCAATAACTGCTATCAAATTTTTTTGAAGAAAGTCTTTATTTTGTCTTCATTAAAACTTTTTTTTTTAAAACCGGGTATAGATTTCTGGGTAGTTTTTTCTTTTAATCTTTCAGGTTAATCTCATTTATATCTTGGTTTGTATTGTCCTAATAGAACATTTGCTGTCATCGTTAACTTTGGTTTTCTATGTGTAATGAGTCTCTTTGTTCCTCTGACTGCTTTTAAGATTTTTTATCACTAATTTTTAGCAGTATGATTATGTGGGCTTTGCTGTTTTGTGTGTACGTGTGTATACTTATTCATCCTGTTTGGATTCTTTGAACATCTTTGATGGTAGGTGTGTTTGTTTTTTTAAAAGTAATTTTCATCAAGTTTGAAACAGTTGGGGTTTTTATTTCTCAAATATTTTTCCCGTGTCTCTTTAATTTTTAGTTTCCAGTTTACATGTATGTTGGCCTGCTTAATATTGTCTCTTAGATACTTCCGTTATTTTTGTCTTTTTCTTTTCAGTGTTTCATTTTGGATATTTTTGTATTGCTATGATTTAACGTTCACTGATCTTTTCTTTTGAAGGGTCTAATTTGCCATTAATCCCTTTCAGCATAATTTTTCATTTCCTATGCGCTACTTTTCATATCTAAAAGTTCCATTTAACATATTCTACTTATCATTATGTTCATGTTTTTCTTTACATTCTTGAATATCTGGAATATATTTATAATAGGTTATCTGTTAGTTCCACCATCTGTATCGTTTTGAAATCTGTTTCTATTGATTTTTTTCTTTAGGGTGTAGATTATATTGTTCTGCTTCTTCACATGCCTGGTAACTTTTTATTAGATACCAGAAATTAAAGTTACATTGTTGGTTGCTGGATTTTATTGTATTCCTTTAAAAGCTGTTGGATTTTGTTCTGCTACTTAAATTCTTTGGGATGATTTTGATCCTTTTAAGTTGTGTTAGGATGATTCCTGAGCATTTTTAGCATTAGGCTATTTAGCAGTGTTGTCTTAAGGACTCTGCCTGATGCCTAGTATATGAGAAGGTCTTTCCACTCTGTGGTAGGAAAGTAAAATACCTTCAAAACTGTTTGAGCCTTGGAATTATTCAGCCTATTGCTTTCCAGTAGTAATTTTCCCAGCCTCATGAAGTTTCACCTCAGATCTGTATTCAGCCTCAGATTTGAGGGGATTACTTTGCATGTTTCTGGATGTCACTCTCTATGCCTCACCCTCCTCTCCTCACACATTTTAGTTGCCACAGCTTCTCCAGTCTGGGCTTTTTCTTAGCTAAGGAAGATTGCTAGGCAGTGTTTGGGTTCCTCTTCCCTGATGGTCTGGAAATTGCCTCCAGACAGTAAGCTAAAGTCATTGTAGAACTTGCTTGGTTTCCTATCTCTCAGGGATCATAGGCCTGTGCTGCCTACTGCCCAGTGTGTGAAAACAGTTGTTTCATTTGTGTTGTGAAGTTTGTGGTTGTAATTATAGAAGGGAGTGGTAGGTCTTTATGGGTAGAAGCAGAAAGTCCCCAGGCCTTTGACATGGTCTAACTTAATTTTCAATCATTGAAAATTTGAAAGACCAGTGGGCTTGAAAGAAAAAAACCTAAGGGAAGAAGAAGAAAAGACTACACCAAAGCTTCTGTTTTAAGAAATGTTCAAATAACCAAATGGTAACTAAAACCCCTTACACGTATTTAACCATTACACTGGTTTTACTTAAAAGTAACTTTTATATTAAGTAGTATTTATAGTTTTCAACTATAGTATCATGTATCTGAATAAGCTGGAAAATATTTAAATTTTTTGAATTTTTCGTTTAGCTTTTAGGACAAGTTAATCTTTTAGCCATCTTTAAAAATATAATTGGTAAGTTCTCCAAAGTTCATGTTTTGTAAAATTCAAATCATGTTAAATGTTAAAAAGTTAAAATTTTCTGGAATTGTGATAAATCCATCTTGTGCCATAATTGAACTTTCTTTTGCAAAAGGGAAAAAATGAGTAATTCTTGGTTGTTATCTTGGTAGTAATGTTGTTTCAGTTGAAAATTTTTAGTTGGTTTCCACGTATTCAACTTCTACCACCATTTCAGCTCAAATTGATGAGCTCTTCACTAGTTAATAATAACTCCAATCAGAAATATTGAAATCAGAAATATGCCTGGGTAATAAGTGGCTTAGCTGTTTATCTAGTTTTCCATTTTCTTTAAAAAATAACCTAAGTACATTTTGAGAGTAACAGCTCATTTATTTTAACGTGTCCTATCTCGAAAGAATATTGTCAAGTAGGATGTACTAAAATGTGATCAGGTTTTAAAATTTTTATAAGACACTGTAAAATTGAGGAAAAAAAGCAAAGCAGTTTTTCCTTAAGATGCAGTCTTTTCAAGCTGAATGTTCTGAGAATCTTACACTCATATTTCTATGCCCATAATATATGACCCTTTTTTATTAGCTGAAGTTTTTTTTTAAAAAACAGTATGTAACTTGTTCAGTACTTTGGAAGTTTATCTGAAGGAGTCTTTGAAATGTTAGTGGAACATTATACAATTAACTTATTTTTGTTTCTGCTTTTCTGCACAATATAATGATCTAATAGTAAATGAAAGTTTATTTACTCATTATGAAAGCTATTCTTCCTTTCAGAAAGGTAACGAGCTAGTAACCCATCAATTTAAGATGAAATGGTGAACTACCTAACTCAAATATATTAGTGTTGTATTTGTAATAGTAAATGAGTATTTTATGCATATGAGCTGTACCTAAGATAAATCACTGGTAGATTGGGTTTTTATTTGGTTTTTAAATCTTTCAAGTGTGTGTGTGTGAGTGAGTGATCTTTGGAGAGCATGTAAGAATTATTCTGTTACTTGAAAAAGAAGAGATTATTTTCGTGGAAGTATTTTTCTGTTTCATAAAATAATTCATCCTTTTCAGTTGTCATAAACTTTTTCAGTTATACAGAAACTGTCCTAAATAAATGAAGCCTTAGTTAACCTTGAAGTAGATAACACAATTTTGGGGGTAAAGTGAGATATTTACAGCCATACCAAACCTTTATGTCCAGAAACAAGTGTACTGGTAATTTTTTTCTCCTTTTACTGTTGTGACTTTTCTAATCACCTTGTTGAACAGATGATGATGCTAAATCCAGTGATTATTAACTAATGAATTTTTAAGTTATGATTACATTTATAACATTCTGGTCCTCTTCTGTCCTTTGAGTAGCTGAGATAATGTTTGTTCTGTCTCCCTTATGACTTCTCTTAAGATAGCCAGAGATAGCTATCATGTACCCACAGAGGAGAATGACATCAGTTCTGCGTAAGGGAGCATGAGGAGGTGTTTTACAGATAAGATCATGTTTTCACTTTGATGAAGATTAGTAGATACTGCCAATGGGACTCAGGGACATTTTAAACAGAGAAGTTTGAAATGGGCTTTACATTAAGAAGTTTGCGTGTAGCTTGGTGTGGGGAGAAGGGAGGAAAGAGTGTACCTCAAGAAATCAGGTGGGAGAGGCCTATGGAATGTAAATGCTCTTGTATTCCATTTGATCCTGTAGACGACTTCCTCAGCTTTCTCAGCCTGAGTTTTCTGAGAGAATTTAGCCCTAATGCCCAGAGGTAGCCATTGTTGGTAATGGATTAACTTTTCTCCTCTGCATCTACAATGATAGAGTTGCGTACCATTCTAGGAGAATGTAGAAAAAATAATCACTTAAATTGCTTTATATGTTCTGTGGCTCAAATGATAAATGCTGCTTGGTAAAGGTAGAAATTTGAGGATTTTTGTTCATAAAGGTTTTTATTGAAGGGAATACGGAAATCAGGTTTTCATTTTGGAACAATCATTCTGATGGAAGTATAGTGGATGGAATAGAGGAATGTGGAACTAAAATCAGCAAATCCAAAAGAGTAAAAATATGTATAAAAGAAAATGAAAGCTAAAAACAGTAGTGATGAGATTATGGAGAAAAGGAGGAATGGATGTTGAAGCACTGAAATTAAGGATGTTTCAGATCTCAAACCTTGAGGGATCCTCAGTGCTACCCTGTGGTCCTACTGCATTCCCTAATCAATTTATTCTCGCTCCAGAAAAAATTAATTCACACTGGTTTTCGTAAACAACCCTCCCTCATCCTCACCCAGTTTGATCTCTACCTTTCTAAAACATTTCCTCTGCTTGAATTTCTCTACTCACTTATCCTACCAGTCTACTGACCTCACTGGTCTCGCCTTCCTAATTTTCATGGTAGATCCTTCTCTTTATCTCAACTTCTGTTGGCTTTATTGGCTTGCTCCAAGGCCCAGTCCTTGAATCTCTTTTCTCTTTTAATACTCACTCCTGGGGTGATCTCAGCCACTTCCGTGCCATTATATATGTTACATACACTATGCGCGTTATATATAAACAAATGTATAATGTTTACTTCCATCCTCTGCATTTGGCTGTTCAGCTGCCTACACTTCAATGCCGAATGGCTGTCTAATAAGCATCTCAAATTTAACATGTCTAAAAACACTGTATATCTCCATCCTGTGTAAATTTTTTTCCTGTTGATTCTTTTAATAAATGGATATACCTTTTATTTAGTTGTTCAGGCTGTAAGCCAAGTCATCCTGATTCTGTTTCATTCTACATCTGATTTATTAGCAAATCCTCTTGACTCCGCTTTAAGAATGTATCCTGGCAATGAAGAATTTCCAGCCACCTCCATTGCTACTTCTCTAGTTTAAAAAAATCAAGAAAAAAATCAAGATCTCTTTCCTGGATTACTGCATTTCCTTTTTTCCTTTTTTTCCTTTTTTTTTTTTTTTTTTTTTTTTTTTTTTTTTTTTTTTTTTTTTTTTTTTTTGCCATACCCGAAGCATTCAGAAGTTTCTGGGCAAGTGACAACACCCGATCCTTAACCACTAGGCCACCAGGGAACTCTTAACTTGGTATTCTTTACCCCTATAACTTATACCCATCTTAGCTAGGAGTGGAGGGACCTACAAGGCTTTGTGTGATCTGTTCCCTAGCTTCCTCTGTGACCTCATCTTTTGTCAGCCTCCTCTTCACACAGTCTGTTGTAACCACCCTGGCCTCTTTGTTTTTACTCAAACATGCTAAGCCACCTCACTCAGGATCTATAGAATGCTGTTCTTTCAGAGATATTTTCTGATCTGCTTGGAATACTCTGAGTCCCTGTCTGACCACTGTTTCCAAAATAGTGTCCTCTTCCCCTGCCCCAGGCACTAACTCCTCATTCTGCTTTATTTTCTTCATAGCATTTATCTACTGTTGTATCACATATCTACTTCTTTGTTTATAGTTTCTTTCTTTAGAATATAGGTTCCACCTGACTTAGTTTTTCCCAGCATCTGCTGGGTATTCAATAAATATATGTTTAAATTAAAAAGATAATGATTTCAAATTTTATATAGTTTGAGATTTTGGGGGAATATTGGCATGTTCAGCAGGTTTGGGATATATAGGTATGAAACTCTGGACAGAGGTTTGACTTTGCAGCATAAATTTGGGAATTCTTCATATATGTGATGATATGTAGGTAAACTCACCCAAGGAAGTCATGTAGTTTGAGAGGAGAAGACATCATGAGACAGAACTCTGGGAATACAGATGTTTGGGTTGCCTGAGGAAGAACATACGGTTTGAATATTCCCTTGCCATTGTTTTCCTGTCTTTCTCTTTACATGTAGCACTCAGAATTTGACACATTTATGTTAGTAATTTTGGTTAAGGATTTGAAGGGTGAACCAAAATTCAGTGGTAGAGTTAATAGAATTAAATGATCTTGGTTGGTTGGTTATGTTGGGCCTAAATCATCAAAATGAAGTTTAACAAGGACAAATGTCAAGTTCTGTAGTAAGAGTGAAATATTAACTTGGACAATGGCTATTGTTCTAGATTTAAAAACAAAAACCTTGAGGATTTTCTTTGACATAACAAACAGTGTTACTAAGATTCTCAGACAGAAAATGCAGTTTTAGACAAAGTCAATAGACATGTGTTGACCTAGTCTTTGACAGCGTGCATTCTTTGGTCTCTGACTAGTGAGATCACATCTGGGTACCATATTTTTAAAAGAACTTAATGTAGAATACAGACTCCTAATTCAATCCAAGATATTAGAGGATGTGGAAACCATAACATGTGACTAATAGTTGTAGCTTGTGTTTATCTTGAGAAGAAAAAAGGCTAGGAGGATATATGATGCCCACTACTAGACTCAAATATGTGAAGATACTTTTTTTTTTTTTCTGTTTCCCAAGTGGGTAGAAACAGGATTAAAGGTTAGACTTTTTTTTTTGTCTTTTTGCCTTATCTAGAGCCACACTGGCAGCATATGGAGGTTCCCAGGCTAGGGGTCTAACAGGAGCTGTAGCTGCCGGCCTTCGCCACAGCCACAGCAACGCGGGATCCAAGCCGCATCTGCAACCTACACCACAGCTCACGGCAATGCCGGATCGTTAACCCACTGAGCAAGGCCAGGGATCGAACCTGCAACCTCATTGTTCTTAGTCGGATTCGTTAACCACTGAGCCACGACAGGAACTCCTAAAGGTTAGACTTTTAAGGAGCAGGGCTTTATTGGCAGTAGTAGAGAGAAAATCATATTGAGGCTTGGGACCTGGAGACTATAAATGGTGAGGAAGACAGAAAATTTGGTTCAGAAATTCCTAGTAAATATGATCAGTCTGAACTAAAGCTAGAAAACCACAAGAGTCCTATATTTCCTGTATAGGCCAAGCACATAGATCTCATCCTTGATGGGACTCACGTTCTTAGAAGAACAGGACGTTAGGCCTATAGAAATCAGAGTACTAGCTTAGGGGCCAAGCAGGAGCTCTAGCCTCAGAAGCATTTAAATACTCAGTTATTTGAACTGTAGTAAAGGCCCAGATGGAACAAAAGGAGAACTGACTTGAAACTGACTAGCTGGCCTATCAACAGGGTTAATTCCAGGGAAAGAGCATAAGTGACCGAGAGGGCTTCAGAGGAATACTGGAGCAGTGAACAAGGCAGATTTTTTTAAGGAGCTAGGTTTTTTCCTAAACACAAGATTTTAGTAGCAGTCTAACTAACCACCCAGCGGGAGAAAAACTTCCTCAGGAGACATTTACTAGAGATAATCTAAGCAGAAATTAGTTTGGCTTCCTTCCTTAGAGTATAGTAGAAAGAATTTCTGCCTTGACTTGGATGTAATTCATGATTTTCCTATCCTTTGTTTCAGTAAAATAATAATATATGCATTTTTGAATTTGAGGAAAAGTTAAGATAACTTTCATTCTATTTTAGGTGGCTGAATATACTATATTAGAAGGAAAACTTCAAAAAACCCTAATTGACTTAGAGAAGCGAGAGCAGCAGCTTACCATTGCAGAATCAGAGGTACTGTATATTTATCATATCTTTCTTTCACAGAATCCATATATTAAATTCATACCTTTTGCTTATTTTTCTTTTATACTTATATAAAACATATTTCATGGAAATTATGGAGAAAAATGTCATTCAACCGAGTAAAGCACATTTTAATGTTGGAATATGAGGAATAGGTAGAAAACTGTGTGAGTGGAAATGATTAACTATTATTCAGTCAGCTTTGGCTGATTCCTGAAATAGTGGGGATTTTTGGTTACTTTTGCAATTGTGTGGAAGGAATGGATAGTTGTGCTCCCTGGAGAAAAGAAGATGTAGCACAGGCTCGGGGGCCTCATAATCCTGATTTTGTTTTCAGTAAAAAGGGAATATCCCTCTTTCTTGCCCATTAATGATTAGATCCCAAGAAACAATAAACTTATGTTAGTACTATGCCTAGTTAGCATTTTTGTTAGGTCTTATTAAATTTTACCCTGAATACTTCCTAAAATTATTATACGGTCACTTCAAATTATTAGAATTTCTTCCACACGAAATATGTACTGCCACTTCCTTACCAAAATGTGTTTCTTAAAATTTTTGCAGTGTATCACCCTATCCTTATCTTTACACATTTTCTGGGATTTCTAAATCAATTTAGGTACTTAAACTTAAATATAATATGTTTGGCTCTGTCATCTTCTAGGCGATTAGGTAGAAAATAAGTTTTTAAAGTAGAGAAGAACCTTGGAGATATTAACATATAATAAAATGGGTTTTATTCAGATAGGAATTTTAAGCATTTAGGGCCTTTTCAATTGAATGTATGCATTATATATAGATATTTGGTTATACTTTGTATTTTAGAATTAAACGATAATTGAACACTTGTAATAGAAGCACTAACTTTCTAATAACTGAAAAACCATATGAAAATCAATTTGTAACATATTCTGAACATTTGACCATGAATAAGGATAATAGAATATTGAACAATAATATAACTTCTTAAAAACGTACCTTTTTAAGCTTCAAAGAGAAAGGAAGGAACTGAAATCAGAACGTGAACGGAACCTGCAAGAACTCCAGGATTCCATCCGTAGGGCCAAAGAAGATTGCGTTCACCAAGTAGAACTAGAAAGGATAAAGATCAGGCAACTGGAAGAGGATAAACACCGACTTCAGCAGCAGGTTGGATTAAAATTCTTGTCATCTTTTTAAACCTAAGGTTTACTTGCATTCTAGAAGTAACAGAAATGGTTCACTAAAGAATTAAAAATTCTCAGTGATTTGGACTATTAATCATATCTAGTGCACTGAGGTTCAAATATAAGTTAGATCTTCTTAAGTCAAAACTAAAGACTATATTGGAATAATTTGACTTACTTTATAACTATTTGCATGAGATTGTACTGTATTTTAACTTTCTACTTAAAATCTTTTTCTGATAAATCTCCTTGACAAACAGATAGTCTTCATATATCACTAGACCAAGTTCAGGTAAGAACCAAATTTCATAAGAGAATCGTCTCTGTGCCTTTCCATTTTCACTGTCCTTGTTTTTGTATATTCTCTTCTCAATTTCTATAACACCACTCTCTTATTTTTCTGTACTTTTCTTGCCATTTTTCAGGCCCTTTGCAGGCGTTTTTTTTTTTTTTAGAGCCACACCCGTGGCATATGGAAGCTCCCAGGCTAGGGGTCAAATCATAGCCGCAGTTGCCAGCCTACACCAGAGCCCCAACAA
This sequence comes from Catagonus wagneri, assembly GCA_004024745.2. Classification (NCBI taxonomy): domain Eukaryota; kingdom Metazoa; phylum Chordata; class Mammalia; order Artiodactyla; family Tayassuidae; genus Catagonus; species Catagonus wagneri. The sequence continues at coordinate 41,133,210 of PVHT020004020.1, read as the reverse complement.
AACAGGATCCAAGCCTACACCACAGTTCATGGCAATGCCGGATCCTTAACCTACTAAGCGAGGCCAGGGATCGAACCCACATCCTCATGGATACTAGTAGGCTCTGTTACCACTGAGCCACATTAGGAACTCTGGGCTTATTTTCTTTGATCTAGCTATTAGATGTTAGACTTTCTCGAAGCTCAGGATTTAACTTCTACTGAACAATTTTACTCATGCCCATGGCTTCAGGGACAGTCTATACCTCTGGGACTTGGACATTTGTACCCTAAACCTTTGCTTTGCACAATAGACTTTTTATTTCTTTGCCTTTTTGACATGTCTAGTGGGGTGTCTTAAAGGCATTTAAAACCCAGCATGATCCTCCTGTCCATACTTGACCTTGCTATCAAGTATTCTTTACTGCAGTAATGGACCCCTGTAACCTGTTCTTCCTGTTGCAGCCTGAGTGATATTTTTGAAATTTGGGAATCACAACAGCCTCCTCTAAAACCATTCAGGATCATCTTAATGCTCTCTCGATAAAGACCAGAATTATTACCTTGCCCTCCAAGCCTCTGCGGAGTTTGGACTCAGCCTGCCTCTCTCACCTCATCTCCCACTCTTTCACCTCTGCCGTATGCTGTCCAGCCACATTGCTCTTCTTCAGGTCCTCAAGCATACCATGCATGCTTTATCCTTAGGATCTTTGTGTGTGCTGCTTTTTCTGGGCCTAGGGAACTATACTAATCCTTCAGTTTCCAGCGAGGCATCACTTTCCCAAAGAAATCTTCCCTGACCCCTGCTGTCCGAGTCTAGGTCTAGTTTTTGTTACGTGTTTTCTTGGGATATTATTTTCCTGTTCTGTTTCTTTATGATATGTTATAGTGGTTTGTTTTTATTTTCATTCGTGTTATAATTTGATCAGTGTCAGATTATTAGCTCCATAAAACTGTTTTGGTTCATATCTGCATGCCTGGAGACCAGCCAGTCTTCAGCACATGATAGGGGCTTAATAAATTTTTGCTGAAGAAAAGAAGGCTCAAGCTGTTAAAAATGAAGCTTATCTTTCTTGAAAAATTTCAGTATAGATTAGATATGTATGATGAATGCCTCTGAAGTCTTTAGTAAATTCTGGCATGAAAAATAGTATCCAGAGCAGTTCAGGTCAGTTAAGATCCTATTATTTAGATGGTTATAAATATAAATTTGATCGTTACTATGGAGGCCTCATTTAAAGTATGAAAAATAGGGAGTTCTCATTGTGGCTCAGCAGTAATGAACCCAACTAGTATCCATGAGGATGTGGGTTCAATCTCTGCTCTTGCTCAGTGGAATCCCACATTGCCATGAGCTGAGGTGTAGTTCACAGATGCGGCTCAGATCCTGTTTTGCTGTGGCTATAGCATAGGCTGGCAGCTGCAGCTCCAATTCAACCCCTAGCCTGGGAACTTCCATATGCTGCAAGTAGGGCCCTAAATTCCAACAAAAGAAAAAAAAAAATGAAAGATAAAATTGTAAAAGTGGGCAGTTGTGATGAGATCCACCAGTAATGCCTCTCTTCAACTACTGACCAGGAATATTCTGCCATCTAGAACAAAGGCTTCTAACATGTATTAAAATCACCAGGGAACTCTTGAAAAACACCCAGACTGGGATAATTAGCTTATATGTTTGTGAGAAGAAACTTCCTGGTAAGAACTGGTATTTTGGAAAAATTCCCTGGGGCACTCCTAAAATGTATGGTAAGACCTGGGGAAAAAAATAGCGTGGGCAGCCCAAGTTTCTGGGATGCCCAAATTGTTAAGTCAAGGACTTCCTGTCGTGGCTCAGTGGTAATGAACCCGACTAGCAACCATGAGGACATGGGTTCCATCTCTGGCCTCGCTCAGTTGGGTTAAGGATCCTGCATTGCCGTGAGCTGTGGTGTAGGTCGCAGATGTGGCTCAGATCTGGCATTCGCTGTGGCTGTGGTATAGGCCAGCAACTGCAGCTCCAATTCTACCCCTAGCCTGGGAATTTCATATGCTTCAGGTGCTGCTCTAAAAGTGAAGAAAAAAAAAAGACTGTAAATATTTCCCACTTTATATATAAGAAAACCTTTTAGGCCCTTATTCTGAACTAGGTTACGTGTACTATACATACAATTCTAACTAGACAGGTAGAAGGGACAGATAGATAAGCTATCAGTCCAAGGTGATGAAGACAAAGTACCTGTATTCAAATATGTAAAAGCAGTTATCAGAACTGAAAAAAATCAGTGTAGTTTATGGACCACTTAGCAAAGGAAAAGAGTCCAGCATGCTTAGTAGCCTGATTAATAATATGTACTAGTAGATTGATAATGTCCCTAAATGGTTAAAAATTAAAAAAAAGGTAAATATTATTAGCTTTTTGTTTAAATTCTTAGATTCTTTAGATCTTTAGACAGGTTTCTTTTCAACTTTAAAAACAAAACTTTGCACCATTCAAAGAGGTAAACTTCAGTTATTTGGAAAATGTCCATGTATGGAATACTCATGACCTAAAGATACTGGATAAATCCTAATTAGAATTATTGGTAATTTAAATTCCTTTTTTTTTGCCACCAGTTTTCTCAGTATTTCACATTTAGTTAGGTCTTAATCTTAAAGAGATAATTGGTTTTTCTAATGAATAGTCATATTGAGGTATGTTTTCGGAAAGCACCTTTGGCAGTACTTATTTGCATTTGTTTGTTTTTTTTTTTAAAAACAGATTTGAATGGAATGTCTTTATATTCTCTCTTTTTTTTTGGAGTTTTGAAACTGTTCTAAGGGAAACTATAGTGTTTAAAGTAAAGCAGTCTCTCCTTTTTTCTTTTTTTTTTTTACTTTTAATTCAAGGAAGTTTGCCTGCTTTCATTAGAGCATTATTCTAGGCGACAAAAAGATCTGAATTCTTTTTCTGTGTCTGCTGCTAGGTGGCTCACTAGCTCTTTGGCACTGTCTTAGTAATTTAGCTCTTAGTAATTTACCTCATTTTTTTAATTTATAAATATGAAGATTATGCCAAGTAATCTTTAAATTACCTTATAGTAGTATTGGAATTATGAAATTTATAGGGCGAATGATTGCAATAAATACTAATTGAAATTACACTTATTTTCATTAATAATCAGGTATATCTAGGAGTTCCTGCTCTGGTACAGTGGGTTAAGTATCTGGCATTGCCACAGCTATGGCGCAGGTCACAGCTACGGCTCAGATTCACTCCCTGGCCCAGGAACTTCCATATGCCAGGGATGCAGCCAAAAAAAAGAAAATCAGGTATATCTACAATCCTCAATCTTACATATGACATTTGAAGAAATTATTTTCAGTATTTTTATGAAATGATTTTCTTTTGCCATCTGAAATTTAAAATAGTAACAAATACTCATTTTATAAGAAGCTTCATACTCCTAAAAAGTTTTTGTATGTTGCTAATCAGCTGATTTACTAAATTTTTAAGATTACTAGATTTCTTAATTTTCTTCCTTGTACTTGATGTATTTTCTAAATTTTCTAAATATGAACATGCCTTAGAATAAAAAAATGACTGTTGAATTCTGTAATATTAAAGTTTGCATACTACTATTTTAATATGGCTGTAATATTTTTTTTCGAACAGCTTAATGATGCTGAAAATAAGTATAAGATTTTGGAAAAGGAGTTTCATCAGTTCAAGGATCAGCAAAGCAACAAACCAGAAATTCGACTACAGTCTGAAATAAATCTTCTCACTTTGGAAAAGGTACCTATGTCAATTTATGGCAACTTAATTAGCCCTCATGATCAATTTATAAAATCAGTGATACTTGCATATACAGCGTAATAACATTTAACTGTAGCACTCTGATACCAAGTAAGAACACATTAGGAGTTGCTTTTGTGGCTCATTGGTATGAACCTGACAACTAACTATCCATGAGGACACAGGTTCAATCCCTGCCCTTGCACAGTGGGTTAAGGATCTGATATTGCTGTGAGCTGTGGTGTAGGTCATGGACACGGTTCAAATCCTCCATTGCTGTGGCTATGGTGTAGGCCAGCACCTGCAGCTATGATTTGACCCCTAGCCCGAGAACTTCCGTATGCCACAAGTGCGGCCCTAAAAAGCAAAAAAACACATCGGAAAATTTGAGGCATGTGATACTCACTGTCATGATACTCACTGTCAATACTTGAATTTCTTGCTTTTGTCAGTTATAGCCTATATTACAGTCCTTGGTTGGAAACAATTGAGTAAGATTCAGGTGTTTGTAAAGGAATTCACAAAACTGTCAGGAAAGCTAAAGAACTAGTTTCAAAACACTGGCAGGAACTGAGGAAGGCAAGTCATGGACTCATGCTGTCAGAAAACAGTCTACTCTGGATGCTCCTGTTGCTGCCATGACTGCCGTGTCACTGGATTATGTATTCCCTGATTCTAGTGCTATGAATTCACAGTTTTGCAGTGGCCTCTGAATATTACTACCCTTTAGACTGAGTGTCCCTGATAGGAATATGCATTTAAATCTAAGGCCTGCGCTTTCCTCTCTGTTTGAAAGAAGGGATAGCCATCCTATTTTGTTTTCTATGGTTGGAAGCCAGGTCTTGATTCCCATTTGTGTTGGGATTTCCCACAAACAAAAAGGATGTTTGACTTTTAGGCTTTAAAAAATCTATAATGGGCAACAGACAGTCTAAATTTGACAGTATGAACTCTTGCATTTTATAGTTTGGCATTATTAAAAAGAACATACACGGGGGGGAAAAGCAGTTAATAAAACAGGAAAATAATCCTTAGAAGTTTAAGGGTTTAATTGGGAGTTTAATTGGTGCGTTAGCCATTGCCTGTATATTCCCACTCAGCTTTGTGTTGAAGGTTTCCTTGTCCTTTGTCTTCTGTGGATTCAGCCACTAGGGGACACCATAAGAAGATCGGTAGAGAGGCTTCGGGAAGATACCCAGCAAGTTCTTTGTTTTATCTTTCGACCTTGTTACTTCCCTTATTTTTTCTGGAAGTAGTTACATTTTTTATGGATCCATCTCCCACTATATCGTCCTTCTCCCCAGCTTCCTTATGCAGTCAGTCCCCACTGTGGTTCTAGTCTGCTGGACATCCCCAGTATTATATCATTCTGATTTTTAGTTTCCTGGCAGGGTGCTGATTGATATACTTGGGTTTTCATTATCCCAGAAACCTATTTTCTGTATATACTATTTGTGATATGACGTTAAATGCCATTATGAATGACTCAAAAATGTTTAGGATATCATAAATAACAAGCTACAAAAGAGACAGGGGACTTAGATAATTATAACAAAAGGTAAACAAGAGCAGATTTCATCTAACTTTCCTTACTAAATTCCATGAGTGCAAAGGGAAAACAGAGTCACTTCTACTGAAATCAATACCTTAAGTATTACAAAGAAATGAGGTTGCATATAGAACCTAAAAAAATAAGTGAAACTTTGAATAGGTGAATACATGGATGAGGTTATTCCTAAAAGAGGTATTGAAGAGGAATATATAAGATGAAAACGTCCCTTGCGTATTTGGGTAACTGCTTGACTAGAACCTACAGTTTGGTCATTATACTAGTATAGTTGACCCTTGTATGTATGATTGTAGCATGGTTGACAACGTGAGTTTGAGGTGTGAGGGTTCACTTTTATGTAGATTTTTTTCAGTAAATACTACTAGAGTACCACATAGACTCATGGTTGGTCGAATCTTCAGATGTGGAACCAAGTATATGGAGTGTCAAGTGTGAAGTTATGCGCAGATTTTTGACAGCATGTAGCATGAGTACTCCTACATTGAACAAATGTCACCTATAGTAAATATAGGCCCGGTGAAAGAATGCTGGAAATGTAATTTTCAACCATATTGAGAATTTCATATTTTATCTGATTTAAAAAAGCCAGATTACTCTCGAGTTTATAAGACTGGCTTAATCGACTTTAATAGAAATGGAGATTTTTTTTGGGTGTGGGGGCATAACCACGGCATGAGAAAGTTGCAGGGCCAAGGAACAAACCCTTGCCACAGCTTTGCCATCAGGGACCTCTGAAATGGAGAATTTTGATGAACTCTTTTGGGGAGACAGAAGTTGTAGGGAATTCTAATCTTAGACAAATTCCATTTGCGATGCTAATGGAGTGGTTAAATGAAGGATTTCACTAAGTGGTTAAAAATGAGAAAATCCAGTAGGAAGAGAAAAGTGCTAAGACATACAGATTTGATATTCATTTGAATAAAGTAGCAGTTTTAGAAGTAGATGCAGTTGCTTAAGGAGTGTTTGAGAAGAACAGACAATCATGAAGCTTGGGGGAAAGTTCAACTTTTAGAACAAGCAAGAGTTAGGGAAGGAAGCTAAAGAGATTTAGAGAAATAATAAAAGCAGTCTAGTGCTATGCCCAAAAGAAAAGGAGGAGTTTCGAGAATGAGGAAGTAAAAGTAATCTCTTATGATGGGAAAGTCAAGAATGGTTGAGGAAAGACCATGAGTTTGGCAGTTAAGATGTCACTGATTTTTAAGAAGCCAAATTGCAGAAGGTTATAAAAAGTTTGGCTTTGAAAAGAAAACAAGAAGAAATATAGGCCAGAGGCCTAAAGCTCTTGAGAAAAGCTTATTTAGAGGTAGGAAAATCAGAGAATATTTTTAGATTGAGAGAAATTAACTGCAAGGAGAAACTGAAGGTTTTAAGAAAGCAGATGGTGGGAGCATAGATTTAAAACTTAGACCTTGATAGCACTATTAAAGAGGCAAAAAGGGTGAGTATATAGAAAATTTGCAGACAAGAGTAAGAATGTAGTTAACAACAAAAAAAGAGTTGAAAAGGGTATTAAATGGTTTCTTGTTCAGTTTCTGAATTCATTAAATGTTTCTGCACATTGTCAGATGCCATGCTATTTTTGGTTCCTTTTCTTACCCCCTTATCTATTTAATTGCAAAGTCTTGTTGATTCTACTTCTTTCGTATCTGGACAATCTCTTCTTTCTCCATGTTTGGCCTTCTCCTCATTTCTCTACTAGTGACCTCAAATCCGGCTGGACATTTCTCATCCCCCCAAGTATAAAGTATTTTGGTTTTTGTAAATATGAATTCTGTGGCTTACTAGAGATACTTGAAGCATTCAGACAATATCTCATCATTTCTTACATACTTTTGACACCTACTTAACAGTTTATTTTACCTTTGGGAAATTCAGAGCCAAATATCTCAAAATTGGAGCATATTCATATTTTCTGGATATAAACTAGGTAATAGACATAAATTGTGATTTAAAAAATTCCTTTTTCCATCTACACTTCTAATGAAAAGGATAAAAAATGCCAAACATATTAAAAGTAAAAACAGTACCATGAACTTGAGGGGGAAAAAAAAAGCATAAGTAAACTCCCTGTATATCAGATCTAATGAATTCATTCAGTATGTTTAAGTGCCTAGTAAAACAAGGCTTCTCGGCATGTCTGAAAATTCTTTGTAAGTTTTTTTGGAGCCAGAAGAGGGCAGAATCTTATTTCTTAAGTAACAAAGTCATGCAAGCACAGAAAGGAAGACATAAGTGAAAAAGTATCCGATTTAGTCTGTAACTTCTGTTTATATCTGATCAAGAGCCTTTTTCTTTTCTGATTATTCGTACTCTTCAATGTAACACATATTCCCACTTTTTACTGAAATGGCCTAAAAATAAATTGGCAGTAAGATACAGTTTTACCAAATGCCATTCTTGATTCCCTTTATTACATGAGAGGTGAATAATAGTTTATGATTTGTTTTTAGCTAGGAAATGACTGTTAGATAGCTTTTTAAAAATAATTGGGAAAACATTCTAATTCAGTAGAGTATACAGAGGGTTTGGACAGAAGCTAAAATCTATTTAAGGACATTTGGTTGGTAATTACTGTGTACTCACCAACTTCGGGCAAAGAGGAAGAAGTAAGTATGTTCTCCTTTTGGGACCTCACTTATAAAAGATTTTGTAATATAATTAGATGATTCAGAATCATGACCGACTGTATGATCAAATACCAGGGAAGGTAATGAGAACTCTTTGCCCTTCAGAAAGGAGATAGCATTTGGTGTTCAGAATATAGTAGTTTTAAGATAACTCCACAAAAGGGTAGAATTTTAGCTGAACCTGAGGTTTTAAATGCACGGTGAGGAAAAGAAAGAATCGACAGGCTTAGGAAGTAACTTGCTCAAGGAGGTGGATGTAGGGAACACAAACCTGGTGGTTGGAGTAGATGGTTTCCTGTTGAGGAATATTTAGTAGGTTGATCAAGTAGGATGGAAATTCTGTTTTGGAGTGCCTTAAAACCTAGGCAGAGGAGATCAGTCTTTATTGAGGGCAAGTTTTAGTAGAGAGTAAATTGATGTAGTATGGACTTGCAGGATTTGTAGATGGAATACAGTTGAGGTTGAGGAGCCAAGAAATGGTGAGATGAGCCAGAGCTCGCAGAAAATGGTAGTAAGGTTGTCAGAGAATAGTACTGGAAACTATTTCAAGGGAGAAATCTCTAGTTTCTTGGGAGAGATTGGAACTGGGAAATAGAAGATTGGAGGCAAAGACAGTCCCATAACTCTAGGAGAGAATTAGGGTAGTGGGCTGAGCAAGGATAGAAACAAGGACATTGAGAACCAGTGAAGGTCTGTGCTTTTGGTCTTCACCAGCCTCTGAACTGACTCTGAGTCCTGAGCTAAGTTTTAATTTAAGAGTCTGTAACTTGGCTTTTAAGTACAAAGAAGACCTTCCTAAGTCTCGTATCTACCAACAAAAAGGGGGCTTTTAACGTGAGGTCTTTGAGTGCCCTGGAGTTAGGTTAAAACTTGGTTTGTGTACATTTTTCTGAGAATTGGGTCCATATATTACTTGAGAATCACAGAGGCATCTGTACCCTTAAAAAAAGTTAGGAATCATTAATTTGGTAGTTGGGTTGAATTAGAAAAATGCTATGTGTGGGTCAAGTTTGTTAGCTTAGGGGTTTTTTTTGTTTGTAATTGTGACTTACTGTGTGAATAACTATGCAAATGTGTGTTATTTCGATAATCATGGCAAAACTTTTTCTGATGGAGTCAGTTCAGTGGCTATAAATGATTTCTCTAGGTTCATCTCTGTCCTAACCCTCATCCTGGGGCTTGTCCAGGATACTAGACCTTCTCTAAGACCCAGGCACATTGTCACTTTTATTATTGAATAATACTCTTATCTTCTAGTTATAAACAGATTTTTGCTTTTCCTCTGACATACGTTCTATTGTTAATTACCAAGTAATATGTATAAATCTTTGGTGCATAAGTGGAAGAGATCATCTTTGATAATCTCAGCATATTATTCAACTGAAGACATATGAGTCTAGTTGTGAAATGTCAACACGTTTAAATCCAAGCACTAGGGATTTATAAAGCAGAAAAGACCTTAACTCCATGAAGTCATATATTACTGCAGAGAATGTTCTGCTCTTTTGTGAAGGGATTTTGGCAATCTGCTTTTCCTTTCATTTTATTTCCTTCTGAGTTTTCTCAAGTTTAAATTTTTGGATAGTGTCTTCAGTTTTATTTTTCTGCAAAACATTAGTTGTGTATATGGGAAAAGTAAACTTGGTATGAAAAAATTAGACCAGTTTAGATTAACAGTATTTAACTGTAATTCAGGCATATTATTACCTTATCTCTTAAATAGTAAAACTGTCTGTTGGCTACATGAATTTGTTTGGTACTTGGTTTGAAACATTGAGAGAGTACATTCCAGAACATAGCCAAGTTGGCTTCAGTTCATGCACAACAGATTGCCTGCTGCAAGTATAAATAATCTTTTTTTTAAATTGAATCTCTTTCGTGTCTTTTTTTATGTATTTGAAGAAAAATAGAAAATAAAAGTTAGCTGAATATTATTATGACCATTATTTTTCTGACTCTGGGGTTTATCTTAACATTCTTAAAATATTTTTGACTTTGTACTCTTTCTTAGTGAACTGCTATCCGATAAAACATTTTACTGTTTTTAGCATTCTTAGATTTTTGCCAAAATAGAGTTAAAGTATCTCTGCTAGCTCTCTTTGGTGTAAGACAAAATTCCACATAATGATAGGCCTCCAAAAGGAATAATTTGGTTTCTAAGATTGAGCGTATCAGCTAAATTGGAATGCTAACAGAACTTCTTTTTGTAAAAAAAAAAAAAAAAAAAATGTATTTTCACTCTATGATCTTTTTGTAATATATATGTTTTAAATACATTTATAGTAACTGTCTGGAGGTTAAGACTGATTTAGTTCCTTTTAGTATAGGCTGTTAGGCAGTAAAAATACGACTATATTTTAAACAAGAAAATGTTCACGTGCCATAATATTTACAGTAAATTATATAACAGTTTTAGATGATGTCGTATGTTACACTATATAAACTCTTTTCTTAAGCCAGACTCTTTGTATATATTATCTTTCAGTGATTGTACACAGTGGTATAGTGTTTCACTTGATATGATTTTAACCACTGTTAGGTTGAACTTGAAAGAAAGTTGGAATCTGCAACTAAGTCTAAACTGCATTACAAGCAGCAGTGGGGACGAGCTTTGAAAGAACTTGCCAGACTTAAGCAGGTATGTAGTTTATAGCTGATGATGGATTATTCAGTCTTTTCCCCTGATTCTTTACAAGTGTGAATATTTGGTGATGTCTGCATTTGAATCTTCAGTGCTGTATTTGATGTTCAGAGCTTTTTTTTTCTTTTGTTTTGTTTTTGTTTTTAATGTGTCATATCTAAGATCCTCCTTTTCTTAATGAAAAACCAAAACTTTTAGGTCCTTTTTTTTTTAAAATTGGGAAAAATTTTTTTTACTTTCAATTGTAAAACTACCATTCTTTTTCTTCTTGGTATTAATTTCCTTCCAATGGAAGTGCCTTTTGGGGGAGGAATTTAAGACCATATTTTAAAAGTTATTCCTAGAAAACACATTAATTTATTAAGAAAAGGAATCACAGGGTATTTTTACATAATTTTATAAGAATTTAAAAGAGATAGTAGTTTCCTGAATTCTTCTTACATTACTTTTTTTTTTCCTTCCTGCTACTAAAGAACAAATGCTGTTAGCTTCATGAGAAATTAATCTTCATTTAGGGTGTAATTTCTTCATATAATTAAGATCAAATAATATATGAGCAAAATCTGTATTTTGAATTTCATCTATTTGACCTAAAACTTTTAAGAATCATTAATGGCTCGTTTAGTAGTCTAAGTCTGCTCTTCTTAAATGTGTCCATTGTATTTTGAATAACATTTGTCACAAAAGGTCTTTTAGGTATTTTTAAAAAAACTGTCTCCAAAATGATCAAATGCTATTAAACATCTTGGTGATACTGTACTAAATGCTTATCACCTTCATAGCAGAGTATGTACTGGAGTACACAGGAATAAATAGTGTGGTTTACCTTAATGTAAGTTGTATTGAGTTTGTAAGCATAAGTATAAAATAATATTACACGCTGCATGTTTTATAAAGACAAAGGCTAGATGAGTGAATAATCATGTGTAGTGCTGAGGGTTTCCTGTGTTCAAGGCACTGCCCTGGATTTATAGATAAAAGAAAAATGTAAGTCTGTCCCTCAGGGAGCTTGTGGTTTAGTAATACAGAAGAAAACTATAACATTTACTGCCTAATAGAAAGACCCCTAAAAAGAACTGTAGAGAGACTCAGGAGAGAAAAGTACATGTCTTTAACAGAACCTAGTAAGAGTGTCATGGAAGATGAGGTATTTGAGATGCACCTCAGGAGAACTGGTTGTGATTTAGGAAAGTTGTGGGAAAAATATCATAAACACAATGATTATAACAAAGAAGCTTGAAGTCAGAAAGCATAGACTCTTTCTGGAGAACAGAAGAGGTCTTTTACAGTAGAGTCATTGCAGAAAATAAGCACTAAAACCTGAATGGAAGCAGTGGGAGTGTGACAAGGAGATTCTTTTGAAAGACATGATTTTGGTAGATTCTGTACAGTACACTATACCTGATCAGGATGCACAGTTGAAAGTCAAATGTGTTATCAAGGGTTCAAGCCTTAAGTGTCTGGAGTGTTTCAGTGTCAAAATATGGTTATTAAGAAAAGAAGCTGATTGGGGCATGGGAAGGAGATAGGACTTCCAAATTGAACATTTTAATTATTACAGAAAGAAATTCAGCAGTCAGAAATATGAACTGCTGTTGGGAGGATGATTGGGCTTAATAGCAGATGAAGGAATCCTCTAGAGATGATAATTGAAGCTGTGGCAGATTTAACTTGGAATCCTTATGTTTAAGAAGAGGAGAGAGAATGGATTAAAGGAAACGGCAACTAGAGAGAAAAAGGATGATAATTAGAATGGTGCTGATAGAGCAGTTAGCATTAACTGAAGCTTACTAAATGCCAGGTATTGTGCTAAGCCTTTCATATCTTTTCATTTAATTCGAACCAGGATCCCTGTATAGCAGGTAGTATCATTTCAATTAATGAAAGAAACTGAGACTTAGAGAAGAAAAGTAGGTTGCACACAATCAATCACACAGGTACTGAGCGATAGAGCTAGGATTTAAATCATTTGACCAGAGTTCAGGCTCAGGCCCTTTCCGCTTTATAATGTTATGGTTTAATTCTATAGATTCCAAATAATTAAAGACTTTAAAAAAGAACAAAGTGAGCCATGGAAGATATTAGGGATTTCTGACACAGTGTATATTGAGGCAGAAGTTATGATTTGGCCTATCGTAACAAGGAAAATGGCATCATTGACTATTAGATAGACTGGCTTTAGTAATGAGAATTCAAGTGACTCTGAAAGAGAAAAAGCTAATCCAAAGTCATTATGCCAAGATAGTTAGGTCACATATAGCACCATAGCGGGGAGTCACCATGGAACTGGTAGCGAGGAACTAATGTGATGAGAGTGACTACTAACAATAACAGGATACAAAGTTCCCATCATGGCTTAGCAGAAACGAATCTGACTAGCATCCATGAAGTTTGAACCCTGGCCTTGCTCAGTGGGTTACAGATCCTGCCTTGCCATGAGCTGTGGTGTACGTTGCAGACACGACTTAGATCCTGCATTCCTGTGGTTGTGGCATAGGCTAGCAGGCTAGGGCTCCAATTTGACCCCTAGCCTGGGAACCTCCATGTGCTGCAGATGCAGCTCATGAAAAAAAAAAAAAAACAGGATACAAATTCTCTCAGAGGCAGAGTACATAGTTATTTAGAACACGGCCTTGGAGTCAAAAGAGCTGGACTGAATATTGGCTGTACCTCTTAACTACCTCTGCGACTTGGGGAATTCATTTCTGATTAGTCTCTTTTGTACAGTGAAAACCTTTCCTCACAGATTGTCCTAAGAATTAAATGAGTTGTCTGTAAAGCATTTAATACAGTGTTTGGTACATAGTATATGCTCAGTAAATGGTAACTGTTGTTAAAAGGACATGAGCCATAAAGCTGTTGTGTAGTATAGTAGGCCAGTGGAGGCCTAGTTAGATGATAGCTTTGGATATTGATGAACAGAAAAAATACTGGAGGCAGATGTTCAAGGAAATGATAGACACTAGTAATAATTTGAAAAATTTTAAGTCTAGAAAATTAGGATGTTGTATATAATAATAGTGACAGGGAAGTGGGGTTGGATGTAGTTTAAGTACTAGCAATACTTTGTTTTTGTATGGTAGTTTTAATAGATGCTCCGTAGAAGCTGACAGAAAGGGGAAAAAGGAAAACCGTATGTAAGTG
>PVHT020004020.1:41085517-41118496 GCA_004024745.2 Catagonus wagneri | reverse complement strand
GTAAAGAGATAAGAGTGCAATGAAACTGAAGAAACATCTATGGTTATTTCATTTGTTCATTCTCTCATTCAGCAAGTACTCCTTGAGCGCCTCCTATGCACTTTGCACTGTAATAGAGTCTCTACAGATAGCAGTCCTCTCCCACAGGGAACTTGCAGTGCAGCTGAGAGGGCTAATATTTAACAAGAATATGGTAGAGTGATAAGAAATGCAAATGAGGTTAGCAAAAAAATAGAAAATATGTATTAGAAAAATAAGAGGACAATGAGGTTATTATATCTTGTCACTAAAAGCTAAGGGAGAAATGGTTCAAAAAGAGTGTTTCAAAATCAGTAGTAGGTATGAAATCATTTCATGTTTTAAAATGAGAGTGGTTGTAGAAGACAGTGCCTACCATTGAACAACTTTATGCAGAGTAAGAGACTAATACAATGGTAATTGATTATAAGACGTTACCAAACTCAGTAATGAAAACGTAGCTGTTGATTAGGACATTTCTTTTGAAGAAATACGCAATTATTAAAACAATTTCAGTATAATTGTCATATTTCTTATTTATAAATACCCATGCAAGAGCTTATTACTTTGAGTAAATTGATTTTTAAACAATGTCAGTATGTGTATATTGACAGCTGACATTATTTTCACTGTTTGAGATGGTTTTTAGAAGAAAATACTGTTCTAGATAGAATCCCCCCAGTTCATGGACTGAGGTAGACTCTTTGTTCTAAAGGAAGTCCAGCGTAAAAGGCTCTGAGCTCAGGTACCCCTCCTTCCTAACACATGCATCTGCATCCATTATTTTCTGTTTTCCCTTTTCTTCTGTGTAATTTCTACCATCTTGCCTAAAAACCATTGGCAAAGTAATTTTAGCTATTTGTGCCTGCCTAGTAACAGAAAGGCTATCACAGAAATTCAGATGCCTTCTTTCTGTTGAGTTACTGTAAGTGAATTAAGAAGAAAACAGTGTTAAGTTACTGGTTCCATTCAAAACTTCTACTTGATGAAAGAAAATAGTCTTATTGAGTGCAGTAGCTTCCTTGCAGACCACTTCTATTCCTTACCCTGTGGACTTTCTGCTTTAGAAACAATACTGTAAACAGACTTCAAGGTCACTAGGAATCATTGATATTTTACAGATCACATTTGAAATGCAGCACTTTAAGACGAAATATAATAGACTTTGGGATTACCATAGTCAGTTGTGCCCTGCCACTAACTGTTTTTGGAAGATTAAAATTAATAACTTCATCAAATAGGCACAATTTATACATGTGAAAATTCAATTTTTTTCTGAAACTTTTTATTAAAAACATTTATTGTGTTTGAATATAAAATTGGAATCCTCTATCTGCTTTAGTTCAGAGGATTGTTTGTGCAACTTCTTGTTTAAATTGGATTAGTACCATGTTAATTTTACATTGCCTCTGGTGAATAGCCACGGGGCTATAATCTCTGCCAGTAATTTGTCACAGCAAAATCCTCTGGAGGGCCATACAAAACATTTGTGTAGTACGGATTAGACGGCAAAAGCCGTATCTTAGATTGTTAATAAATGTTAATGACAAAATCCAGCTGGTAAAACTTGGAAGTGAGACCTAATGCTCAGTGCCTATTGCCAAAAGAATGTTTAAACAGCGATTTCCATTACTCAGAGGTGACCTAGTATAGTCAATTTGTGAATTTAAAAAAATCATAATCCTCCAATTATTTAGGAAAAAAAAAGTTTTCTTCTGATTCACAACCATAAAAGCCTGTGTTTCCAAGTTGTAAACTTTTTTGTTCTTTGGTGACTAGGTAGGCGACAGCTGTGAAATATAAATAACTATAACATAAAAGAGGTCCTAACTTTGACAACAAGGAAATATACCCATACATTCTGGATTTGATATTTTTGATGTGATGTATAACATGAACTTTAAAAAGTTCTAGATGTTAGACATTTAGGGGGAATTTAGTTTCTTTTTTTCCCCATCTCCAAGTTAAGATTGTTGCCTTTCCTCCTGGGTTCTAAGGAGTAAAACATATTTACTTAAAAACATTTCTCGACACATTAGAATGTAGTTATGGAGGAAGAATGAGAGCACTACTTTTAAAAGATAAATGAATCATTGTTAAGAGGTATGAATTTGTTACAGGGAATTTAACGTTTTTATCATGTCTCTGGCACATTAAAGCTAGGTATGTTTGTTCACAGGACAGGAAACAGAACTAAGATTTGGGGTAGGATGTGTGTCCCTTACCATATTTGTGCACAGTAGATCTGTTTAAAACTAAGCTGATATATTTAGTTAAAACAACACAGACTTTATTGGCCGACATCAGCACTATCTTGTCCAGCCTCCTCCTTATCCACTCAGAGTAATTAATTTGATTAATTTATAAGTAATTTAGCCAAGGATGGGATGTAAATCTTTGTTTAAGAAAACAGTTGGAGGTCCAAGTCATGGTTAAAAACTGTGTCTTGAAACCATCCAGGCCCTCCTACTGACTTGTCAGCTCTGGGTTATTTTCAGAAAACTTGACTTGAGTTCCTTAGTTTAGTTGTAAGTTTTTTCCCACAGACTTACATGGTATGTGTGAGTGGGAGAGTAAGTAGTGGCCACATTTTAGCCGCTGTTTAGTCTAGTGTATGTATGTTTACATCTCCTCTCTGGATTTATAGGCAGCCAAGGCAAAATAAAGATTATACTCACTTGATTGAGGAGACTTTAACCCAGAGCACCTGGCAGCAGAGGATTTCTTCTTCTAACCTCTAATTTTTGTGTGCATGTGTGATTATTATTAATGCTGTATATTTTATTAAAAATTTTAGGCATGTAAAGGCTTTTCTTATGTTTTAGAATTGAGGTTTCAAGTCATAAAGTTACAGTTTTACTGAGTAACCTAAAAATAAATAATTGACCTTTTTCTGCTTGCAATTATATTTGCATAGGTAAAAGAAAAAAAAATCCAAATTTTACAGCATCATAACATATAAAATAAAAAGCAACGGTAACTTTATCACTTCTTTAGCCAGAAAAAACAATTTGGTGTGTTTTGTACAGAACAAAAGCTGTATGATTTTGTTCAGATTTCTTTTTTCTTTTTAAACAATTTTTAATGAAATATATCTTACATTCCAAAGTGGAAACAAAAGGTTTTTATGCACTTCAACCCTCACCTTCCACAAATAGCATTATTAGTGCACTTTGTGCTTTTCTTACCTGTATCCTTTCCACAGGTAACTACTTTGCTGAATTTGTTATTACTCCTTTGCTTTTCTTTATAATAAGGTTAGTTCTGTATTTTTTAAACTTTATATACATGGAAACATTCTCTTTGTTATCATTCTTTTGTGACTACCTCATGTGACTCAGAATTGTTTTTTGTGACTTAGCTATTTTGGTGCAAGTGCCGTTATTTTAATGCTTTATAAAACTGAAACAATATGAATATTCCAAGTTCTGTTATAATAAGACAACACTGAAAATTTTTGTACATGTAAGTTTCTTTAGTGTTTATGTCTAAAAGTAGAACTTCTGGTAATAGAGTTTGCTCATTTCTTCTGCTTCACTAAATGTTGCCAAATTACTTGCCAAAGTGGTTGTACAAATCTTTAGTTCCCAAGAGTAGTGTATAATTGTTATTCTTCACACCATGTCTACCGCTTGGCTATTATCAGCTGTATTAATTTTTTCCAGTTTGGTAAGTCTGAAATGTTATCACTTTGTAGCTTAAATTTTCATTTCCCTGATTATTGACTTTGAGCATCTTTTAATTTATTAGATTTTCATATTTTCACTGTGTAATGCCTTTTTATGTCTTTGGCTAATAGAAATCAAGAGATTTTGGAGTCACCAGAAAGTTAGAAATAACTACTAGAAAATAAGTGATATGATGGAGAAATGTACTAGAAGGGCAAGATCTTTTCAGTCGTATAGATATTCTAGAAATGAAAAGTATTACAAATGGAATGTTAAAATTCCGTAGGTGAACTAACAGCAGAACTAAGGATGTGTGAACTAAGATAAGCCAATAAAAAGTATACAAACTGTAACAGATAAAAAGAAAATAACAGCAAAGTACCTAAGTGACATTCAGGATAGAGCATAGAGCGTATGAGACTGAGTACCCTTTGTGTAACCATAGATCTCTGTCTCAGTCTGTTTGGGTTGCACTGACAAAACATCGCAGACTGGGTGGCTTATAAAGAGCAGACGTGTTTCTGACGTGGTCAGGTTCTGTGTCTGGTGAAGGCCTGCTTCCCAGTTCATAAATAGCCATCTTTCTGCTGTCTTCACATAGCAGTAGGGGCTAGGTAGCTCTGTTGGGCCCTTTTTATAATGGTACAGAAAAGGACAGCCAACCTAAAATTCTGTACCCAGTGAAAGTGTCCTTCAGTAATGAAAGTGACATAAGGCTTTTCAGAATAACGGAAACTGGGAGAAAACAGCAATCAAAATATTTGTTGGGTTTAAAGTATATAGAGAATTAAAATTCATGACAAAACAATAGTACAAAAGATATGAAGGGATAGTTAAAATGTTTAGAGTGTGTTGCATTATCTATGAAGTTGTACAAGTCCTAATTTATATTATTTCTAAAAGAATAGCAACAATGAATAACAAGCTGATAAAAGGGAAAGATGGAGTGACAAAATATTAGGTCAACCTACAAAAGGACTGAAGCAGAACATAAAACAGATGGAATAGGTAGAAAATAGTAATAGGTAGAAAATAGTAATATGTAAAGATTTAAATCCATATATATCGCCGATCACTTTTAAATATAAGTGGACTAAATACTCTCATTAAAGACATTCAGTTAAAAACTGAATTAAAGACAACAAAAGTATGCTACTTAACTATAAGGATGCCTTAAATATAAGAGTACAAAATGATTGAATTTACAAAGAGGGAAAAATATATACTACATTAAATATTAACCCAAAAAAAGCTGATCTATGAATACTTTAAATCTGGGGCAAGAGGCATTACTGTAGGTAAAGAGAGGTTTCATAATTACAAAAGTATCAAACACCTAGAAGAAGATACATTTGTGTGTTACCAAGTGCTAATAGCCACAGACTTATGTAAAACAAATATCACTAGAGCTAAAAGGAGAACTAGACAAATTTATAATAGGGTTTTCCCTTACTCTCCTGGGAACTGATAAAGCAAACCAACAAGGGAAAGTAAGTGGAGATTTAGAAGATTTAGATAACACAACCATTGACATCATAGAAGTCCAGGATAACACATTGTTTTCTAGTACACTGGAACATTTAGCCAAATTGCTCATATTCTGGATTGAACAACAATTCTGAACACATTTCAGATGAGTGCAATTCAGAATATGTTCTCTGACCACAGTGAAATTAAGCTAGAAGTTAGTAATAAAAAGTTAGTAAATATCCCTAATGATTGAAATAGTACACTTCCAATAAAGTGAGACAAGTGAAATTAGAAAATATTTTGAACTGAATGATTAAAACTTATCAAGACATGAACTTTAATGAAAGCTGTGCTTAAGGAAATTTATAAGTCTCAAGGCATAAATCTGTTCTCTAAATATTTCTTTCAAACAGTAGATGAACAGAAAATTATGAATGATCAAAATAAGTAAAAATTGATGAAGTATGAGGAAAATGTATATCAGAGTTGTTGGCGAAGAGCGTCCAATGTTAACTGCCACCATTAAGAATTTTAAAAATGGTATAGGGCTATAGATCCCACAGACATTTAAGGAGATAAGAGAATGGTGTGAAAATTTTGTGTGAATTTGAGAAACAGAACTTGTAAACTGACATAAAAAGCAACAGATAATAGAAGTAATCGTATAGCTTTTAGAGAAATTAAATCTGTAATGAAAATCTTTCACCAAAAGAAGGCTCCAGATCCAAATGGCATCACCTTTCAATTTTAGTAAAGATTTTAGAAAGAAATAATACCAATCTTACACAAACTGTTTCAGAAACTAGGAAGAGAGAATTACAAATGAGCACTACATCAGTTTTTTTTGTTTGTTTGTTTTTTAGGGCCACACCCGAGGCACATGGAATTTCCCTGGCTGCACGGTCTAATTGGAGCTACAGCTGTGAGCCTACACCACAGCCACAGCAGTATGGGATCCAAGCCGTGTCTGCGAACCTCACCACAGCTCAAGCCAACACCGGATCCTTAACCCACTGAGCAAGGTCAGGGATTGAACCACCTCCTTATGGGTCCTAGTCAGGTTTGTTAACCACTGAGCCACTGAGCCATCAAGGGAATTCCCAAGACCAACATCACCTTGATCCTTCAATCTGAGGACATTGTATGAAAGTTAATTGACCAATCAGGCCCATGATTATAGATATAAAACTTGTGGGCATCACAGTCAAGGTTATTTATTAAACAAAGGGAAGTTGACTGTTTACTACCTTAAAGAGAAAAAAAATCAAGTGCTGTTTATAAAAAACGCAGAAAAATACCTATTCATAATACTAATTATTAGCAAACTAAGACTGTAGGAGAAATTTCTTAATCTAAGAAAGGATACTTATATCCTGCCAAAAATTCTTATGTATAGTTTTTCCCTGAGATCAGGAATGAGAGAAAGCTGTCACAGTTTGTTTACAACGTTGTACTAGAGGGTCTATCCATTGTAACGGGCCAAAAGAGAGAAAGGGTATATGAACTGGAAAGGAAAAAATACAACTGCTGCCATTTATAGATGACACTTGTTATACATGTACAGAACCAAAAGGTATCTACAGATAATCTATTACAATTAATAAGTGAGTTTATCAGATTTGCCAGAAACAAAATCACTATGTAAATATCAATATTGTAGTTCCCATTGTGGCAGAAGGGAAACAAATCCGAGTAGTATCCATGAGGATTCAGGTTCGATCCTCTGGCCTTGCTCTCTCCTTGGCGGATCTCCCTCCTTGTTGTGGCTGTGGTGTAAGCTGGTAGCTGCAGCTACAGTTGGACCCCTAGCCTGGGAATGTCCATTTAAAAAAAAAAAAAAAAATGCAACCCTTAAAAAAAGTAGTATCAATTTTAATTCTCCATATTGGAGATAGGAAATGAAACTTTAAAACTCTGCCATTTGCATATATCCAGACAAAACTTCCCTTGAAAAAGATACTTGCACATGCATGTTCATTGCAGCACTATTCACAATAGTGAAAACATGGAAACAACCCAAATGTCCATTGACAGATGACTGGATTAGGAAGATGTGGTATATATACACGAAGGAATACTACTCAGCCATAAAAAAGAATAAAATAATGCCATTTACAGCAATATGGATGGAATTAGAGACCCTCATACTGAATGAAGTAAGTCAGAAGGAGAAAGGCAAATATTATATGATATCACTTATATTTGGAATCTAATATACTGCACAAATGAACCTTTCTACAGAAAAGAAAATCAGACTTGGAGAACAGACTTGGGGTTGCCAAGAGGTTGGGGGAGGGAGTGGGATGGTATGGGAGTCTGAGGTTAACAGTTGTAGACTATTGCCTTTGGGATGGAAAAACAAGGAGATCCTGCTGTATACACCAGGAACTATGTCTAATCACTTGTGATGAATCTGTATGTGTATGTGTAACCAGGTCACCACGCTGTACAGTTGAAAAACTGACACAAAACTGTAAACCAGCAATGATGGAAAAACAAAAAATTAAAAAGTAAAACTCTGCCATTTGAAACAGGCATTCCTGTCGTGGCGCAGTGATTAATGAATCCGACTGGGAACCATGAGGTTGTGGGTTTGATCCCTGGCCTTGCTCAGTGGGTTAATGAACTGGCGTTGCCGTGAGCTGCGGTATAGGTTACAGACGTGGCTCGGATCCTGCGTTGCTGTGGCTCTGGTATAGGCTGGCAGCTGTAGCTCTGATTAGACCCCAAGCCTGGGAATCTCCACATGCCGTGGGTGCAGCCCTAAAAAGCAAAAACTTCAAACACCTAGGCAAGATGCTACTCTTAGAATGTACAATGGAGGAAAAAACAGTCTCTTCAGTAAGTGGTGCTGGGAAAACTGGACAGCTACATGGAAAAGAGCAAAATTAGAACCTTCTCTAACACCATACACAAAAATAAATTCAAAATGGGTTAAGAACCTAAATTTAAGACCAGATACTATAAAACCCTTAGAGGACAACATAGGCAGAACGCTTTTTGACATAAATTGGAGCAGTATCTTGTTTGATCCACCTCCTAGAGTCATCAATAAACAAAAATGAGACCTAATTAAACAAAGTTTTTGCATAGCAAAAGAAACAGTAAACAAAATGAAAAAAATCTACAGAATGGGAGGAAATACTTGAAGATGAAGCAACTGACAAGGGATTCTCTCCAAAATATATGAATAGCTCATGCAGCTCAGTATAAAAAAAGATCAAAAAATGGGCAGAAGATCTAAATATTTCTTCAGAGAAGACATACAGATGGCCATTAGGCACATGAAAAGATGCTCAAGATCACTAATTATTAGAGAAATGCAAACCAAACTGCAGTGAGGTATCACTTCACACTGATCAGAATGGTCATCATCAGAAAGTCTACATGTTGGAGAGGGTCTGAAGAAAAGGGAACCCTCCTACAGTGTTGGTGAGAATGTAAATTGGTACAACCGCTACGGAGAACAGTATGGAGGCTCCTGAAAAGACTACAAATTATGTCTACCATATGATCCAGCAATCCCACTCCTGGGGCATATATTTGGAGAAAACCACACTTCAAAAAGATAAATGCACCCCAGTGTTCATTGCAGCACTTTTTACCAGAGCCAAGTCATGGGAGCCACCCAAATGTCCATCAACAGAGGAGGACTGTCTGGAGAAGATGTAACACATATATACAGTGAAATATCACTCAGCCATAAAAAAAATGAAGTAATGCCATTTACAGCAGCATGAATGGACCTGAAGATTATCATACTAACTGGAATATGTCAGACAGAGAAAAACAAATATCATATGGTATCACTTACAAAACAGAAACAGACTCACAGACTTAGAAAACAAATTTATGGTTACCAAAGGGGAAAGGTGATGGTCAGGGTTAAATTTGGGGTTTGGGATTAACATAGACACACTACTATATATAAAATCGTCAACAAGGATCTACAATATAGCACAGGGAACTCAACATTCTGTACATCTTATATGGGAAAAGAATCTGAAAAAGAATGGAAATATGTATAACTAAATCACTTTGCTGTACAGCTGAAACTGGCAACACTGTACATCAACTATACTTCGACATAAAAGTTAAACTAAAAAAAGCTACTTTTAGTATATGGAGAAGTATAACATGTTATTAAACAAAATTAAGGAAGACATGAATAATTGGAGAGATAAACATGTTCACTGATTGAAGACTCAATATTGTAAAGATAATGGTTTTGGCCAAATTGCTCTGTAGATTCAGCATAATCACAGTTCAAGCAGGCCATTTTTAGTCCACCCTAGAAATTGGTATGTGAGAATATAAAATTTTTTCAAGAATAAAATAATTTTGAAGACAGAAGACTGTAACAAGAGTTACAGTAATGAAGATAGTAAGGTTTAATGCAAGGATAGAAAATCCAGAAACAAACTCATACATAAAAGGATGTAGGTGATATATGACAGGTGACACTGCCAAGCATTGGGGCAAAGAGTGGTTTTTCAATAAACGTTGCTAGGTCAATTGGTCCTCTCTATTGGGAGAAAAAGAAACCTGATCTTACCATCCACAGAGCCAATTGCACATGATTTTTTTTCATCTAAATGAAGTTTCAAGAGAGGAACATAAAAAGAGCATCTTTAAAACCGAGGCAGGAAAAAATTGCCCTAAATTGGACCTAGAGAGCCCTAGCCAGTAAAGAATAAACAAATAAATGTGGACCTTATTAAAATTAGGTAAAAACACCACTAATGGAGTGAAAGACAAAACAAACACTAGTAGAAAATATTTATAGTTTAGATAATTGACAAAGGATTTATCCATTATATATAAAGAACCACAAACATATCCATAAGATGGGTAACCAACGAGAGCAAAGAGCCAAATGGTTGAACAGGAATTTTATAAAAAATACAATTAAAAATACCAAAACATGTTCAACTTCATTAATATTGAAAAAATGTAAAATGTAATCATGACATACCACTGCTGTGACCTATCAGAATGGTTTAAATGAAACAAGTTTGATACTACTAAGTATTGGTAAGAATGTACAACACTGGAATGCTTACATGGAAGTTCAAATTAGTGCTACTACTTTGAAAATTGACGATATTTGCTAATACTGAAATTCTCATAGTCTGTGACCCAGCAGTTTGAATCATAGGTATATACTCGATAGAACTACCCACAAATTATGGGAAAGAGTGTAAACAGTAATGTTCACATCAGCTTTATAATACAGAACTGAGAACCATTCCCTCAGCAGTGGAATGAATAGATTGTGTATTCATCCCACAGAATGCTATATATAATGTGAATCATCAACTACGCAAAATACAGATGAACATTAAAAACAATGTTAAGTGATAGAAACCAGGCGTAAAGTAATATATACTGTACCATTCCATTTATACAAAATTCAGAGCAGTGAAAACTTGTTTGTAGGGTTGGAAATTAGAGTAGTAGCTGTCTTTGGTAAAGGATGAGTGGTTAGTGACTGGGAGGAAACACAGAGAAGCTTCTGGTACAGAAACAGTTATTGACTTTTCTTGGTACCTCTGTTTAATTTGTGTTTTATATAATTACTTTGTGTAATTTACCATTTCTTTGTGTAATTATAGTTCCTTAGATGATTTTATATAAATAACCGTTTCTTAGATATTCTGGTACCACTGATCCTGTGACTGCTCATTGTGTTGACAAGCAGACTCTTTGTTGACTTTTACTTCCGTTATCTTACGATATTCAGCTAACCTCAATCCCTGATTGGGCCATGAATGTTTACAGCTTATAACAAGAAGAGAAATCACAGAAAGAGTTGGTAAAGAAAATCTGGGCATTTCTATATAATAATGTGACTCAGAATCTGCAGTGTGTGGCTCTGTCGTGGGTACTGTTAAGTATGATTATAATAATCACAAGTCGAAGTCATATCAATATACTCATTCCTAACATTAGAGATCTGGCTTGTTTCTTTCAAGCGGGAACAAGAAAGTCAAATGGCTCGTCTTAAAAAACAGCAGGAAGAATTGGAACAGATGAGACTACGTTACCTGGCTGCTGAGGAAAAAGATACAGTGAAAACTGAGAGACAAGAATTGTTGGATATAAGAAACGAACTGAACAGGTAAAATAACTAAACAATTCCTTTTTTTTTTTTTTCATACACAAACCAAAGTTCAAATAGGACAACTTTTTCATAGGTCATTGGTCCACGGAAAGTACAATATCAGGTCTTTCAAGAATAAGGTACACCACATATAAAACACAGCTGACTTCTACAGTACAAAAATCTGTCAGGAGTTCCCATTGTGGCTCAGTGGTTAACCAACCTGAGGATACTTGTAGGTTCAATCCCTGGCCTTATTCAGTGGGTTAAGGATCCGGTGTTGCCTTGAGCTGTGGTGTAGGCTGGCAGCTATAGCTCCAATTTGACACCTAGCCTGGGAACCTCCACATGCCATGGGTGTGGCCCTAAAAAAACGAAAGACAAAAAATATATATGTATTAAAAAAAAAATCTGTGGAAAAATCTATGCCAGAGATCATTGCACTTACATTTTTTGCCATGAAGTCTATAACAAATCTGTTTAGCTCTTTTGTTTCCACTCACAGCATTAGTACTTTAAATTTTATTTCCTGTGTGACTATTTCAGGATAACTGCTACTATTTCAAGGTAATAGATTATACTGAATTTTTAATTATTAAAAAATATAAGGAATTTCAAATATCACTACATTATTAACATAAATAATAGAATAGCTGTTATTTATTGAGCTGTCACTATGAGAGCTATTTTAAATGACTCATATGCCTATCTCCACTTTTTATCTTCAAAGTAACTTTTTGAGGAAGATATTATACCCACTTAGAGATGAGGAAACTGAGAATTCAACGGATTTAAGTACTCTTTCCAAGGTCACACAGCTAGTAAATCATGGGACTGGAGGTCAGATCTTATTCTAGAGGTTGTATTTTTAACTTCTGTGCAAGAATGGGTTTCTCTTTTGAGTCATGTTCATCTTAGCTACCATTTTAAAAGTATTTCCTGTTAGAAAAGTAATCATTAGGAAACAGTATAAGAACTAATTACTGTCCTTTTGGAGGGGAGTTTACCGGAAGACTTTTTAACTTAGTTTATCAAGAGACTAGTATTTTTACTTCAGCAAAGCATGCTGTATTAGCTCAGACTGGCCTACAAAATACCGTAGACAGGGTGACTTAAACAACAAATGTACTCCTCACAGTTCTAGAGGCTAAAAGTTCATAATCAAGATCCCAGCGTGGTTAGTTTCCAGTGAGGCCTCCTTCCTGGCTCGTGGTCAGCCAGCTTTCCCCTGTGTCCTCACAAGCTTCCCCTTCCCTTCTAGTGAGGGCACTAAAGTCATCAGAAGGTCCCACCCATGGTCTCACTCACACCCAGTCGACTCCCCAAAGGCCCTGTCTCCAGATACCATCACATTGAGGGTTGGGCCTTCAGCGTGCGTTTGGGGAGGATCCAGTTGAGTACATAGCTCACACATTTAACAAAATATCCCATGGTCTGTCCCTATATGAACTGGGAAGATTCAGTCCTATATTAGACAAGTTAAGAGCTGAATTACGTAACTGCCTTTAGAAGACTGACTTAGAAATATCGGACCTTGGAAAAGGTCAGGGTCTGTGGTGCATGCTGTAGGGCTCAATTCATGCTGCTCTTTTGATTCAGCAAAGGTTTCTTTGGTGTCTACTACACCATCAGTTTGGAAGATATTACAAGTTAATTACAGCGTGCATCTTGCCTTCCAAAATTTTCTGACATGTATAGCACTTTTTTGATATAGTTTAGCAAATACATATTAAGGCCCTACTGGTTTCTAAGGACAAACATATGCTTAAATGAAGATAGCCATTTGCCTAGCAAATGTACAGATCATGCAAAATTGAGTCTTATTAATATCTTAATCAGTTGAGATTTAGGGAGAACAAAATCAGCAAGATTAAATATATTAGAAACAAAAGTGGAGTTTTCTGTATAAATTATAAGAAAAACTTCTTCAGTGATAGGCAAGACATAATAAAATAGTTAATAGAAGGAAGGTTAGGAGGATTTAAGTGGCTACTGATAAAACAGTGTGACTTGACTGCCAAAGAGCTAGTGCAGTTAAGGACATTTGTAGAAGGAGTGTTCTATACTCACTGTGGTAAAACCAACCCTGGATTGTTCTTACCAGCGTGCAAAACACTTTAAGGGAAATCGGCTGACTAGGGAGTGTCCAAAGGAATGGGACCAAAATTGGTTAGGAGGGTATATTGAACTTATAGGGAACTAACTAACTCTTGGGCAAAGTTATGAAAGCTTTATTCACATATTGGAGGGCTACCATTTAAAAAAGAATTAAGTAGTATATCCTTATGAACAGAATCATAGCCAGTTATTGGAAAGTATAAGGGTACGTACTGAGTTCATTTTAAGAAGAACCTATCTAACATAGCAGTTACAAAGTAGTAGGTTCCGAGTGACTTAGAGCTGGGTGAGTAGAGTCTACACTTACGTGTTTCTCAGGGAAGTAGAGTTTCCTTTGATAACTTAATGGACTTCTGCAGCTGCAGGGTTCTAAAATCCTGTTGTGCTAATGAATGATGATTTGCGTTTTAGTAAAGACTTGGTTGGGATAATCTCTCAGTTGTGTAAAAATTCCATTTTGTCTTTCATGGATAATAAACAGATGAACAGGAAAATGGTAGAACTGCCTGGTAAATAGTTTGTCATTTTGTGTCATTAATCTACGCAGAGGCCTTCTTCCTCCAAGAGAGCTGTAGGAGTTAAGAGTATGAGAAAAAAAACTATCCAGAAAGCTCTTATCCCCATATATTGCTCAGTTTTGCCAGTATTCCACGCCAGTCCCAAAGACCCGGGCCCTCACTATTTCGTTTTTTTGTTTGGTGTCTTTCTTGGACTCTATACCTCAGTTTCTTGTTCAGTGGGGAGCCTTAGAAGTCAGTTTAAAGTTTCAGAGAGTCATCTGAGCAAAAAAAACTGTATACCACCAACAATCCTGCACCCTTTCCAGGGCCAGGTGCTCCTTGTCTGGCGGAGCAGGACACTCTCCTCATGGGCTCTTCCTCCCTCTCCCCCACGCCATGTGTAAACTCAGAAGTGGATTTGCTTCTCATTGGCTCACTTACTGTAATGATCATCTAGAAGCAGGGGCTTAGACTCAACTGCTGTTTATCTTTTATAAAGACAAAATTTAGGAGTAGTCGCAAATTAAGATATTTTGTAGCCAGTCACATAGCAGTATAAAGTTTTCTCTTAGCTGTACATTCCAAATTAAATTAAAACTTACTACATGTCCAAATTTACTAGTGTACTCCATGTATACTTCCTAAATGATAGTAATACCAAGTACACTCTTCATTTTCCTTGGAAATACCCAAATCCCAGGCTGGCGTCTACTCCCCTTTTTCATCTCTTAGATGTGATCACCATAAACACACTTGAATGTATCCATATAAACTCTTAAAATGTACATGCCCTTTGACCCAGACATTCACATCTTATAGAATTTCACTTTATATGCCTAACTAGTGATCATAAGCTCTGTAATAACAGGATTCACTGCACTATCCGCATCACCTAGCACTGTTTGGTATGAAGAAATGTTTGTGGGATGAATTTAGAATAAAGTTTTATGTTCAGAAAACAATAACCCAGGTTTAATAGCAACCTAAAGATCAACAATCAAGGATGGTTAAATAATAATACATCCAAATGATGAAATGTTACAAAGCCACGTAGAACACTTACTGATATAGAAAATATTCATTACATTAAAAGTGATAAACATATAGCACTGCATATATAGTATGACTAACTCTTTAAAAAGTGCATTTAAAATGCATTCACTTTTAATTGAAAAGAAACAGAAAATTACTACTCAGATTGGTTATTTCTGGATATGATTATGATGGTTTTCTTTTCTGCACATTTCCAGAATTTCTAGTTTTGATGTACTTTAGAAAAACAAGTAATATTTTTAAAACCATCTTTTATAAGTGTGCTAATAACTCTGGCTAGCCAAGTAATTTTTGTTTTCTTCCTGAAAATATTACTAAAAATGTATTTTACCATTAAATCATTTTGTTTTTAAGTGGTAGTGTTAACCAAAAACCAAAACAGTGTTTGCTGCCTGCTTGAGTGGCATTTGTTCCTGACTTCTCAGGTTAAGGCAACAAGAACAAAAACAGTACCAGGATTCCAGAGAGATTGCGAGTGGAAAAATGGATGGCCCACATGGCAGTGCCCTGGAAGAAGGCTTGGATGACTACTTGACTCGCCTCATAGAAGAAAGGGATACTTTAATGAGGACGGGTGTATATAATCACGAGGATCGAATAATAAGTGAACTCGACCGACAGATCAGAGAGGTTTTGGCAAAAAACAATGCCAGTAATTAATACCATTTGGAAAATCTTTAGAGACTCCACGTCTAAATTTTAATTGTAAAGCTCTGAAAAGAAGGGATAATGGGTGTTTTAAAATGCGATTTTCAGTTTTTTATAAGCAAAATTTTGTATGTTGTATAGTATTTATTTGATTTTATTTACTTTATGCTACCTCTCCCACTCTGGTTTATTTGTAATCACATTTTATATACTCATTTTAAACGACTTTTCAGTGTTTCCCATAATTTATCATTTTATGGCTAACTTTCAGAACAGCTTATTACTAAATTTGTTCTCAGAGGAATGACTGTAATTTCCAGTTACATAATTTTTTATGTTGAGCCAAGAGTATATGTTGCACTTTAAAAATGCTCTCCTGTTCATTTGAATGGATATATCTTAAAAAATTGAGACCTTTTGTAAATGCGTCGTTTTATTTAATTCATTTTAGATTACCTGTTTTTTAACTTGTAACATTTGCAGGTGACAAGTTTGAAAACAGAAAGCAGGACCAATGCAGAAAAGCCATATGTTATCTACTGAGTGACAAATCAGTCATTTATTTAAATAAAGTTAATGCAGACTAAATTTGTTTCAACTATTGAATTTTCAACTTTTTAGTGTACTCTTAATTTTTAAGAATAAGAAGCAGTAGCTTCATAAGGTCTTCCCTTTCAGTCTCCTGCTCAAGACTGCATTATTTTCTTTTGTTGAAAATAGAGATTTCATTTTCCAGTAATAGTAATACTACTTGTTAACTTAAACCCTCTGTTTGGCCCTTTGTTTTAACATGGAAACAGACACATAGACGCTCTAGCTAAGACAGCAGAGTGAAAACCTAGTATTTTTTACTCCTTAATCAGTCTTTTATAAAAAGAACCTAGGATTAAGTCACCGGATTTACATAGTGCCACGTCAGTATAAATTTTTAAGAATTCCTTTACATCACATTCTTCCGAGTCAACATTTACCCTCTAAGCAACACTTTCCACCTCCTTTTACAGGGTACTGAAAAGGTTTATTAGCAAATTCACAGATTTAGGCGAGTCTTGAAATCGTTAAAATTTCTTATTCCCAAATAAAATAAATTTAAGTATATACTTTAGGAAGTATACACTGTTTACTGATAAAACTTTTACAAAAGCAGAAGAGGCCATTTTGTAACCTAAATTCTCTGTTGGTTTCAAGGAGGTATATTTCTTGTTTAGGAAATTAAAGTCCCTGCACGCTTTATATTTTTCCCTTGTTAATAAGTATTAATCTAAAAATAACCCAACAGTAAAGAGAGAAATTACTGAATGAGAGAATAATGCATATGTGAATTATAGCAGGAATATGAGATATGAATTATGGCTAGTCATTTTCTCTCATTGATTTTTGTGCCACAGAACGTAACAGAAGTATTCTTTTTGTTTCCAAAGGTCTCAGGTAAAATATTGTGGCTGTGCCTTCTATTGCATTGTGTGCTGCTTGTGACTATTTTCAAACACTAGAGGGGGCCTTAGATTTAGAGAAACAGGACATTTCTAAAATGGATGTGTGGTTTGCCTTCTGTAAAGTTATCTTTTGGCTATGTATTTTAACAAATAAAACTCAAAACTATGTGCATCTTGGGGTTTCTGAGCAGTCCCTTTTATTTTAAGTGGAATGGGCAAGTGTTTGGCACTTGCTGGATCAAGTCACTTTGTATTTTTGGTTTTTAAGTGTTGATGTTGCAAATATTTTTATATTTCCTAAAATGGATTGGAGAGTCTGAAATCTTAACACCTTTTTGTGATCCTTTTGCAACAGCCATTTCATTTGTAAGTGGCATTTAATGTTTTTGCCTTGATCCCTTTACTAAATTATCATCAGTGCCTGGGAGCTGAATACGACCACAGTATATGAATGAATGACCAAGCAAGAGAAGGTAAGTCTCCTCAGCACTTTATGTCATCAGATATTTTAACGTGAAATGAAATTTACCTCTTAATTGTTTGTGATTCCTTTTCTTGGAGAAAGCCTAGTTTTCTAGTCTAAGCTAGCACATTCTGCACAGGAGATCTGTCTTGTCTTGCAGGTGTATGTGGGGCCATGTGTGTAAACTGCAAGAGTTCCTTTACAGGCATATCCCAGTGATTTCTGTGTATACCTGGGAGCCTGTGGCATCCTACAGATGTGGGAGTTTTGAGTATGATTTAAGGACCTGTCGAGGCACTGCTTGAACAACCTAAGTGCGATAGACTAGTCTAACCGGGCGATCTTCCCATCCACTCACTGCTCTGGCCTGAATCTGAGGCCACAGCTCCCCCCAGGATATACTGCTTGTCTTCAGCCACCTCAGGATGGGCTTACTGACCTAATTCTTACGGTCTGTAAGAAAGGTCCTCTGGTAGCTATGCAGGCACTTTTAAAATCTTCCTCTAACTACTGTGGTGCCTGGCTCAACTGAATATGTAACTTGTTTTTATTGATATAATTCGTATACCTTTATATATACCTTTATATATATGAAGGATTCACCGTTTTAAGTTACGCAATTCAGAGGTTTTTAGTATGTTCACATGGTTGTGCAGTCATCACTACTATCTATCTAATACTGAAATGTTTCCATCATCCCCCAAGAAGCTTCGCACTTATTAGCAGTCATTCCCCATTCTTCTTCCACACCCCACCCCCGGTGCCGCCCCCACGTTCCCCCCCCCAGCGCCTGGCAACCACTAGTCTACTTTCTGTCTCTGTGGATTTGCCTACTTTTGGACATATCATATAAATGAAATTCCAAATGTGATATTTAAAATTAAAAACCTGAAGTATTTTTCTTTGCCCAGCTTCTAGGGTAGATAGGTTTTTATCTGATATTAAATTAAATGATAGATTCAGAAGGCCAAAATGAGGGTATAATATTCATCTATCAGTTAATACAGTTCAGCTATTCTATTATCC
The DNA here is from genome assembly GCA_004024745.2 of Catagonus wagneri. NCBI lineage: Eukaryota > Metazoa > Chordata > Mammalia > Artiodactyla > Tayassuidae > Catagonus > Catagonus wagneri. The sequence continues at coordinate 41,099,993 of PVHT020004020.1, read as the reverse complement.
ATTCCCTAGTTAAGAAGTGACCAAAAATAGTGAAAGGTAGATAATGTTCTGATGTAGTAACAACCCTGAGCAGGCCTGTGGTACTGGAAATGGACTGATACGAAGCCATGCGTCCTGCTCTGGTATCCTATCAAAATTGCACACTTTCCCACATGACTTACAGAGTCGGCGTAATAAGAAGCATGAGTAGCTAAGGTCTATGAGGGCATAGGTGAGTTAGGTCTGTCTTACTTTCTGACACACACCAGGCCTAAATAGAGCCTCTATCATGTAGGCACTCAGCACTTGCTATATTCATGAAGAAACACATGAGGAAAAATCGTGTATTGTTTATCAGTCAAAATAGATGTAAAAATTAATGATAATGGAGGTGCTGGGAAGACAGGCTTTCCTGGCCTCACTGCCTAGATCCTATTGAAATAAGGGGTTTGTTAGCTTGTTTGGCCTTTTTTTTTTGCTTTTTAGGGCCACACCCGAGGCATATAGCAGTTCCTAGGCTAGGGTCAAATCTACCTACGCCACAGCCAGAGCAACGCCAGATCCAAGCTGTGTCTGCAGCCTACTACACCACAGCTCATGGCAGCGCCGTCTCCAACCCAGTGAGCAATGCCCAGGATTGAACCTTCATGGATACTAGTTGGAGTCACTTCGACTGAGCCACAACGGGAACTCCTTGGCTTTTTAAAAATATGCTTCAAATGCACTGAGGTAGAAGGTGGACTAGAATTTACCTGGGGAGGGATGGGAGGAGGTGCAAGAATAGGGAGTTCTTGTTGGATAGGTATGGAATTTCTGTTTAGGATGATGACAGTGGATACTTAAGTTGTTCAAGCAGTACTTCGGTATGTCCTTGAATTATAGTCAAAACTCCCACATGATGCAGCATTGTGTATATACTTAATGCCACTGAGTTGTACCCTTAAAAACTTAAAATTTTGTGTTATGTATATTTTACCACAGTTTGAAAGAATGTTTGCTTCAAGTCTGCCTACCCAGTGTTTAAGCGCTCAAAGTTTTTTTGCACATGAGTCTCCTCCCAAGCCATTTTTGAAGATATTATCTTCTCCTTCTCTGATTGTAGGAATGGGTCAGATACCTCATTATATGACTGCAGCACCTTTGTTAGTAAAATCTGAAATTAGTGAAAAGTAATGGCTTCTTTTTCATCCCAGATTCTAAAGGTAAATCAGAGGATCCTTGAAACTTGGAATTGTAATGCCATCTTGTGTTACAAAATTAAGGCCTTACTATATTTTTTTAAAAAAGAATAGTGACAACAAACTGGAAACAAAAAATTACTGGTTAATTAATCAGATAGTCCAGACCATGGCCATAAACTTAAGTGGTAATTTTTCACAGTGGATTACTAGTTCCCTAAATTAGGCTTAGTATCCTTTTCTTGGAGGTCATTTTATTTACAGTTGGTGGTATTGTTAGCTGATGAAGTGGATTGTGTTAGACTGCTGACATAAAGTCTGGGCAGATCCTCTTTACCATGGTACGAAAATTCAACTCTGATACTTGTGTTTTGGCAACTGGGACAAAGGCCTTTTGGAGCCCAGACTTTTCAGCATGCACTTCTTCTGCCACCTGCTCTTGAGCACAGTTACAGTGTGTCTCCCTGTCCAGTGGGCCCTCTGCTTCTGTGACTTGGCCAACAAAGATGTAACTCCTCCATCTTGGTAGCGATGTGAAAATACAGACGGGATTGTTTAAGGACCTACATTTTTCACTGAAACTCAAAGAACTAGAGTGCTTACTGATTTTGTTATATAACCTCTACTTGGCATCAAATTAGACTCCACTATTGTTAGGAATGTAACTGTAGAAAGGCTGCTATATACTTAAATCTCATTTTATTTGCTTCTCTGGGGGTTGTCTTCGTGTTTTCATTAGAAATGTTTTTACAGATGTAGGCTCTTCAGATATAAAGTTGCTGAAATAGAGACTCTGAAGTTTAGCTTTCAGTTTGAAGGGGGTGGAAATCTGTTTAGAAAGATTAATTTATAGATAAATAATTTACTGACTCTGATACGTTAATGTACAATAATCCCTAGAGGCTTTTAAAGATGTAGTCATTATATTCTTAGGGTTTCTAAGAATGTTAAACCTGTCATTCATAATAGGAGAGAACTAAAATAGGGCCATTTATAATTTCTTCTTGGAAACATTTTACCCACAAATTCATAGACAAATAATTTTTTTCTTTTCCAACTATCTTATCTAATAGTTTGGACAGCACAGCCCTTTTCTTGATTAACATGTTAACTAGTCAAAAGCATGCAGATACATTGGATGAGTGCTGAATGCTAAATTTTCCTCAATATTTTAGATTAAAACTTGGCGAGAGCGAATGAAATATTACTGCAAAATCCTACTTTGACATTATTGTAAAGTTTAGTTAATGTCAACCCAGTAGAGAGTTTATGCCTAGGAGGTTTGCTCAGTTCTTTAGCAGATTCTTATATTAATGAATAGATGATGGAGCAGGATTAAAAGCATTAAAGACCTGGTTTCATTTCTTGCTGTAGTCTGAAAAGTGGAGAAAGATTTTGTTACTGCAATTTCCATCTGTTTTCTTGAGCGAGACTCTGCATTTCAAGCAAGGCTATTACTGCATTACTTGAGTTCAGTTCAGATTGTCTGCTAAACCTAATGCCCTGAGGATGGGATGTCAAGTTAAGAACTTGAGACGTTAATATTCAGCATGTATCCTGAGTCATCCTGTTTAGATTGGGTGAGATAGTATAGCTGATTGGTGTAGTCACCTGGTTGTTGCCTCAAGCAAGGAAATTTCAATTCCTGACTTTGCTTCACTGTTGGCAGATGAGATTAATGGTCCTGTCTTGGTTTCTGGCAGAAGTTTATTTAGGTAACCAAATGAAATTTGTAAAATTTGCACAGAGAAAATAAAGGTACCAGATAGGAAACAATTATAAATAGTCTTCAGTAGTAATTTAGACCAGAGACTTTTTTTTTAGCCAATAAAAATTGTATTAGCTGGCCCACATTTGGCCTACCACCTCTTTCCCTATTATCAATCCATGCTTTTTCTTCTCATCTCCCTGTGAATGTGCAGTGTTTCCTGGGAACATATGACACTCAAAATTTTTCTCTAAAAGATCTTTATAAACTCCTGGGGCGGGGGGGACAAAAAGAGTGGGAAGAAGAGCTCACACCTCAGTTTCCCTTAGGTGTCTCTTTTCCTTTCTAAGTCTATAAAATTATCAGGTGGTTTTACTGGTTCCATTATTCTTTACTCTTATTTTTTTCACTTGAACCTCAGTATTACTGTCCAGATCTCTCTGATTGGCCTCTGAATTCAGCAGTATACATGCACGGGAGAAGCAATTGTCAACCCAAGTATATTTTGGCATGAATCCAAACTTAAAATTTGGAGCACATGTGCAGTAGTCATTTCAGTGCCACCTTCCGTGTGTGTAGGAATTTAGCAGTTGCCAGTGGCATGCCATTCTACCAAATGAAAGATAATAATCTGCCCATTCCACTGAGATCAAATAAATTATGTATTTATATGTAATGTACACTGTGTGGAACTGCTTTATTTAGTATACAGTTCTGTATACAGTTGACCCTTGAACAATGCAGGTGTTAGGAGTGCCAAACCCTGGTAGTCAAAAATCCACCTGTAACTTTACAGTCAGCCCTCCTATCTCCAGTTCTCTATCTGCAGATTCAACCAACGTGGATCACATAATTCTGTAGTACCTATCTGTATAAATGGACCCATACCATTCAAACCCATGTTCAAAGGTCAACTGTAGTTATATATAAAGTGTTAATACTGTTCTTTATTACAAGATTACGTTATCTTCATCTTTGAGAGAGATTATATAAGGTTTATATAAGGATATGCTCTCTTTGAGAGAGATTATCCCTTTCATGGTTATTGGTAAAAACTATAGGTGACAATGGGCCTCTCGTCCCTTCATGTAAACAACAGCAATGAGTGACCAAAATAGCATTTCTGCATTTTCCTTCTCCTCATCCTTGGTCTACACCCATTGTTCTACCTTTTTTGTGATAGATCCTGTTACTATAAAGCAGGTTAAGCAAAAGAGTTTCCAATAACAGCATTAGTAATAAGAACTCTGCTAACTCATTTTAACAATTTTATGTCCAGCTACTTTGTCTCAGGTTTCATGGCTATTTGGATAATAACTTTGATGTTAAAAGTAGTATCAAACCTGTTTGAACCAGAGGAATAATTTATGTCATAAACTGCATCACAGTAGCTGCTAGTCACACTAAACCTTCAGAGGTGAGTAGAACCTTCAAAGATGAGTATATGAGGAGAGTAGAAAAAGAATGTGTTTATAAGCCTGTGTTCCCACAAGTTAGCTGGCAGAGGGGGGTGTGTATGTGAGCAAACTCAGGTGGAATCCAAAGCATTCCATAGAATGTGGCAATAGCCAATACTGGGTACTAGCAGTAACAGTGGTTAAGGGAGGAAAAGCATTTGTCAAAATGCAACATCCTTTCCTGAAAAACACAGCTAAATAAGGAAACATACTTAACGGTAAAAGAGGGTACTTTCCCTAAAGATCAAGAACAAAACAGTATCTGCTCTATCTCTATTCAGGATTGTGTAGAAGATTCATAGCCAGTGAAATGAGACAGAAAAAACAAGGTAGTGGAGGAGATACGCATCTTTGTCCCTCAAGAAAATAGAACAAGTGTGCAGCTATCCATGAATGAAAACAGCCCTGGGAGGACTCAAGAGTCCAATTAAGAGCCTATAGCAGCACAGTGAATCCAAACTGGAGAATAACTGCCAAAAAGGATCTCTGGGGAGATTAGCATAGCTGAGGTGTCCAGAGAGCTAGGAACCAATTTTTTTTTTTTTTTAAATGGCTGCACTTGTGGCATATGGAAGTTCCTGGGTTAGGGGTCACATCAGAGCTGCAGCTGCTACACCACACCACAGCAACAGAGGATCCGAGCTGCATCTGCAACCTATACTGCATCTTGCGGCAATGCCAGATCCATAACTCACTAAGCCAGAGCAGGATAGAACCTACTTACTCATAGATACTAGTTGGGTTCTTAACCCACTGAGCCACAGTGAGAACTCGAACCAAAGAATTTTCAAAGGTGGGGGCTATATGTGCCAGCCACAGGGCAATGCCACCACATTCCACATGACACACTCTTGGGAGGATGCCAACAGCCTTTGTGCCAATAAGGACCTCAACAACTCTGATGACACCTATGATCTACTACATCGTGTTTGTATGGATTCCAACAGGCTGCCCACAGAGGACACTGGAAGCTTTCACCAATGTGATAACCAACAACCACTGCCATTGTGGACCCCTCCAAGAGGAGATACTGAACCTTCCAAGAAGGATCTTTGTTGTGGTCCAGTGACTTGCCACCCCTCTCACCAAACCCCACACTTGCTCAGACCCTGGAGTCACAGCTGCTATGCATGAACCTCAGCTTCAGACCCTGACTATGCATGTACTCTCTGTGCACCTGCTCACATGTATACCCATATCTCAGACACTGGAGCCAACACTACTGAGGGCTAGCAAGCACCCCAGACTCCAGAGTTACTGTCTACAAATGTACTCACTCTCCTCTTTCCCAGCTCCATGGCTGCTCAGCCTGCATCCACATCTTAGACACCAGAGCAATTACCACTGCGAGCTAGCCAGCGTTCCAAACCCTGGAGCCACTTTTGCTCTGTGAATATCCACACTCCAGACCCCAACCTCTTAGCTGTGCCATGATGCCTATGCATCAGACACCAGTGCCAACTCTTCCACAAGGACAATTGTAAGCTGGACCTGGATCCAAAGGGAATTACCTCAGCCATGACACACCCGGCAGGACAAAAAAGATCAAGAGTTCCCCAGCAGTCTTCACTACCCAAAACCCCATCAGCTATAAGAGACCCCATCAGCTATAAGAGAACACAATAAAATTAGGGAAACAATACATGAACCAACCAAGTTCCATTGAAAGAGAGAAAGCAAAAAAAGAACATATTCTGAAGCTGGAGATTATAATGAATGGAATGAAAAAATGCAAGGAGAATATACACAACAGCCTTAATCATACAGAAGAAATAATCTTCATTTCTTCTGGTCATATGCTGTTTACCCAGTCAAGTGAGAAAAAAGAAAAAAGGATGAAAAACAATGACCAAAGCCTATGTGAATCATGGAATACCATTAAGTGAAACATTTGTATTATGAGAATCCCAAAAGGCAGAGAGAGAAAGGGGCAGAAAGCTTAAAGAAATAATGAGTGAAGAGATCAAGAAGGTGGAATAGGAGGACAGTAAGGCTCATGCCCTTCCCTAAACACATCAAAAAAAAAAAATCTACATGTGGAGCAATTCTCACTGAAAACAAACTGGAGACTAGCAGAAAGACTGTAAAGAAATCAGGGCTATAAAGAAAAATCAACACAGAGTTGGGGAGCAAGGAAAGAGCATTGATCATGTCAGAACCAGTGCCCTTGGGAGGGGATGCAGAAGTGGGGTTATTAAACAGATTTGGAGATCCTCCCTGGGGAGTCAGTGGTTCAAACCACATTTTGTACATGCCAGACTATGAATTCAACACTGGGATAATGAGTCCCCTTGGCTGGTTTAAGGACCAGTAGAACTCCTAGAGGGGCAGTGAGATACTTGGACTCTGCTTGTGAAGAGCACACCTGATTCCTTGCTCCCAAATTAATGCTGAATAAACAGGCTGATTCTGATCAGGACCTTCACCAGTGTCTCATTTTCACCCCAGTACACAGCCTGATCTCTGCTCAGTGCCCACTCTAGTCCTATTTGCTCTGTGGAATAACACCCCACTAGGATGAAGGGTGCCACTGCCAGAGGGAATGTGTAGTTGTGGGGGATAAAGCTGGCTTGTTGTACCTGGTACTATATCTGAATGGGGTGGAGGGGCAGCCATTGCTGTCACTCTCGGAGGCAACAGGTCAGGAGTGGTCTGGATCTCTGACTGGTATACCAGGGTCACCCCTGCACATGCCTTGGCCTCTTTAGGGTCTAAGCTCTAGCCCCTCTTACTCCAGCCCTGCTTCCTTCTGGAGTGAAGGTGCCAAAGCTCTAGCACAGTGGGGAGCACACACTTAGAGTAGGCAGAACCAGCTTCGGGGCTTTGTCTTCAGCATCTGGGACCTTAACCCACCCCTAATAGGGCAATATCAGCCACTGAACATAAGAGAAGCCCCAGATCACACCTGGCTTTGGCTCTAGCTCTGCCATCTCCAGCCCCACCTTAGTGATAGCTGCCAGTATACCCTGGGGGAAGATATGACTTGTGTTCATGTCAGACCCAGCTCTCCCGCCAGCCACTGCACACACAGACTGTATAGGGACAACCACACAAAGACACCCCTTCAAGACCAAGGTAGGTAAGTGTTTTATCTAATCTCATAGAGACAGAAACTTACACAAAATGAGAAGACACAGGAATTTGTTTCAAATGCAAGGAAAAGGAAAAATCTCTGAAAAAATAACCAATGAAACAGAGATAATTTACCAGGCTCACAGTTCAAAGAATTAATACGAATGCTTACTGTACTAGGAGAAAAAATAAACACAGTGAGACTTTTAACAAGGACCTAGAAAAACGCTTTAAAGAACCAGTCAGAACTGAATACTACAATAACTGAAATGAATAACACACTAGAAAGAAGTAAAAACAGAGGAATGGATAAGTGATCTGGAGGACAGAATAATGCAAATTGTTCCATCAGAACAGCAAAGAGAAAATAAATTTAAAAAAATGAGAACAGTTTAAGGGACCTATGGAAAACATCAAGCATACTAAATTATGAATCATTGGTGTCCCAGAAAGAGAAGAGAGAAAGAGAGGGAAAATGTATTTAATGAAATTATGTCTGAAAACCTCCTGAACCTGAAGAAGGAAACAGATATTCTGGTACCAGAAGCATAGAGAATCCTAAATAAGATGAACCCCAAGAGACCCATACCAAAACATACCATAATTAAAGTGGCAAAGGTAAAAGGTAAAGGGAAAATTCTAAAAGCAGCAAGAGGAAAATAAAAAGTCACATACAAGGGAACCACCTATAAGGTTATCAGCTGATTTTTCTGTAGAAACTTTGTAGGCCCGAGGGCAGCATCATGATATACTTAAAGTGCTAAAAGGGAAAAACCTACAACCTGAAATTCTCTACCTAGCAAGATTATCCTACAGAATGGAAGGAGGGTTAAAGAGCTACTTGGATAAGGAAAATCTAAAAAGAGTTTATGACTACTAAACTAAACGTAAAAGAATTTTTAAAGGATGTTCTATAAGTGAAAAAGAAAATGCTGCTAAAAGAAGTAAAAAATTAAATGAAAGATCCCACTGGTAAAGGCAAATAAATAATAAAGACTGTGGACTGACCACTGAAATTAGCTAGTATAAAGACTAAAATATTAAAAACTGTAAAATAAATTATAACTACAAACAGTTAAGGGATAAACATGAAGACATGAAATATGACATCTAAAATACAAAATGGGGAGGAGAGTAAAAAAATGCAGATCTTTTAGAATATGTTTGATATAAATTATTACCAGTTTAAAACAAGTAGATGCTGTTATAGGTCAACATATATGAACTCTATGTTAACCACAAAAACCTACAAAGATACACAAAAACTAGAGAGAAAAGAATACAAGCATACATAATGGTAGTAAGTGCATACTTCTCAACGATCACTTTAAATGTCAATGGACTAAATACTCCAAACAAAAGATATAGGGTGGATGATTAAATTAAAAATCAAGATGCATGTATATGCTGCTTACAAGAAAACTCACTTCAGAGCTAAAGAGACACGCTGACTGAAACTGAGGAGAAAGAAAAAGATATTTCATGCATATAGAAATTACAAGAAAGCCAGAGTAGGTGGCATACTTGTATTAGACAAAATCGACTTTAAAACAAAATCTGTAATGAAAGACAAAGAGGGATATTACATAATGATAAAGGGATCAATACAAGAGAAGGATATAACACATGCTACTATATCCACCTTATATTGGAGCACCTAAATATACAAAGCGAACATTAACAGACATAAAGGGAGAAACTGACAATAATACAGTAATAGTTGGGGACTTTAACACTCTACTGACATCAATGGACAGATGAGCCAGACAGAAAATCACTAAAGCAACAGAGGTCCTAAATGACGTAATAGACCAGTTGGACTCGGTAGATGTCTACAGAGCATTACATCCAAAACCAGCAGAATACACATTCTTTTCAAATGCACCTGGGACATTCTTCAGGATAGATCACATAGTAGACCAAAAAACAAGTCTTGATAAATTTAACAGGATATAAATTATATCAAGCACTTTTGGGGAAAGCGAGAAAACACAGGAAGAAAAAAGGGAAAAACACAAACATGTGCAGACCAAACAACATGCTACTAAAAGTGTGTCAATGAGGAAGTCAGAAAACACTTCAAGAAAATGAAAACAAAAATACAGCCTCCCAAAATCTATGGGTTGTAGCAAAAGCTGTTCTAAGAGGGAGGCATGACAATACAGGCCTACCTCAAGGAAGAAGAAAAATACTAAATTAACAACCTAAACTACCATTTAAAGGAATTAGAAAAGGAAGAACAAAAAAATAAAGCCCAAAGTCAGCAGAGGGACAGAAATAATAAAGATCAGAGAGGAAATAAATAGAGACCAACCCCTAAAGAAAGAAAGGCAAGATCAGAGAAACCAAGAGCTATTTTCTTAAAAAAAAAGATTAACAAAATTGATTATCCTTTTAGCCAGGTTCATCAACAAAAAAAGAGAGGGGAGGGACCAAATAAACAAATATAAATAAAAGAGGAAAAATTACAATCAATATCACAAAGATACAAAAAATCATCAGAGATTACTATCAATAGTTATATGCCAACAAATTGGATAACCCAGAATGGATAAGTTTCTGGGAACACATAATCTAAGACTAAATCAGAGAGAAATAGACAAAAATCCCAGGAGCAATTTCACAGTAGACTTCTACCAAATACACAAAGAGCTAATATCTATCCTTCTCAAAGTATTCCCAAAAAATTGAAGAGGAGGCAGCAATTCCAAACTCGTTCTATGAGGCCACCATTATTCTGATATCAAAACCACTAAAAGATGAGACAAAAAAAAAAAGAGGAAAGAACAGGCAATGTCTTTGATAAATATAGATGCAAGAGTCCTCAACAAAATATCAGCAAACTGAATTAAACAATATATAAAAAGGATCATATACCACGACCAAGTGGGATTTATTCCAGGGATGTAAAGATTGTTCATTCTATAAATCAATCAAGGTGGTGCACCACATTAACAAAATAAAGGACAAAAATGATATAGTTATCTCACTAGATGCAGAAAAAAAAAAACATTCAACAAAATTTAACATTCACTGACAATGAAAACACTCATCAAATTAGGAATATGAGGGAATATATCTTAACCTATGTAAAGGCTACTTACACTCACAGCTAACCTTTTACCGAAAGGTAAAAAGTCAAAGCTTTTCCTTTCATATAAAGAATGAGACAAGGATGCTCACTCTTGCTGCTTACATTTTCTAGACACAGCAATCTCACAAGAAACAGAAGATGTATCCAAATTAAAAGGGAAGAAGTTAACTGTCAAATGAAAATGCCATGATACTAAATATAGAAAACCTTAAGGTATCCTCTTGAAAACTATTAGAAAAATGAATTCAGTCAAGTTTTAGGATACAAGGTTAATATACAGTTAATTAATAAGATGAATAGTGGTTTTCTATACACTAATAATGAATTATCAGAAAGAAAATATTAAAAACATCCCATTTAAAATGGCATCAAGAAGAATAAAATACCTTGGAATAAACTTAGGTTTAGGAGGTGAAAACTTAAGTTTAGGAGGTGAAAGACCTATACTCTGAAAACTATGAAACACTGATGAAGGAAGCTGAAGATGATACAAAGAAATGGGAATATATTCATGGATTGTAAGAATTACTGTTAAAATGGCCATGCTATCCAAAGCAATCTACAAGTTTAATACAATCCCTATCAAAACACCCACAATATTTTCCACAGAACTGGAACGAATAATTCTAAAATTTACATGGAACCACAAAAGACCCTGAATTGCCAAAGCAATCTTGAGAAAAAAAGAACAAGTTGGAGGTATCACGCTCCCTGACTTCAGACCGTACTACAAATACACAGTCGTAATAACAGCATGGCCCTGGCATAAAACAGACACACGGATCAACGGAACAGAACAGAGAGCCTAGAAATGAATCCATGCACATTTATGGTCAATTAATCTATGACTAGGTAGGCAAGAATACACATGGACAAAGTCTTCAATAAGTGGTGCTGGGAAAACTAGTAAAGAATGAAATTAGAACATTTTCTTAAACCATCAAAATTAAATTCAAAATGGATTAAAGACCTTAATGTAAGATCTCAAACCCTAAAACTCCTAGAAGAGAACATAGGCAGAATATTCTTTGACATAAATCATAGCAATATTTTTTTGATCTGGTTCCTGAGGCAAAAGAATCAAAGGCAAAAATAAACAAATGGGACCTAATCAAACTGACAAGCTTCTGCACAGCAAAAGAAACCATAAACAAAATTAAAAGACAGCCTATGGAATGGGAGAAAATATTTGCAAATGATATGACCAACAAGGGGTTAATGTCCAAATATGTAAACAGCCCATACAACTCAGTATCAAAAAAACCCAAACAGGAGTTCCCTTCGTGGCTCAGTGGTTAACAAATCCGACTAAGAACCATGAGGTTGCGGGTTCGATCCCTGGCCTTGCTCAGTGGGTTAAGGATCCGGCGTTGCCGTGAGCTGTGGTGTAGTTTGCAGACGCGGCTCGGATCCCACATTGTAGGCCAGCGGCTACATCTCCTGTTAGACCCCTAGCCTGGGAACCTCCATACGCCACGGGTGCGGCTCTACATAAAAAAAGGCAAAAAAAAAGACAAAAAAAAAAAAACCAAACAACTCAATCAAAACATGAGCAGAAGGAATTTTATGTACATATATATCATAAGGAATTACAACCATTCTCTTGTGATACTTAATGGGTATAATCTATAAAAATACTGAATGCTGTATACCTGAAACCAATGTTAATATTGTATAAGTATATAATTAGTAAAATATTAATTTTAGAAACTGATTTTGAATTTCAATAAAAATAAACATGGTGAGGTTTTGATAGGGATTACTTTGACTCTATAGATCCATGGGGGAGAAATGACACAAACTGATTCTTTACACCATATACAAAAGTTAACTCAAAATGGTTCATAAACCGAAATGTAAAATATAAAACTATATACTTCTAGAAGAAAACCTTTATGGTTTTGGGTTAGGCAAAAAACTTACATGTAATAACAAAAGCACAATCCATAAAAGAATAAACTGATAAATGGAACTTCATCCACATTAAAAATTCTGCTCTTCAGACACTGAGTGCCAAAAAAAAAAAAAAAGACAAGTTGGGAGAAAATATCTGCAAATCATATATCTGATACAGAATCTGTATTCGGAATATATAAACAAGAGAATAATAATGAAAAAAATCACTCCATTTTTAGAAAGGTAAAATCTTTGAATACCTCACTAAAGAAAGATATATGGAGGGAGTTCCCGTCCTGGCTCAGTGGTAACAAACCCAAGTAGTATCCATGAGGATGCAGGTTTGATCCCTGGACTCACTCTGTAGATTAAGGATCGTGCGCTGCCGTGAGCTGTGGTGTAGGTTGAAGACACAGCTTGGATTTCACAAAGCTGTGGCTGTGGCACAGCAGCTGCAGCTCTGATTCAACCCCTAACTTCCATATGCCATAGGTATGGCCCTAAAAAAAAAAAAAAGATATATGGATATCCAATAAGTATAGGAAAAGATACACAACATCTATAATCATTAAAAATATTAAAACCACAATGAGATATTACTATACAACAATTACAATGGCTAAAATTAAATACACTAAATAGACTAAATAGACTGAATCATTTCTCTCCTCATGTTTACCCAAGAAATAAAGCTTATGTCCATACTAAGACCTGTAAACAAATGTTCACAGAAGTTTCATTTGTAGCCAAATTCAAAACAGTCCAAACATTTATCAGATAGATGCCACAAGGATGAATCTCAAATCACAGAGTCTAGCAATATTAAAATTTAATAGCAATATTAAAACAGTAGCTACCAAGGAATTTTGGGTTGTTTTTTTCAATAATATTCAGTTTTCCAGTACACTATTTAGTAGAATGGTAATGCATCTGTTTCCCATATTGGGGCGTATACAGTTGACCCTTGAATAACATAGATTTGAACTATGCAGGTCTACTTCTGTGTGGATTTTTTTCAATAAATACATACTACAGTAATAATGATGAAGAGCCGGTAGATTCCACAGATGTAGTTCTTAAGATACAGAAGGCCAGCTATAAAGTTCAGTTGTGAGGAAGGTTGGTACCTCTAATTCCTGCACTGCTCAGGGATCAACTGTTCTTTTCTTTTTAAGTGGATTTTCCAGATACCTAAGGCTTGGTATTAACTGCATTAAAAATTACTTATTTTAATCATTTTAAACATAAATCTTCATTTATCCTTGTCATCTTTACTTTTTGAAAGAGAATACAGAAACCAAGTATTCTTTGTCACAAACATTATCACAGCTGCAGAAGAGGTGTAAAAGTACTGTACCTGAGTTAATTTGCTGCCCTTTACAAAGAATTTCATATGGTTTATGAAATTAAATTCAAAAGGAAGTAACGAATGATTGAAGGAAATATGAGAGAAAAAGAGAGACTGGCAAATGTTAATGCTGGAGAAAATACTAGTGACAAAGGACCTTGTCATGATTAAATCTCTTCATGCAAGTGATAGAAAATCCATCTTGAAATTACCTGGGCATTAAAGAGGATACAACTGCCACATTAAAAACTATAGCAATAATGGGAGTTCCCGTCATGGTTCAGTGGTTAACGAATCCGATTGGGAACCATGAGGTTGTGAGTTTGATCCCTGGCCTCACCCAGTGGGTTGGGGTTCGGGTGGTGCCGTGAGCTTGTGCTGTGGTTTGGAGACACGGCTCCCATCCCGCATTGCTGTGGCTGTGGTGTAGGCCAGTGGCTACAGCTCCGATTAGACTCCCCTAGCTTGGGAACCTCCATGTGCCAGTGGGTATTGCCCTAAAAAAAAAAAAAGATAAAAACTATAGCAATAATGAAATGGGAATGGCCTTGAGATTAGTATCTTTAGGATTCTCTGCATTTTGTTATCTTTGCTTCTCTGTGCTTGAAGGCTCCTTCCTTCACTACACTAAGAGGCAAAAAACAAGTAAGGATGTAGAAGACCTAAATATTGCTAATAGTTTCACAGAACTGGAACAAACAATCCAAAAATTTATATGGAACTACAAAAGACCCAGAATTGCCA
>PVHT020004020.1:41037440-41084517 GCA_004024745.2 Catagonus wagneri | reverse complement strand
TGACCTGAGAAAACATTAATAAGGTTGATGTCCGAGAGTGTCATGCCAATGTTTTCTTCCAGGAGTTTAATAGTGTCTTGTCTTATATTTAAGTCTTTAAGCCATTTAGAGTTTATTTTTGTGCATGGTGTGAGAGTGTGCTCCAGTTTCATTGATTTACATGCAGCTGTCCAAGTTTCCCAGCAAAGCTTACTGAAAATACTTTCTTTTTCATTATTTTTTCACACTTTAAACTTTAACTCTTACTCAATTTAACATTTTGTAGCAGGCAATTGGCTAGATATGGCGAGAGAAGACTAAGCACCGGGGGCTGTGACTGAAATGGTCATGTGCACAAATCTCATGTATGAGGTATACTGTGGGATTGGTGCTATAATGGATGTTAAAAACTATTATAACGGTGCTCAAAGGATAATGGTGTTTCAGAATAGGAAAGTCACAAAAGAGGTAGCATTTGAGCAGGGCATGAAAGATGAAAAAGTTAAGAATGCCCTTATGTTATTTCCATTAAAATTAATCTTTTCTGGGAAATGGTAAAAAGTTATTGTTCTTAATGTAATTATTAAAATTTTCTACTTTTCTATGCAAAGAAAAATACTTTTCTATACATGTATCAAAAAATGAAGGTAATTATAATGAAGTGTTAAAGTATATCTGTAATGATATATTAATCATATATGATTTTATCTTGTCTTCTTAAGAGATATACTCAACAGTAAAATCCCAGCCATATCATTTATTCTCTAAAGGAGGTACAAATGAAAAAAACACTTATAATACAGTATGTGTAATAAAGGATCAGATAGCCGAGAGGCTTACAGTAATGAGAATATAAAATACAGCATATTCATTGCTGCAATGGTCAGAGATGGTCAGGTAATAACAGCAAGAAAAACAACAACAACAACAGTAAGTCCTAATACTTTGAGATATGGATCAAAAAAATTCCCAGAGAGAGCTAGAGGAATCAGGCTCCCTGAATTCAGACTATACGACAAAGCTGCAGTCATCAAAACTGTATGGCACTGGCACAAAGACAGAAATATAGATCAGTGGAACAAGATAGAAAGTCCAGAATTAAACCCTCGCACCTATAGTCAACTAATCTATGACAAAGGAGGCAAGAATATACAATGGAGAAAAGACAGCCTGTTAAATAAGTGGTGCTGGGAAAACTGGACAGCCACATGTAAAAGAATGAAATTAGAACACTTCCTAACACCATACACAAAAATAAACTCAAAGTGGATTAAAGACCTAGATTTAAGACCAGATACTATAAAACTCTTAGAGAAAAACACAGGCCAAACACCCTCCAATATAAATGCCAGCAACATCTTTTTAGATCTACCTGTTAATGACAATAAAAAGAAAAATAAACAAATGGGATTTAATTAAACTTAAAAGTATCTGCACAGCAAAGGAAACCCTAAACAAAATGAAAAGACAACCCACAGAATGGGAGAAAATATTTGCAAATGAATCGACTGACAAGGGATTAATCTCCAAAATTTACAAACACCTACAGCTCAATGCCAAAAAAAAAAAAAAAACCCATCAAAAAATGGGCAGAAGATCTAAACAGACAGTTCTCCAAATAAGACATACAGATGGCCAAAAAATATATAAAAAGATGTCCAACATCACTCATTATTAGAGAAATGCAAATCAAAACCACTGTGGGGTACCATTTTACACTGGTCAGAATGGCCATCATCAAAAAGTCTACAAATAGTAAATGCTGGAGAGGGTATGGAGAAAAAGGAACCCTATTACACTGTTGGTGGGAATGTAAATTGGTGCAACCACTGTGGAAAACAGTATGGAGATTCCTCAGAAAAAAACAGAATTACCATTCAATCCAGTGATCCCACTGCTGGGCATCTATCCAGAGAAAACCATGACTCTAAAAGACACACGTACTCCAATGTTCATTGCAGCATTCTACACAATAGCCAAGACATGGAAACAATGTAAATGTCTACCGACAGAGGACTGGATAAAGAAGATCTGGTATATATACACAATGGAATATTACTCAGCCATTAAAAGGAAAGAAATAATGGCATTTGCAGCAACATGGATGGGCCTAAAAACTATCATGTAAAGTGACATCAGTCAGACAGTGAGACACCAACATCAAATGCTATCACTTACATTAGGAATCTAAAAAAAGGACACAATGACCTACTTTGCAGAACAGATACTGACTCACAGACTTTGAAAAACTTATGGTTTCCAAATGACACAGGTTTGGGGGTGGGGGGGTGCACTGAGGATTTGGGATGGAAAAGCTATAAAAATTCGGTTGTGATGATTGTTGTACACCTATAAATGTAATAAAATCCATTAAGTAATTTTAAAAATTCTGACTTTCCAGCTGAAAGCTTAAAAAAAAAAATCCCAGAGAGAAATCATCCAAACCTGCAGTGTGAATATCAGGGGAAGAATTGATGGCAGAGATAGGAGTCAGGATTTTAACTCCCAGCTCCACTACCTAACTTCTTAGCATCTCTGCTTCCTCAACTGTCCAAATGGTAATGACTTGGACCATACCTCCTTCAAGGGTTTATGCATAAGCATCATCTCTCTTGAGTGCTTTATAAAACATAAATCATTATCAAATGTAGTTGATACTAATAACGTGTGACAAACTAGTTCAAGTTTTCCAAGCACAAAATGGAGAAGGGAAGTTGGAGACATCATATGATGTACCCAATTAGGCCTTTCCATCATATTCTTATTTTTACTGTTGCATTGACTAAATTTTGCTGAGAAATAGTGGAGGAGTCTTCTTTACACAGTTAACTAGTTGCATGACCATGGCAATTTTCTTCTACTCTGCTCAGCCTTGGTTTCCTCATCTGTAAAGGAAGAATCATGATTGTACCTCCCTTTTGGCAGATTTTGAGGATTAAATGAATACCACATGTGAAGTACTTGGCATAATCCTTTCCATGTAATAAGTTCCAACCAAATTACAGCTCTTATTTTTATTTCTCATATTCTCAGAGTGGTTAGAGAGTACTCATTGATATGTTGTGTAAGTCATAATGGGAACACTCAATTTCCAGTTTGAGAATCCACTCCTAAGGAGTTATAAAAAGGTGTTTTGAAGTTCAGAGATATAATTGGAGACTTTTTCTAAAATTATGCATTATTTCCTAACATATCTCATCTAAATTTAAAAATTCTATGTACTTATTTTTTCTCCTTGAAACAATTCTTTCCTCTTTGTAATCCACCAGTTTCCCATGCCCAAGTATTTGAATACTGGAACGTCACGAGAAGCACCACCTTTACTTACACATGGTTTGAAAGAGTATTCAGATCACAGTCCTGATTGACAGAATAACAAAATAAAGAAAGGCCTACTGAAGGTTAACCAAGCCATAACTATTCCAAAAGAAATAAAGCTGGTTCACTACATGTTATACTATGGGCCAAAATAAACCCCACCAGGGCAAAGAGTTTTTTTTTTTTTTTTAAACAACCAAAAAACGCAGGGTGCTGAAGGATTTTTAAAACATAAAGGCAAGGGAAGATTCCCTTAAGGATAGGATTGATAGATTTAATTTCTTTTAGTCAAAAAATGGCATAAATAAAGCTAAAAGGAAAGCAATAAACTAGGAAAGATATGTGTAATATATATGACAGATTTATGCCTTTAATACAGAAGGAAATAATGAGTTGTGGGCAAGGTTATATGTGAAAAGATTATATAATAGTGATAAATTAGATAATTCAGTTTATAAAATAGGGATAGTCTGTGGAATACCTAAAGATGAATAGTCTATACTTATTAAAGTTCGATTGTAAAACAATAATTTACAATAGTATACTTAAAATGTACTTACAAATTACTCAAAAATAATACTTACAAAATGTTCATATTTAATTAAATGAAAATTATAACACAGTATGTTTAATATAACACAAATTTTAAGTGCATACTTTGACCAAATACTATTAACTCTGAATGGTGTGATTATGGGTATTTTGAATTTTCTTTTGCTTTTCTACATTTTACAAATTTTTAAAAATGAGTATGTGGATTTTAATTGAAATCACAACAAACGGTATTTTAAAAATACATCATAAATAGGTTAAAAGGGAAAACTATTCCAGCACATTGAACTAAAAGCTAACATTTTTACTTCATGGCCTCCTCCTCTTTTCTTAGCTAAATCTTACCTTCATCCTGTTCATTGCAATAAATGGACAGAGAAACCACAAATGTTATATCTAAGAATCATAACACAGGAAAAAAAAATAAATGGAGTTGATGTAAATGTCGAACCACAGGGTTAAAAAATTATGTTCATTCATTAAACAGAATGATGTGCATCAAATAAGCATGTTTTATAGAATAATGTTATCAAAGCAAATTGCATAATGCGCTGTTTGAAGTGATCCAAATTAACATCATTGTTCAAATATCAGCCTCTCAGTAAGACCTCTTCTGACCATTCCATTTAAAACCACTATCCCAACTGATCTATATATACTGCCTAAAGATGCAAACCTCACATGTAAGGACACATACAGACTGAAAATGAATGAATGGAAAAAGAAATTCCTTGCAAATGGAAACCCAAAGAAAGCTTGAGTAAGTAACAATACTTATATCAGACAAAGTAGACTTTCAAACAAAGACAGGAATAAAAGATTAAAAAAAGGTCAGTATATAGTGATAAAGTGGTCACTCCAACAAGAAGATGTAACATTTATATTTATGCATCCAACATAGGGGCAGCTAAATATAAAGCAAATATTGTAGATATCTAAAGGGAGACATAGATGGCAATACAGTAATAGCAGGGAAAATTAATATCCTGCTTACATAAACAGGTATTAACCAGATAGAAAATCAGTAAGAAAATGTTGACCTTAAATCATATGTGATATCAGATGGTTTTATCAATATATACAGAACATCTCATTCAAAAGCAACAGAATACATTCCTCTCAAGAGTACATGGAACATTATTAGAAAATAATAAATGAAACTAAGAACCAGTTCTTTGAAAAGATAAACAAAATTGACAAGCCTTAGCTAGACCCACTGACACAAAAAGAGAGGGCTTGAAATCAGAAATGAAAGGAAAGAGACTTTACAACACACACCACAGAAACACAAAGGATCATAAGAAACTACTATAAATACTTATACATCAATAAGTTTGATACCCTAGGAAAAATGGATACATTTCTAGAAACATAAAATTCACCGAGAATGAATTATTGAAAAAAAAAAAATCTCAACTAGTAAGGAGATTAAATCAGTAATCAAAAACTTCAAATAAACAAACGTCCAGGACCAGATGACTTAACTGGTGAATCCTACCAAACATTCAAAAAAGAATTAATATCAATCCTCAAACTCTCCCTTCTACCAAACACTCTCAAAATCCTTTTACCAAAACCAGACAATGACGACACAAAAAAGAAAGTCAATGTCCCTGATGAACATAGAAGCAAAAATCCTTAACAAAACATTAGCAAACTGAACTCAACTATACACTAAAAGGATCACACAGCCTTGTCAAGCCAAATTTGTTCCAGGGGGGCAAGGATTATTCAACATCCACAAATCAGTCATTGTGATACACATTAAAACAATGAAGGATGAAAACCATATGATCATCTTAATAGATACAGAAAAAGAATTTGACAAAATTCAATATTCATTTATGATTAAAAACTCTCAGCAAAGTGGGTACAGAGGGGAATTACCTCAACCTAATAAAGCCCACCTATGACAAACCCACAGGTAACATCATACTTAACGGTGAAAGCTGGTAGCTTTTTCTCTAAGATTAGAAACAAGCTAAGAATGCTCATTTTCTCCACTTTTATTCAACATAGTATTGAAAGTCCTAGGTAGAGCATTAAAGAAAAAAAATAATTAAAAGCTACCTAAATCAGAGAGAAAAAATAAAACTGCCACTATTTGTAGATGATATGACGTTATATATAGAAAACTTCTAAAGATCCCACCAAAAAGCTATTAAGACTAGCCAGCAAATTCAGTAAAAACATAGGTCACAAAATCAATATACAGAAACTGTTGCATTTCTATACACTAATAATTAACTATCAGAAAGAGAAGAAAATAATTCCACTTACAATGCATCAAAGGAATAAAATATCTACCAATGAATTTAACCAAGGAGGTAAAAGACTTATACACTGAAAACTATAAGACAGTGCTGAAAAAAATCAAAGACACAAATAAATGGAAAGATACTCTATGCTCATGGATTAGAAGGAACAGTATTATAAAAAAGTTCTTACTATCCAAAGCAATCTATAAATTCAGTGCAATCCCTATCAAAAAATCCATGGCATTTTTCACAGAAATATAACAAACATCCCTAAAATCTGCATGCAACCACAAAAGATCTCATGGCCAAAGCAATTTTTAGAAAGAACAAACTTGGTCGTAATATAGTCTGATTTCAAACTATATTATAAGCTCTGGTAATCAAAATGGTATGGAATTGGCCTAAAACACATAGATCAATGGAACAAAATAGAAACGCCCCCAGGAAGAAACTCCTGAATATATGGTCAATTAATTTAAGACAAATGTGTCAAGAATATATAATGGTAAAAGGACAGTTCCTTCAATAAATGGTGCTGGGAAAATTGGACACCCATGTGCAAAACAAAAACTTATCCACAAACAAAAAAGCAACTGGACCACTTTCCTACACCATAAACAGATGTTAGCTTAAAATGAATTAAGACTTGAATGTAAGACCTGAAGTCATAAAAATTCTAGAGGAAAATATAGGTGGTAAGTTCCTATCACCAATCTTGGCAATGATTTTTTGGATACCAAAAACAAAAGCAACAAAAGTAAAAACAAACAAGTGGGATGACATCAATCTAAAAAGTTATGCACGGCAAAGGTAACTATCAAAAACATGAAAATACAATCTACAGAACAGGAGAAGAAATTTGCAAATCATATATCTAATAAGGGCCTGATATCTAAAATATATGAACAACTCATACAACTCAAATGCAAAACCAACATATATAAACTCATACAACTCAAATGCAAAACCAACAATCTAAAAACAAAAAACCCTCAAACATTCCAACTCAGAAATGGGCAGTGGGTCCAAACAGACATTTTCTTTTTATCCAAATAAGACATAGAGCAGGCCAATCGGTACATGAAAAGATGCTCTGCGTCACTTATCATCGGAGAAATGCAAATTGAAACCCACCAAACCATTTCACACTTTCATACTTTTTAAAATGACTCTTATCAAAAAGACAAAAAATAACAAGTGTTGACCAGGATATGGAAGAAAGGAACCACTTGTGCACTGTTGGTGGGAACGTTAATTGATGTAACCACTATGGAAAAAAGTATGGAGCCTCCTCAAAAATTTTAAAAATAGAACTGTCATATGATCTAGTACTTCTATTTTCAAGTAGTTAATTGAAAAAAACAAAAATACTCACTTGAAAAGATATATATTTATGCACCCCCACGTTCACTGAAGCATTATTTACAGTAGCCAAGATATGGACACAACCTAAGTGTCCACTGACAAATGGATAAAGAAATTGTGATATATACGTAGTCATACATTTTTCAACCATAAAAAGAGTGAAGTCTTGCCATGCGGAACAACACAGATAGACCTTGAGGGTATTATGCTAAGTGAACTAGAGAAAGACAAATACCCTATGAACTCACCTCTATATGGATTCTTAAAAAGCCAAACAAAACACTGAACTCACAGGCACAGAGAACAGATTGGTGGTTGTCAGAGGTAGGTCAGGGGTAGGGAGTGGTTGAAATGGGTCAAGAATTTCAAAAAGAACACACTTACAGGATATCAAATAAGTCATAGAAATGTAACGTAAAACATGGCGACTATAGTTAATAAAACTGAAAGTTGCATTTCTGAAAGTTGCTAAGAAAGTAAATTTTAAAAGTGCTCATCACTAGAAAAAACTCTATGTATAATGACAGATATTAACTCATAGTGAAAATCAGTTTGTAGTTAGAAATATAGAATCTTTACACTGTACATTTGAAACTAACATTATCAGTTGTACCTAAATAATGACTCCACCGACAAAGTAAAACTACATGTCTAGCCCAGTTAAAAAAGAAAAATCACAAACCTCTGGCCATCATCAGAAAGTCTACAAACAATAAGTGCTGGAGAGGGTGTGGAGAAAAAGGATCCCTATTACATTTCTGGTGGGAATGTAAATTGGTGCAACCACTGTGGAAAACAGTATGGAGATTCCTCAGAAAACTCAAAATAGAATTACCACTTGATCCAGCAATCCCACTCCTGGGCATCTATCCAGAGGAAACCCTGACTCAAATAGACACATGTACTCCAGTGTTCATTGCAGCACTCTATGCAATAGCCAGGTCATGGAAACAACCTAAATGCCCATCGACAGAGGAGTGGATAGGGAGGATATTGTACATACACACAATGGAATATTACTCAGCCATTAAAAGGAACGAATTACCAACATTTATAGCGACATGGATGGATCTAGAAATTATCATGCGAAGTGAAACCAGTCAGACAATTAGAGAGCAACACCCAACGCTACCGCTTACATGTGGAAACTAAAAAAACACAAGGAACTTCTTTGCAAAACAGACAATGACTCGTAGACTTTGGAAAACCTTGGTTTTTTAAAAAAGACAGTCTGGGGGGTGGGGGGGTGCACTGTGGGTTTGGGACACAAAATCTATCAAATTGACTTGTGATGATTTATGTACACCTGTAATTGAAATAAAATTAAGTTAAAAAAAAATCACAAACCTCTCCACACTGTCCCAGTATCTCAGCCCACACTAGTCAACTTGCACTATTTTTTTCATATACTCAACACCTTCTACCACACCAGGTAATTTTCCTTTCATTATGATGCTTTTTATTGTCATTTTCTACAAAGACTAGCTCCTAAGGAGAATTCATTGAAAGAATGAATGAGTGAGTGAGTGATTGTACATGGATACATTTAAAAACATAGAAATACGCCAAAATATTACCTGTAGCTCTTTGTAGATGGTATCATTATTTTCTTCTTTATACTTCCCTAGACTGTACAAATTTCCTTCAGTGAACACGGATAACTTCCCTAATAAGGAAAACTAGTATGGGTATGCTTGTCTATGTTTGCAAAACGTTAAATTAAATCTCCAGGTAGATCTTTACCCCTGAATCACATTAGAAATTCTACTTTTTAAGACTCCCTGGAGAAATGATTTTAGTCTTTCTCATCAGCCTATGGCAGCGTTTAACATCCCTGAGGGTCATGAAATAGAATTTCTATCTGACTTAGTTCTGCTTGCCCCTTGGCAAGATTAAATAGCATCTCTGGGTCTACTGTCAGGCACCAAAGCACCTGCTGAAGACAAGAAAAAAAGGAGCAAAAGAGATACACCTTTTTTTTTTTTTTAACAGTTATTGAATAACAACAATGAAAATAAAGCCAAGTAGGAGAGAGAAGAAAAAGAAAGGGAAAATAATTACCAGTTGCAAACATTTATTGAACCTCTTTTATGTGCTAGCACCTTATACTGGGTGCTACTGTTTGCATAAAGGTGATTGTAACAGACCACCTGCCCTCAAGGAGTTGATAACATAGTCTAGGAGCTCAAGGTCTAAGTTTACGCTTTGTGTCCTCCCATAAGCTCAGCAGGCATTTCTGACTACAGACCTTCTGCTTCTCACTAATGGCATCAAGTGGACTGTTGCTGGGGACGAGTGCTGGGCAGCTAAATGTAATAACACTGCTCGGATGTTGTAACAAGCATTGGCTACTTTCAATTATCCTTCTGTGGATTATCTCCCATATGCATGATCTGCAGCTTTATTTTATTGGATGTTGTCTTTTTGTCTCATTTTAATCCTAACTAGCTTTTCTCTAGCACAACTATGACACATGCTTAGAAGATTTCAAAACAACCCTTAGAAAGGTAAACCTGGAAGAGCAAAGAGAACCCTATTAGAATTTCTGAGCCAAGCACAAATGATTTACAGATTCCTTCTCTGAGGTATTGGTTCTAGGGTGTCTCTTTTTCTTGCCAGGAAAACGGAGAATAGTCTACAGGGCTGGTGTAAATCCCTCCTGCTTTCTACCTCCTGGGAGATGACAAAAAGTACGCTGGTCATTGTCTGTCACAGAGTGTTTTTGATAAGCGACCTTTGATAGCACAAAATTTGACTTTTCCTCCCCAGTCTCTATTTTCTGGTTCTTCATGCCCTCCTGGAACTATGGGGCCCTGTCCCAACATCAGTGTTACAGGCAATGTTTGGATTCTGATCTCAGAGTAATTGCACACTGGCTCCGACTGAAATGTACTTTTGTTTTTACATCCAGATACAAATGTACTTCCTCAGGCACCAGTGTTACCAGTTAATACGCTGATCTGTAGACACCTTGAGTCTTGTGGACCCTGTCCTTCCTGCCCAAGTCACACGGCCCTCCTCATGTCCAGTGGTGGTCCTCCCTTGGGCTGCTGAAGCACGGGGGTTTGGTGTAAGAGCTGTGGGAACTGAAATCAGGAGACCCGGCTTCAGGTCCCAGACTTACTACCTCCGGTCCGTGGCCTTGGTTAAATTGTTTAAGTCTCTAAATCCACCTAAGGTGGTTGTGACCATTGAACACAAGAGCAAAAGTGAAAAAGGCTTTGCAAACTAGAATCCAAATCATAAAGACTCACCTTCTGTCTGCCTTATTTTTTTTGATAGTGACTTTCTTCAATCTCCCCTTGCACCTTCCCATGGAAAAGCATTGCCTTTGTTTAAAACACTGCAGTGGCCCTTATTACGTTAGTCACTGCCCACTCGGCCTTCAGATACCATCCTAACTATCTCTACACGAGGAAGCCTCCCCTGACTTCTTACCTGGGTAATTTCCTCTTAAAGGAGGCTTAATAATACCATGACTCTTTCATCATCAGCTCTTAGAAAGGTTATTAGTGTCTCCAAGTTATAATTTGATCTACAAGATTAACTGATGGTTGAAAGTCAGTGAATCTTAGGAGGCAGACCCTACCTGGATACTGACCCTAGCCAACACTCAGGCTGCGTAACACCAAGTAACATAATGAATTGCTCTGTGCCTGAGATTCTGCATTTATAGAATAACAAAACTTGCCATGCCTACTGCATAGGGTTGTGGTGAGAATTAAATGAGTTACCACATATAAAGCACTTCCAGCTGTGCCAGGCACAGACAAGTACCCAGTGAATGTCACCTGCCATCGTGCAAAGTGGTGTTACTTCACCTGTGGCCACCGTAAACACGGAAGCCACATAAGGATCACTGCTTTGTCTTAAGTGCAAACACAGGGCCTGGCTTCGAGTAACTACTTCATAAAGGTTTGCTGAACGTAATAATGAATACTTAAATTAGTGGCTCTCAGTTCTAAACCTGTCCTTACCCTGAAATGCTGGGATCATGATTTCTGTTCCACTATCCTCCGTGTTACATTAATCATGCAAATGTTGAAATGCACAGGGCTTAAAGCCAAAACTTAAAGCAAAATAATGTCCCCTAAATTACACCCAAATCATTGCTAACTCTTTGTATACATCATGAACTTTCATTGAGTTGGGTACTGTCTAGTTAGCTATTTCTGGTGTCTAAAACAATAAACAATAGACATTTACCTGAATATAAGGAACTCTGCTTGGTATTTTGTATAATACAATACTGTCTCTCTAGTGAAGATGCTGGTTGCAAAGTTACAAACAACATGGAAACTGGAACATAGCATCAAACCCAGGCCCTTGGTACCAAAAAAGCTACCTGCTGGTGACAGATACTAGAGGAATTTCAGTCACAGACCAAGGAAAACAGAAAAATCCAAATTTATTCATGTTTGGCTCTTCCCTCAATCACCAAGACCATCATTTTGTTAATATGTAAAATTACTCTGAGTTTACTTTTCTTACCCTATTCTGTCCTGTATTGGCTTTATTTTCTCTTAATGGTTTGTTCTAAAGTTTTATAGGTACAGACAAGTTAACTCGAATCATTTCCACAATATCAACTTTCTTAGCCTTAAAAAAAGAAAATACCCTAACGACAGTAAATGTAATAAAAACAAACCATGAAAAAATAATTAGTTCTTATAAAATATCATCCTTTTGTGGTTTCAAGTAACTGGGTCTCTGTTTTGGTGAAACACAAAAAGCATATTCTGGACAAGGTCAAACTATGGAGAAAAAAAAAAAAACAATCAGTAGTTGCCAGGGGTGGGATGAAAAGAGATAAATAGGCAGAACACAAAGGATTCTTAGGGTAGTGAAATACTGGTATATTAGAATGTTAGCTCTGTGTCATTACGTATTTGTCCAAACCCAAAGAATGTACATCAAGACTGAACCCTAAGGTAAACTATGGACTTTGGTTATATGTTAGTATAGGTTCACCCCAGATTAAAAAAAAAAATGTACCTTTCTAGTGAGTGATACTGATAATGGGAGAGACCTTGCATGTGTGTGGGAATCTGTCAATTTTGTTATAAGCCTAAAACTATTCTAAAAAACAAAAAAACTGTCTTTAAAAAAAAGAACGTAACTCCATCTTTTAAGTTTGTGGTTTATATATAGGCCACTTCATCCGGCCAGTTAAGTCTCCTAGGTGAGGAACCACCTTCAAAGTGCTAATTAGGTGATATGAAATAAAGACTTTTCCTTGGTTGAGCAGGTAGTTTTACAGGATGAAAATCAGTCCGATACCATAGTGACTGTGTAGGCTCATCAGTGACCTCTCAAGGATTCTGTTTTCCTCCTTCCTTGTCTTCCTAGAGAGATCCAGAATGTCAAATAGTTGGATCCTCAGCCTTCCTTATAGCTAGAGTATACATAGAAGACCCAGGGGATTTGAGGAGAAGCCTGGATAGGGGCTTCTGGGAAAGGCTTTTCTCCCTAATTACTAGTACTATTACTACTGCTGCTGCTACTATTATTACTAAATACTTTTTTCTGCTTTGCTGTTGTTATGGCTAAATGTGATACCTGGAGCCACAGCAGCCTTCTTGCGATTTGAGGATAAAAGACAAAACAGTATACATACATACACATAGGTGAAATATGTATTTTTATGTATGAAATATATGTAAAATAAATGTTGAGCATATATAAGACACATATTGGACATATATTGAGCATATTATGGCAGAAAGATGGAAAGAATCCAGGCTTCTGATGACACCTTTGGACTGCTGCACTCACCTTCCAGATGCATGAGAAAATAAATATGCTTGCTGCTGACCATCTTTAGTTGACTATTCTGTTTCAAGCAGTCAAAACTATGTGATAGAAGTTCCCGTTGTGGCTCAGCAGTTAACAAATCTGACTAACATCCATGGGGATGCAGGTTCAATCCCTGGCCTTGCTCAGTAGGTCAAGGATCTGGCGTTGCTGTGGCATAGGCCAGCAGCTACAGTTCTAATACAGCCCCTAGGCTAGGGACCTCCACATGCTGTGGGTGTGGCCCCAAAAAGCAAAAAACAAAAACCTTGTATGATATATTAGTGTCCCTTGGCCATCACACCATAAGACTAATCAGTATAAACTAAGGAACTTATTTTCTAAATTGGCCCACGTGAATCAGAGCTATGTTTAGAATATTGCAATGGACTGGCTTGCAGAAGTGAAGGAATTGTGGGTTCTGCCATTTTACTATTTTAGTTCTGGCACCAACCAGTTAAGTGAATGGTAGTCAAAAAGTCACGTAACCTGCCCAACTTCCCTTCTTGTAAAAATGAGAGTCTCAACTTCCTTTCTTGTAAAAATGAGAGATTCTCATATTTGTATGAAAAATAAAGAGGTCAAAAGGGAAGTTAATATTATAGATATTATAGATATCACTGTTTACAGTGAAACGATAATTGATTCAGTATGGTATTGATTTAGGGATAGACAAACTGAGCAAAGGAACAGAACAGAAAACCCAGAAAAAAAAAATACACATAAATACTTCGTTTATGACAACAGCCACTGCATTTCGGGGGCTTTACAATAAATGATGCAGGGACCATTGGATAGCCATATGGTAAAAAATGAAATTCTACTTGTACCTTAGACCACATACGAAAATCAATTCCAGGTGGATTAATGATTTAGGTCTTCAGGGTAAAATTGTAAAACTCTTCGAAGACAATACAGGAGACTCTTTATAACCTCAGATTAGGTTTGTTACGTAAGACCAAAAACCCCACGGACTATACAGGGTGACAACTTACATTTCATTAAAACTAATAACTTCAGTTCATCAAAATCTACCAACAAGACGGTGAAAGGACATGCCACAAATCAAAAGAAAATATTTGCAAAATACATAGCTAACAAGCGGAAATTGACAATGGAGAAGAAAGCAGGCCCCACACAGAAGAGGAAATCCAGATGGCCAATGAAAAGATGAACAACCTCATTATTATTTAGAGAAATCCAAGTACAAATCACAGTGAGGACTCACTTTGTTACAACTCAATAGGCCAAGAAAAAAAATCTGAAAGTATTAAATATGGGTGAAAGTACGTGCAATTTCTATATATGTGCATGTATGTATACATATATATATATATAAGTATATACTATATGTATACTGATAAGAGAGTAAATCCATACATTTGGTGCAGAAAACAGTCTGTCATTATCAGTAAATAAAGACGCATATATGCAGTAATTCCACTCCCGGTTATATACACTAGGCCTAGAGAAATTTTAGAGTGAATATCAGAAAAACGGATACAACATTTAGAGCAGCACTATTTGTAACAGAAGAAGGTGGAAATACTCCAAATGTCCAGCAACAACAGAATGGATGAAAACAGTAGTGAACCTAAGTGAATTACACCATGCTCCATGCAGCAAAACGGCTATTAGGGACACAACGGAATCCAAAAGCAAGCCACAAAGACTGTGTATAATCTGATTCTACGTACAAGTTCAAAAACATGCAGAAATTTAATTTTTTTTAACAGAAGGAAATACACAGTAAAATTATGTATTTAATTCATTAAGGAGTTGCTAATTTGAAAATTCAGAGATTGGGGGATGAGGACACTGCATCAAGGATTTTAAAAGGAAACCAGCTACACAATATTCATTGTGTCACTATTCTTCATACCTTATATATATTTCAAATATTCTTTTTATCCGCTAATAGCCAATGCTTTTAAAAAAGAGAAATATTGACCTGTAGCGATCTTCACCTCCATTAAATCTCGTTTGTGGTTTTTAAGATAATCCTTTCGTATCGAAATCATTTCCTAACACGAATACTGGAATAGAAGTAAAAAATAAATCCTCATTATCTCACTAAACATGACAGAAAATCTTCAAAGACGAACTTCAGGCTGAGGAGGAGAGAATAAAATAACCACCCTCCTACAGGAAGCCAATAGTCTGCCTTGGAAAAGGAGCGGGAGAGACGCACACCCCTCGCCGCCGCAGCCGACAGCGCCTTTAATTCCGTGATAAGGCTGTAAATTCTCTTTGCCGGCCTGGACTTTAGTGTAAACACGCCGAAAGCCTGAGGGACCACAGAGAGAGAAATGGCCCAGCTCTGGCTGCTTCTCCTTTGTGGGGGGAATGTTCACTATCAACTGTTGAATCACAAAACCCAAACTCTCGGCATCTATCAAGGGCAGAACGCTCCTGGGCGAGGAGAGCTTCTGGCGCAGCGAGGAGGGAGCAAGGGAATGGGGGGGGAGTGCTGGGGGGGGTGCTGGGGGGTGCGGGGGGGGTCGCCTGGGCCAGGAGGGCCAGTGCGGGCCGGTCCCTGCAGGGCACAGCTTGGGATCCCGTGCCCCCTCCCTCCGCTGCCCTTCAAGACCTCTCCCTCTCTAGCCTCACACTTTCCTCCTCCCAACACCAAACTGGCCTCGGTAAAAGAAAACAGAGATTAATACTCCAGAACTGCCACTTGGGAAGTGAAAAAGAAATGCTGGGCACTAAGTTGCTAACTGCCCCCCCCCCGCGCGCGCGCTTGTCCCCTGTTCACGTGGCAGATTAAAGCACATCTTGCAATTCAGGTAGGCGTCTTGAGATCCCTTCTCCAAAGAATCAAACACTGCACCCTGTGTGTGCCTCAAGGAAAACTCCTGAGCCGCTTGGCAGAGAGCAGGCTGCTTACCCTCTCCGGCTGAGCCAGACCGAAACTTCTCAGATAGCAGTTGGCAGTAACAGCTCAGACTGTCAGCTACAGCACTAAAAGCTGATGGATATACGTTACTTTTGTTTGGAGGGAGAAAAAAATTCGTCGACCATTAATGATTCCTAGAGTATTAGCTCAACTATTTTCTTTTATATTAAAATGAAAGATGATTTAGGAAGGTTTCCTGTGGCTTCTCAGTAACTTATGCCAGTGTAGAGTATTTAAATCATCTTTATTAAGGTATAGTTTACATACAATAAAGTGCATTCATTTTAAGTGCATACTTTTAGGAGTTTAACTTGTGCAACTACTGCAATGACCATGTAGGACATTTCCAGTTCCTCCCAAAGTTCCCTCCTCCTTTGGTCCCCAGTCCCCCTCTTCTGCACCTCCAGCCACAGGAAATCTCCCATCTGCTTTCTGTCACGAGAGATTAGTTTTTGCCATTTCTAGAATTAAGTAAATGACATCAGCCAATATATTGTTAATTCAGGTTTCCCCATTCTGATAAACTATTTTCTGAGATTTTTCTCTTGATTCCGACTTTGAAAATGGCACTTTGTTTTTCCCCAACTGGTTTTTCCAATTTTTAATACATGCACTGTTGAAGGGGCCTGCTTTTAAATGAATAAACCAGAACAACTAAAGATTTCTAAATTGAAATGAAAATATGTTATGACTCACATAGTAATATTTATAAAAATAAACACTTCTATCCTATCTGTTCCAAATGAGTTAGCTGGACATGTTGCCCAGCCCCACAGCTGGGGCTGACAGTAAATGTGGGCTTCTGGGGAAATATGACAAGACTCATTCACAATATCCATGAATAGAACGAAAAAGAAAATGCTGAGTGATCAGCCACTTATAAAAGAGTGAAATTTAAAAAGCCAGAGACTGGAATCTACTAATGAAAACCTCTGTCCAGTCCCTGGTAGCCAGTCACTTCTGAGGCCACAGAAGAAGGTGGTCTTTTTTTCTTTCCATATTTCTAAAATGCCTTCTGAGAGGCAGGAGAGTTTTGGGGTAAAATAGTTGATTCCACTGGTTGCCAGCTGTGTCCACTCCAGGTGGAGAAATGTCTATACAGTGGGCAATGCTGAGGTTCCCTCTCTTCCCAGTAATGTCTTCCTAGGCCCAAAGCTTCTTAGGGCCTCAGGACCAGACTCATCCCCCAGGGCTATTTCCACCTTTCTCCTCTAACTTCCAAGCCACTAACTTTGGAGGCCTTGCAAGGCTCCAAGTCACTGAGTTATAGAGTTTCATCTGCTACAGGCAGAGAAGGAGAACCCAGGCTGTTTTCCTGCTCCTATTTTTGTGACCCTCCGTATCTATTTTAATGGCAATTAAACTCTGGTGTCCCCTCTTATCTCGGCTGGCTAATGTATTTAATTCCACCACTCCCATAGAGAATAATCCCAAATCTAAAGCCTGGACTATATTAAAGACCCATGAATGCTTAATCAGAACAAACAGAGGATTTGGTTTGTATAAACAGCAAAAGCTCATGTCTTTTATGTCCAGAGAGCAAGACTAAAAGAAGAAAATGACGATCACTCATTGCAAGAAACAGTGTAAGGTAGATGTTGTATGTTTATTTAAAACTTCATGCAATCATTTGTCTAGAGCTGCAGCCCAGCTTCAGAAAATGACTTGCCATAATGAAGTTTGGAGGCGAGCAGTATTCAAGAGCCAAAAGGCATATTGCCTCCCCCTCCCAAGCAGACTTACAGGGAAAAATGATAACCTTGTAAGCAGAACCAAAGGGTCTAAGAAGGTAATGCAACAGTAGGGAGTACTTTGACTTTTTTGGTTTTGTTTTGCTTTTTCAACTGTTCTTTGGTTTAAGGTATCGGGTTACCTAACAATCTCAGATGGTTTTAGGAGAGTCCAAGGATGTGACTTTTAATCCAAGTTGATAGCATCCATAAATACACTTCCAAGGAAAGAAGAGGAGTAACAGCATGAGTAGGGGCCAAGGGGATGGGGTGGGAACTGGTTGCCTGGGAGCAGACTTCACCCTGTGTCAGCTATTTATGGAGTAAGATGATGCGTTCCGGGATTTAGAGCTAGAGCAAGCTTGGCTTTAAGGCTGCCTGCGTGTGAATTCTGACTCACTTTTCCATAGAAGAGCCTGGGAAAGATTAAATCATCCCTCAGTCTCCTCATCTGTAAAATGGGATGAGAAAGCCACCAGCCTCAGAGAATTGTTGCCAAGACTAAACACATACGGAGAATTTAAAAAGTAATTTAAAAATGTACCAAGTAAGATTTGGTTTTCGAGGCAGAGACCTTCCACACATTTCTGAACATGGCATCTTAAAAAACCTTCACTGTGGTTTTACTAGAAGGTGTTAAGGCGGAGCAATGGACAGGGAGAGACTTACCAGCTCTGTAACCCTGAAGACCACGCTTCCTAAGAGAGAGCGATCAAAATTAGCCTCAAAATGTTTGCAACATGAGGGGTAAATACCATTCAGTTCCCACATTGCCCCCAAACCATGACATTAGAGGCCAGAATCAATCTTATTTAAGTTTGCATTGTCTTTTAAAGAGTGTATTCTTGGAGTTCCTGTCGTGGCTCAGTGGTTAACGAATCTGACTAGGAACCATGAGGTTGCGGGTTTGATCCCTGGCCTTGCTCAGTGGGTTAAGGATCCGGAGTTGCCGTGAGCTGTGGTGAAGGTTGCAGACGCGGTTCGGATCCCGCGTTGCTGTTGCTGTGGCTGTGGCGAAGGCCGGCGGCTACAGCTCCTGTTAGACCCCTAGCCTGGGAACCTCCATATGCCGCGAGTGCGGCCCTAGAAAAGGCAAAAAGACAAAAAAAAAATCCCCCCAAAAAAAGAAAAATAAAGTATGTATTCTTTTCTCTGACTTGAACACCATGGGACCAGCCAGGCCATTAAAAGTTTTCTTTTTCTTTTTTTTTTCTTTTTGTTTTTAGGGCCATACCTTAACAGTTTCAGTTCTTCCAGAAATGGAATCTTAAACCAGTCAGTCAGGAATTGCCTCATCAGCGCTACTTACGTAATCTGCCTGAGCACCCTCCCCTCCCCTAAGGGAAAGTAATTTTGCAGCAACTGACTGGTTCTTCTGCCTACTTTAACTTCCTCGATCCTGATCCAGTCTGACTGTTAGAGTCTTTCATTCTGTACAGCTCCTTGGAGCACCTTTCTATCTGGTAGATTGAATGCTGCCTGATTCAAATCAATTTAAGCTCAGATAAACTCAAAATTTTATTTTCATTTTTTAATTTATTTTCTTTTTATGGCCATACCTGTGGCATAGGGAAGTTCCCAGGCTAGGGGTCAAATCAGAGCTGCAGCTGCCCGCCTATGCCACAGCCATGCCAGATCCAAGCCACGTCTGTGACCTGCGCCACAGCTTGTGGCACCACCAGATCCTTAACCCCCCGAGTGAGGCCAGGGATTGAACCCGAATCCTCACAGATACTAGTCAGGTTCTTAACCTGTTGAGCCATAATGGGAACTCCAAACTCTTAAAAATTGTAACATGCCTCAGTTTCATTTTTAACAGAACTCACAAAGAAAAATGTTAATAGAAATGAGTGTTACTTTTGTTACCAGACTTCCCACTTTTGGACTGTGCCAAGTATGGAGACAACTGCTAATTCATTTTCTCTCTTCTCCCCCTTTTCTGATCTCTGTTCTCACTTAGGCATGCACATCCTCATGGGCTACCTTTCTCCCTATTCAAAAATGGTTTTCATTGAACAACAGAATACACTTGCATAAAAGATGGAAAAAAACCAGAGAGCTGTCTCCTGCAGCAGATGGAGTCACAGCTGGTGGTGCAATTCCAGGTACCAGCAACACTGCCCAGGAGGCAGTTGTGGTGCGAGGAGGAGCTGGGTGACGCTACAGAGAGCTTTCTCATTTCAGCCCTGCCATCATATCCCAGGGTAATATACCTACAAATACAGACTTACCAAAAATGTAACATTCCTTTAAAATTGCTTGAGCTTTTTCAGTGTGTTAAAGAACCTGGCCATGTCTAGGTATTTCTCAGAAGTCATTTAAAGGTAAACAGAACTAGGAGTGAAAAGTCTGTGAGTAGCTTTACTCTGTTCATATACCTTATAGATATTGTTATTGATTTCTTTTCTTTTTTTGGAGGGGGGTGCTGCACACATGGCATATGGAGGTTCCCAGGCTAGGGGTCGAATCAGAGCTACAGCTGCTGGCCTGCACCACAGCAGCGTGGAATCCGAGCTGCGTCTGCCACCTACACCACAGCTCACAGCAACGCCGGATTGTTAACCCACTGAGCAAGGCCAGAGATCGAACCCGCAACCTCATGGTCCCTAGTTGGATTCGTTAACCGCTGCGCCACGACAGGAACTCCAAGTTTTTCTTCTTTAAGCATTGGAATTATTATCCTTTTATTTTACTTGGGGGCAATTTTTAAATTAAGTACTAGGAAAAGACAATGTTAAATATTTCCCCCAAGTCAGGGCCTTACCAGAATTGTCTTTGCTAGAGATTATGAAGAAGAATGGGAAGATAAAATGTCCATCTGCAGCAAGTACAGTGTGATGAAGAATTAGGGCCTGTGACTAAATGGACCTTGACTCTATTTAAGATGTGCCCGCCCTGGCACAGCAGGCTAAGAATCCAGCTGCAGCAGCTTGGGTCACTGCAGAGCTGCACATTCGATCCCCAGCCCGGCAAAGTGGGTTCAAGGATCTGGTGTTGCTGCAGCTGCAGCTTGGATTAAATGCCTATCCCAGGAACTTGCATATACCATGGGTGTGGTCATTAAAGAAAAATGACCTTGTTTGTATTTAAGTTTTACCCTTGAATAAACTATGGCTTTGGACAAGTTCTTTACCTCTTCTCAGTGGCAGCTCTCTCATTGTAAAACGCGGACAATTACAGCATCTGTTTACTAGGCTGGGATAAGAATTTAATGAACAAATGCATAGAAAATGCCCAGCACTGATGGAGGCCTTACTGTTAGTGAACAGTCCTTTCATGCAGCATGCGTTTATTTCCTGCTATGTGCCAGGCTGTGTTTCAGGGGTTGTGATACAACAGTGAGAAACAGTCCTTGTCTCATGCAGATTGTGTAATAGAGTTCACATGCAATCAATACAGAGATACACAATGTATCACGTGGTTTAAGTGCTATGTAGAGATCCCAAGCCCCAGAAGGAAATCGAGAATGCTGGCTGGGAGGAGGAGTTATTGCCCATAGGTCAGGGCAGGTCTCTGTGGTACCCAAGCGGTGTCTGCCTGGGTGGAGGTGATTACCCATGGGGGATATTCTGAAGAAAACAGAGAGAGAGGCTGAGGTCAGTATCACAGGATTTGAGTCTAGGAGACTCAGAATTTGCTTTCTCTTTGCCAAGTCCACTTTTGAGTTGTTCTGTGTCTTTTGGCGCATCTATTTCCTTCACTGCTCTTTCATTTCCTCAGTTATCAAAGGCAGATATGAGTTAAGTGTTTCCTTGGAGTTGATGGGAGGGCTAATGAGAAAGAATCTGGGAGGAGCTTGCAGGAATGAGCCCCGAAGGCAGTCCGCAGTCCTGTGACTGTGTTCAGAAGAGGATGCTGCTGGGGGAGCTGAGAAGCTATCCCCAGTCCCACCCCACCCCTGTAAAAATCTCCACCAGTAGAAGGATTATTCTGCTTCAGGTGTCCTGCTAACCTTGGGACCCACCACTGATGACAGGTATCTTCTCCAGACCCCAAAACTGGAAACCTCTGGGTTATCTCACCCGCAGTCAGCCTGCATAAAAAGCAGGCGTTCTGAGTGCCCAGGTGCCTCAGAACAGACTAGGATGTGTTCTTCAAAACTTGGGCCGAGTATTGCTGGAAAGCATTGACTGATTGACACAGCTCTATCATGACAATTCACTCCACAGAGGTCCAAACTATGACATCTCATTTATCTGCAATTTAAAGTGGGTATCAGTAATCCCTTCCAAGAAGCCTTATGTCTACATCATGAGTATGTCCAAACCAGTGTCATCCTCTAGTATTATGCCAAGTCTAAGTGTGTTTAAGCAAGTGGATGGCACTCCTCTTGGCCAGAGCATTATTCAATCTAACCATCATTTATTGAGTTTCTATATGCACTATAGTTCCTGGAGTAGAGCCCAGGCCCTCACAGGGACCTTTAAGAAGAACAACCTTGCCATCAGAGAGCATGGGCAGTGGATAATCCTCGATGCTTTGAAACATCTTGGCTAAGTATTGGGAAAGAGATCCCAGAGAACCAGGAAAGAGGTACCTGATTGTTCTATGCACAGTGGTCCTGCCCACTAGTATCTAGGGCCCGATCAACACACTGAACTTTGTCCAGATGAGTAGTCCCTCCTCTTGAGAAGGACCGAGCCGGAGATGGGCAGAGAAGAAAACCTCATCAAGTGCCCCCGAATAGAGGAAGAGGGCTGAGAATCCCACCATGCTACAACCATTGGAAAAAAGAAATATTGCATAGACCATGGCACTCTTGAGATCAAGTCTCTCAAACACAGCATGTAATGCGTGGTGAGAGATGAGTCCTCCTTACATTGCAAGCTAGCAGTCCCAACTGTTCCAGAACTTTCTACTCGCTGCTTTATCTTTGCCTGTAATGCATTTACCTCACTATCTGCTCAGAATGCTTTTACTTCCTGAAGTTCTTCCCTCCCCACCCCTCCCCAGATAAGCTGCCTGCTTTCCCATTTGGTCTCCTTGGGATCTAGGTCACATTTCTCTGATATTCTGATCATTCACGTAGTTATTGCCCCACATGCCAAGACTCCCACTTGGGTTTGGGAACTGCAGAGGGGATAGCTTGTTTTGGAGTGAGGCATCTTTGGAGGCAGGTGTTGGCATTATACTTTTCACCCTTCACTCCAGCACCTGAGGTGGGTTTTACAGCTAACAGGCGAGGGCCCAGAGAGGCCCACCCTTGTCCTTCTGGCTCCACGATGGGAACCTTTCATTACCATGTTGTGCTTCATGTCCTAACATTTTGGTTTATCCAGTGTCCATTCCTTAACCGCCAAGAATGAATGAGAAATTTGATCAGCTTATAGAGAAGGTAATTGCAGGAAGGTTCCCAGGTTCCCAGGTCCACACCTGGGACGTTCCCATATGTGGACTGGGAATAGGTGGGCTCAGCTGTCGGAATAAAAGGCCCAACAAGGGGAAGGTCAGTCCCTCCCAGGTAATCCTGGGCATCGTACAGAGATTCCAAAAGCCTGGAAGCAGGACGAAGCCCCTCCAGTGCCACATGCCCTGTCACTGTGATGGATGGCATTCCAGGCCCTTTTTAAGGCCACACCTGTGGCATCTGGAGATTCCCAGGCTAGGGGTCAAGTCAGAGCTGTAGCCACTGGCCTACACCACAGCCACAGCCATGCAGGATCCGAGCTGTGTCTGCAACCTACACCACAGCTCACAGCAATGCTAGATCCTCAGCCCACTGAGCGAAGCCAAGGATTACACCTGCATCCTCATGGATACAAATCAGATTCCTTTCCACTAAGCCATGATGGGAACTCTAGGCCCTGATAAATTAAATCTGTGATAACTCTTTTGAAGTCTACCTGTTTATTTTTTTTCTGAAGTCTACCTGTTTATTTTTTTTCTGAAGTCTAGCTGTTTATTTTTTTTTCTGCTCTGTTGTGTGCTTGCTGACAGTCCTTTTCATGGCAATGACCTCCACCATTAAGCTCCCCCACAGCAGGGTGCTGGTAGGGGACGTGTGACGATTTCAATTTGTAAACAGTTTTTCTGGGTAAACACAGTTTTTCTGGATAACTCTATCAAGCTTCATAGCAGGGACTTTGAGTTTTATTGAATGTTTTTTTTTTATATACTTTGAAAACGTCTTTCCACATACAATGTAATGGAAAAAAAAAAAAAAAAGCCATCCACACAAATAACAAGTCCTGCTGGCAGGTGTTGTTAATGGCCCTAAACTTTTAAAGCCAAGCACTCATTCTCTTATCTTTAAAAATGACCAGGCTCCGGGGGCCCCTATTATTGTTTTCTCAGATCTATTAATAGACTTCCTTAGCTGATGCCCTGAAATGTATAGAACATGGCATGTTTTATGGAAAGACTAACAGAGACTATTTTGGAAGTTTCTTTTTCTTTCTTGCAGATTTGACAGTCCATGTTTGATCAGAAGTAATCATAATTTATCCATTTTCTGTAAGGTACAAGCTACTTGTTTTAGTTTCTCCAAGTACGGAATGTCAGTGCGAAGAAAGGTCTGTTTGTGAGTTAAAACCCTCTGAAACACAGCACACGTTTGATACTTAAAAACTCGTTCCAAAAGTCTGTTTGGTTTCTCTCCTCAACGTGGTCAAAGGCAAGCTGAAAGTGTTTCCTATGAAAACCCCACTGCTGTCTGTCATCTCCCGGGCTTAATAAACACAGACCAGAACTGAAAACTACTGGGTCGGCTCCGTAGTGTCACAGACAACCTCCCAGTCCATCCTGATTTCGAAGGAATTCATTAATTTCTTGAAACATTTCTACACATAGCTAGAAACTCAAGAAGCACGGAATCCACCATGAAAGCCCATCTATCCTTTGCACTAGCCCTTTGTCCTCCAGCTTCTAGTTTCTTATGTGTTCTTATGTGTGTAATCAACCTTGGTAGCTACTTTCTATGCAGTTTTAAATCTTGCTTTCCTGGCTGCCCAATGGGTTTTGAAGACAGTGTCTTGTTAGCACCTTTAACTCAACAACAGAAGCATTTTTAAAGGCTGCTTAGCATTCTTTATGTATTTAACAAGTACCCCCACCCTTTTTTTCCATGGCTACACCTGAGGTATATGGAAGTTCTGGGCCAGAGATTGAATCCTAGCCACAGCTATGACCTACGCTACAGCTGCCATGCAGGATCCTTGAACCCACTGTTCTGGGCAGGGGAGCCAACGCGCGCCTCTGCAGCAACCTGGGCCACCGCAGCTAGGTTCTTAGCCCACTGTGCCACCATAGGAACTCCAACAAATCCCTTTTTGATAGACTGGTGCTTGTAATTGGTGCTTCAGTGAAACCTGGTTCCCAAGGAAAGGCAGACCTCTGGAAACAGAGGGTAAAGCATGAATCCTACAGAGAAGCAGCCCTGCTTCCAAAGGGAAGAGGGTGTCCTGGAAAGTGAAGGATGGGGCACCCTTTATTTGGAGGCTTCCTACTTAGAGCTATGCAGCTGCCACGCCAACATGGCCTTTGTAAGTCAGCTATAATAAAAAATAAAAATAAAAATAAAAATAAAGGAGAAAAATAAATTCACTTCACCCTTTGTGACCTCCAAAGTGTACAGTAGTATTCTGAAGCTAGGATGTTCCATCCCAGGACAGATTTTTCTGGAAAATGTGAAAATAGTGACCTCTGCATATTCTTCATTTCTCTCATTTTACTTTCTTGTCCTTGTTTGGTGTTTAATCTGCAAAGAAGCACTCTTTCTCCTAGTTACTCAAGATAATTTTTTATGTGTTGTTCAGAGAATTTCAAACAGAAAAATTATTTCAGCATTTTAAAATTCATACGTAGACCTCCATTGAAATAGTCTTGCCTAACCTATTGCATCTGGAGTAGATAAGCAATGAAAGCCTGCTGTGTAGCACAGGGAACTATATGTAGTCACTTGTGATGGAACATGATGGAGGATAATGTGAGAAAAAGAATGTTTATATATATATGAATAGGTCACTTTTCTGTACAGCAGAAATTGACAGAACATGGTAAATCAACAATAAGAAAATCTTGTCTCAAACATAAGAACCTGAATCCAATCAAGCCTCTAAATCTAATTACTAAATCATCACAAAAGACACAGGGAGAAAAGGATTGAGTTCACTCCATAAAGTACTCAGCCGAATCCAAACATGATATTTTCTACAGAACAAGTAATTCCGCTTTCTCCATAAATTTATACACAAAAAGATGGTGGAGATTGAGGAATGTTCTAGAATAAAACAGATTTAGAAAAGTAACAACCAAATACATAAACTGAATTTGGATTTTGATTCGAAGTGCCTATAAAGAAAACCTAACACCGCCTTTGAGACAATTGGGAGAATTTGAATACAACCCAGGTAATATGTAATTAAATTATTGTTTCATTAGGAAAAATAATGGCCTGGTGAATGTTTTGTTTAAAAAAAAAAAGTCCTTAAACAGAGACGAATACTAAAATAAGTACCAATGAAAGGATCTGATGTCTGGTATGTTTTAGAATATTCCATAAAAAAACCATTGGAGGGCAAAATGAAACACAAGAGATATTATTAAAAATTGTTGAAGCTGGGTGGTGGATACGTGGGGTTCATTAAACTGCTCTTTCCATTTGGGGCACTGCATTCATTCATAAGAGCTGCCTTAAAAAAGTACCGCAAGTGCTTACACAACCCGGTGGCTTAAACAACAGAAACGTATTTCCTTACCGGTCCGGAGATAGCAGTCCAAGATCAAGGTGTCGGCAGAGTTAGTTTCCTTCCGAGGCCTTTCTCCTTAGCGTGTATCTGACCACCTCCTCTCTTATGGTCACATGGTCTTCCTTTGGAGTGTGGCTCCTCCTTTCTTATAAGCCCACACGTCATTCTGGAATAGAGCCCAACCCCAATCACCTGACTTAACCTTAATTACCTCCTTAAAGGCCCTGTCTCCAAATACAGTCATACAGTTTTGGGGACCTCAACACATGAAGTTGCAGGGGATGGGGTGGGGGGGGACACAGTTTAGCCCATAACAGGTGCCTGTGGACAATTCCACAATAAAAGGCTTTATAAGTAAAAGAAATGTTAGCTCGTAGAGGAGACAGTTAATCATGGGCAGTTTTCAGCTAACCCACTCACAATGCCAGGTGAGCCAGATCTGAGCCCCACTCTCTATTCCAACAGAATCACACAGCTGCTGGCCACAACCCAAGTCAGCTGAGATGTTTCCATTATTTGATAAACACAACAGACCTCAAACTCTAAGAACCCACTTTTGGAGGATTATGTGTTTTATAATGAAAGGATCACTCCAAGTTTGAAAAGCGTGTATATTTCAAGGGTTGCCAAGCTGTTTCCATAGAGCCTGGGGTATTAAAGTTTGCATCTGTTCCTGTTTTTTTAATTTTTTAAATAAACTTTAATAGACTTTTTTTTTTTTTTTGCCTTTTGTCATTTTAGGGCTGCATGTGGAGGTTCCCAGGCTAGGGGTCTAATTGGAGCTGTAGCTGCCGGCCTACACCGTAGCCACAGCAACGCAGGATCCGAGCCGCATCTGCGATCTACACCACAGCTCACGGCAACGCCGGATCATTAACCCACTGAGCAAGGCCAGGGATTGAACCCGCAACCTCATGGTTACTAGTCGGATTCGTTAACCGCTGCTCCACGAAGGCAACTCCCACTTTAGTAGACTTTTTTATTCCTATCACCCACGTTTCCCTCTTTTGTACTCTTTTGCCTGTCCCTCTCTTAAAAAGTAAACCCAATGACTCTATATATTTTATATTACAAATAATGTCAGACATCCAGGTGTCAGTCTTTTAGAAACAGAGATATGTTTCTTGGTATTCTCACAAATTGCTGGCAGGTTTTCTTTTCAGGAAATAATTTTGAAAATGTATTTTCAAGAGCTGTGATCCAGTACTCTCACTTAAAAATTATATTCTTGCCTAAAATAAGGAAAAAATTATATGTACAAAGTAGTCCCTCACAGTAGTACTTATTGGAAGCAACAGATGCACATTTAATGGTAAAACAGTTAAATTATACTACATTTAATTGCTAGAAAAGTCTACAGTCATTATGGAAGAAGACCATAAAGGAAAACCTTGAACTATTTCTTTATGTGAATTTTTTGAGATCCTGGTAAAGGGAGAAAAAGACATAAAGTTACAATACAGACAGATCTGGACAAAATTTTTGTGATTTATTCACAAAGAGCTAATTTCCTTAATATACAGCACTCTTACAAATCAACAGCAATAATAAAAGGACAAAACGAATAGTTCGATAAAAGAAGGAGCAACGAGGACAAAGGACAGAAAAGGAAATATCATTGGCTAGCTATACAATACAAAACAATGTCACATGCACAGAAAAATGAAGAAGGACCTGCTACAATTACAGTGAGATACTAGGTCTTACTCCACTGGTGGCAAAGTACTAAGGGCTGAGGAGAGAGTTTGAAGAAAGAGGAACAGCTGATTAAAGTCTAAACTGATACAACGTTTGTGGAGCACAATTTGACAATACCTCTGATATTTTACAATGCACATTCCCTTACTCAAGAGTTCTACTTCTAGTCACTCTAATGAGACGCCTTTCTGGGTACATAAGTGCATGCATGCATGGATGATTACTAGAGCATTTTTATGTGAAAAACTATGATTGGGATATAACTGGATAAAACATGGCATGTCGATATAATGGAATACAATGTAACTACGTGTGTCTATCCAAATGAATATTGCAAAATATTGTAAAATATTCAGACAACTGAATTTGCAAAATAGTAAAAATTCATATGACAAATAAAAGGAACAAACTCCTCTCAGATGATGATAGTCTGTGATTTGGTGATGGCGTTATAGGGGATTTTTTTTCGTTGCCACCTGAATTCTCTGCCATCTGCTTGAATGGTTTTTCCTGTTTTAAAATGATTAAAACACAAAGTTCCCGCTGTGATGCAGTTGGTTAAGGATCTGGTTTTGTCTCTGCTGGGTCCTGCTGAGGCGTGGGTTCGATACCTGGCCCAGGAACTTCCATATGCCATGGGTGTGGCCAAAAAAAAATTAAAAATGAAATAAAGTAAGCATGCAAATTTAGTTGACTTCAACTAAAAGCTTCAGATCTATATATCTCCCAGTGGTGGGTCAGTGAGGAGCAGACTAGAATGAGAAGAAACCAGGAGCTAACCCAGAAACCTGGAATCAAGAGAAGAAGGTTCTCAGAGGCCTGTTCCTGGCCAACCAGGCTCAGTGAGAGGTTTCTACTGAACATCCAGAGAACCGGATTTTTATCTTGACAGTTGTGAAAAATGGCATAATTTCTCTTTGTCTCAAATCCTTACGTCCTTAAGGATTTCTCAGCTTAGCCCCATGAAGCATGGCCCCCAGTTTTCTCCTCTGGTTCCATACTTCTCATTCTCCATGGCCCTTAATTGAGGGCCATACTACTCTTTTTCACATCCCCTCAAATCCTTACGTGTGCCACTGAGAACTGTCCTGTTCTGACCTAAAGTTCTGCCTCTTCAGTCTTCTCTATCCATCCACTTCTTAGCAATTGTTTAACCAGGCTGTCTTCCCCATAGGCACTCCAGAGCAGCTTGGTTTTTTGTTTTTGAAGTTCATAATGGTGTTATCCACGACATCCACAAAAGTGGAAATAATCTAAATAATCAACACGATGAATGGATAGCAAAATGTGTCTATCCATACAATGGAATATTATTCAGCCAGAAAAAAATAAATGAAGCACTGATACATGCTGGAAACACTTTTTCTGAAATACCCACAGCATAGACAAATCCACAGAGACAGAAAGCAGATTTGTGGTTGCCAGGGCTTGAGAGGGAGGAATGGGAATGACTTAAGGGCATGGGATTTCTTTTTGGGTGAGGAGAACACTCTGGAATGACTGGTGATGGCTGCACAACTCTGTGAAATATAGCAAAAGACGCTGAACTACACACTTTAGGGGGTGAATGTTATGGTATACACGCATATGTCTCAG
Source organism: Catagonus wagneri (assembly GCA_004024745.2). Lineage (NCBI taxonomy): Eukaryota > Metazoa > Chordata > Mammalia > Artiodactyla > Tayassuidae > Catagonus > Catagonus wagneri. The sequence continues at coordinate 41,054,642 of PVHT020004020.1, read as the reverse complement.
TTTGAAAAACTACATCAGGGGCCAGGAAGAGGATAGGTTGTTCATTTCTACCCACAATAAAAATGTTATGCTTCTCATTTAACGCTGCCACTTCCAAACCTCTGTGACTCCCAAATACATCTGTCTTCCAGCCCAGAGCTCTCTTCTGAGCCCCAGGCCCTTAACAGATCTTTAATTGGGATGCCTTATAGACACTGAAAACACACAATATCGCAAATCTGATCCTTCTTCATCTTCTTTTGAAAGTCCATTTCTCCTCCTCTAGTACTTTCCAACTTTGTAAAAGGATCTATTTTTGCCTTAAATCTGGGCCCCCTTGATGCTTCCTTCTCCTCTATCCTCATCTCCAGACTGTCACCAAGTTTCATGGATTCGTCTCTTAAATACCCCTCCAAGTCCAGCCACCCAGATTCCCTTTACTCCCCCATCCCAGTCTAAGCCACTCTCATCTCTCAAAAAGACTCTTGTGGAGTTCCCTTCGTGGCTCAGTGGTTAACGAATCCGACTAAGAATCATGAGGTTGCGGGTTCGATCCCTGGCCTTGCTCAGTGGGTTAAGGATCTGGCGTTGCCGTGAGCTGTGGTATAGGTTGCAGATGTGGCTCGGATCCCGCGTTGCTGTGGCGAAGGCCAGCAGCTAGAGCTCCTGTTAGACCCCTAGCCTGGGAACCTCCATATGCCGCAGGTGTGGCTCTACATAAAGGCAAAAAGACAAAAAAAAAAAAAAAGACTCTTTGCAATTGCCTCTCCCTGGTCCCCCCACGTCTTCTCATGACCCCTTTCTCAGCTGGTCTTCACAAAGCACTCTGACATGTGTAACCTGGAAGGACGGTCACATTCTCCTTGGGACACCTCAGATGTAAGCCTTTGCTCACAGGATGAAGCCCACGTGCCTTAGTCAGCTCTGTAACCCTTTTTACAATCTGCCTACACTCTAGCCTCCCTCCTACCCCAAATGATATTTAACGAAGAGACCAAAACAGATATGGTACCTGCTCTAGGGGAAGAAACGAGTAAACAAGTAAGCACAACCATGGCGAGTGCTAGGATAGAAACGAACAGATTCTGGGAACAGGGAAGAGCTGAGCTCACTTAGATGGGGTGATCAGGAAAGACCTCCGTGAAGCGATCATAGTCAAGCTGATTCCAGAAGTAAGAGGAGATACTGAACATTGTGAGAGCAAAGGCAAGGGTGGGTTTAGCACCTGCAAAGTCTTAAGCCTAAAGTAACTGGCATGGGGTGTTCCCAGTGTGGCTTAGGGGATTAAGAACCTAACTAGGGTCTGTGAGGATGCAAGTTCAATCCCTGGTCTCGCTGGGTGGGTTAAGGATCCAGTGCTGCAGCATGCTATAGCATAGATTGCAATCCTGGCTTGGATCTGGCATTGCTGTGGCTGCAGTTCCAATTCGACACCTAGCCTGGGAACTTCCATATGCAACAGATGTGGTCCAAAAAAGTAAAATAAAATAAATTAAATATAATACAATAAAATAAGCGGCATGAGAGAGAAAGGGAGGGCCGTGGGTCACAGGTGGCATGAAATGAGGCTAGGGATTTAGGCAGGACGTTATGGTCCTGATCAGGGAAGGAGCTGGAATGTTACTGTAAGGACAATGGGCAACCACACTCCCTTTGTTGATTTTACTCCAGTCCAGCTGGGGCTCTTTCATATTTCTGAATGGTTGTACAGAAGTCTAGTCCAGGATCATCCAAATCTGATGTTCTCCTGTCTGCAAAGCTTCTTTCTTTTTTTTTTAACTCAGTGAATTTTATTACATTTATAGCTGTGCAATAATCATCACAACCCAGTTTCATAGCATTTCCATCCCAAACCCCCAGCCCATCTCCCTACCTCCCAACCTATCTCCTTTGTAAACCATAAGTTTTTCAAAGTCTATGAGTCAGCATCTGTTCTACATGTGTCCTTTTAAAAGATTCCACATGTAAGTGATAGCATATGATGTTGGTGTCTGTCTAACTTCATTTAGCATGATAATTTCTAGGTCCATCCATGTTGCTGCAAATGCCATTATTTCTTTCCTTTTAATGGCTAAGTAATATTCCATTGTGTATATGTACCACACCTTTTTTATCCACTCCTTAGTCAGTGGACTTTAGGTTGTCTCCATGTCTTGGCTATGGTATATAGTGCTGCAATGAATACTGCAGTACATGTATCTTTTTGAGTTACAGTTTTTTTCTGGATGGATGCCCAGGAGTGGGATTGCTAGATCAAATGGTAATTCTATTTTTGTTTTCTGAGGAATTTCCATACTGTTTTTCACAGTGGTCATATCAATTTACAATCGCACCAACAGTGTGATAAGGTTCCCTTTTCTCTACACCCTCTAGCATTTATTGTTTGTAGACTTTTTAATGACGGCCATTCTGGCCGGTGTAAAATGGTAACTCATAGTAGTTTTGATTTACATTTCTCTAAAAATCAGTGATGTTGGACATCTTTTCATGTGGTTTTTTTTTTTTGGCCATTTGTATGTCTCCTTTGGAGAGTTGTCTGTTTAGATCTTCTGCCCATTTTTGATGGGGTTGTTTGTATCTTTGGTATTTAGATGCAGGAGGTGTTTATAAATTTTGAAGACTAATTCCTGTCAGTCGCTTAATTTGCAAATATTTTCTCCCATTCTACGGGTAAAGCTCATTTTTCCTTTTGTCACTTGGCTAATGCCGGCCCAATGGCCATGCCTGGCCACTGAGCTGAGGTCAGGCTCTCCTACATATTCATAGCTCCCTGTGTTTTTCATGGGTAGCAATTATCACACCAGAAATGAACTGATTACATGTCTGTCTGTCAGCCACTCTATCCCAAGGACTGAGTACAGGTTAGGTACTTTCAAAATATTCTTAAATAAGTGAATACATGCACAAGTTCATGAAAATTGAGGCAAGCTTAGAGGTTGTTTGCCCAAAGCTGACAATGACCAGACACTTTAAATTTGAAAGAGATTCAGAATCCACTTAAGTCAAGCCAGTTGGTTTATTGACTAAGGATGGGTCCAGAGAGGAGAAGCCACATGTCCATACAGAGCTCTCCAGCATGACTTCTGGGCCCAGAGATAATCTCTCACATTTTTCTCACTGAACTCTGTGGCACTCGAATAAAGGTCCTGGGGGAAGTAAATTCCTTGAGACAAATTTTTTCTGGCTGCGAATAACTGACTAGGAAAGGAAAAATAATGTAGACAGCACTAGTATTTCACTGATGGATTTAGTTACATAGATTAAAGTGTCAGCTTGGTAAGGTTCCAGCATGTCTGGTCTGACACTCATTTTAGAATGAAGGTAAAGACGTCCAGAGCTGGCTCAGTGACGAGCTGGGCAGCGGAGTCCCCTGGGTCTCTCTCTCTCCAAACCCTGGTTCAGTTTGTCACAGTGGGTCTGGTTGGCTCCAGAGAGGCCCACGGCCAGAAAGAATAACAGGGGTGCACGGTCCAGGCCCGAGACCTGTTGGCACCAAAGTGTGGGAAAGGCTCACATAAGACCTGCCCACAGTCATCCCAGTCCAGACCGAGGTTATTAATCTTTCATGTCCCCAAACACTCAAATCACAGGATTTGGAAAAGGAAAAATAAAGTGGGATGGCAGGGAGGCAGTGGAGCAGAGTAGAAAGAAGAACAGAAGGTGATCTGGGAGGCTGGCCACTTAAAGTCTCTCAACCAGAATCAAGAAGGATGTACCAGATGAAGGCCAACCTCTCTATCAGCTTTACAGTTAGCTTTGAGGACTCAGAATCATGCTCAAATCTGACAGATGTGAACATGGTTTCAGGCCGTGGGATGCTGCTTATGGTCATGGAGTCAGACTTATCTCATTTCCAGTCTTGGCTCCAGCAGGTATCTCCTATACACTCTGAACCTCTTTGTGCCTCAGTTTCCTCATCTGTAAAATGGGCCTCAAAGGGTTGTTCTGAAGATTACAGGGATACTATCAAAGTGGCTAGGTCATAATAAGTGGTCAATAAATACTAGCTGTTTCTATTACTGTCCTCTGACATAGGAAAAGCACTCCCTGAAAAGACATAAACCCCAGAGAGCCAAATGCTCACAGTCACTTACCCAACGTAGAAGAAAGATAATTCCTCAGCTGCCATCTGTACTCAAGTGATGGCAAAGGAGACGGTGCTCAGGACATAAATAAGCAGGTCCTCAAACTGTTCCTATGCCTTGATTTCATTTTTGCAAAATTCCATATAAAACCCATTGTTAAGGGACAGATTAGGGAGCACAAAAGACTGTTGGCACTGCTTATCTCCGGAGGGAGGGGATGGTACTTTCCATGCTTTACAGTTTCTATTTTATTTATTATTTGCCTATTTGTGGTTTTGAAATGTGTTCTGCAAATGTGTACTTGGTTTAAACAATTTTTTTTTTTCAATATTCAAGTCGGAGGAGAGGAAGAGCATAAATCAAAATTTTGTCAGTGATTTTTATTATATTTACAGATCACTCATCACCCGGGACCCTCAGTCATTCTCATTTTGCATCTTTCCATTTGGAAGCCAATTGTACCACTGTTTCTGGGCTTCTAATCATAGAATAAAACCAAACCCAAACTGAACGAATAAGTGTCAGTGGGAAACTGAAACAAAACATGGAAAGGGTACACACAACAATAATTTTTTCTTCTCTTTTTCTTTTTAGGGCCACACCTGCGGCATATGGGTTATATCAGAGCTGCAACTGCCAGCCTATGCCACAGCCACAGCAGCACAGGATCCGAGATGTGTCTATAAACTATGTCATAGCTCATGCCAACGCCAGATCCAAGCTGGACGCACAACCTATGCCATAGCTTGTGGCAATGCCGGACCCTTAACCCACTGAGCGAAGCTAGGGATCAAACCCACAACCTCAAGGAGACTATGTTAGGTTCTTAACCCAATAAGCCACAATGGGAAGTCCAGTTATTATTTGTTAAATGAATGAATGAGATGATATTGTAAGAAGATGTCCGTGACTTGGCAACCGACAGGACATGGAGTAAAACTGATACTCCTTCATGTGACTTACACCATGATTCTAATTTAGCAAACACACACACACACACCATGAATCTCTCCAGGCCCTAACAACCTATAGGTACAACTGGAGTTACATGAAAGGTAATACTTCAGATTCCACCAGTGCTTGTCCCTACCTGCTTAAAAGAGACACCCCTGCAAATAAGGAAGTCAACAGATGATAAGAAAGTAGAGACAAATGTAAAAAGAAAATTATGCTTTGTTGTCTTTAAAGTGGTTTTATTCTGTTGATGTTTAAACCTTCAGACTCAACAGAACCTTCAAAATGTACCTTTTTGAAAGGCTATTACATTTCTCTGCTTCTGTGAAATCTAAAGGTGTGTGGATATGCAGACGTGTGTGCATCTCCTTTCCTGCGTAGCTTGTGTCCTTTGGCCAGTCTTTTCCTGGAAGGGGGTGGCTGGTTTTCAATGTTTTCCCTTTTTGTGGCCCTAGGTTGGCACCAGTCACATATCACAGGACATCCACATTCTGAATGTGGATAAAAACTTCAAAATCTCTCCTGCCCTTTGGCCTAACAGCTTTTCCTGGGCTCTTCAGAGCCAGCTGTCATTTCATGGCCAGCCTGAGTCTCTCTGGGCTTGTACTGAGCAGTTTTTATTTTTCTGCACAAGATATTTGTTCATTGAAATGGGAGCCAGGAGCAGTAGCTGGGAATGCCCTGAACAATTTTGCTCACAGCTCCTCCATCCTTCTTCCCCACAGCAATCTAGGAAGTAGAGTGGATCACGATGTATTTAAAGATTCAATGAGTAAAAGAAGATAAATCCGAAAGCACTTCTGGCTTTCGACACCTTTTTTCTTCCAAAATAGTTTCAATAGTATTTTGGGGGGAAAGAGAAGGTGAAGATAGGTAAAGGAAGAGTTGAATTAAGTTCTCCTTTTCCTAGTCATCTGAAGCATTTTCTTAAATTGCTGCAGTTTATCTAGAAAACCCTAGAGACGTCCAGGGCCCTTTCTTTGTTTTGTGATGGCTTTTCCTTGCCTTTCCTACCAACCGTCTAGTGCCCACTCATCACCACTTATCCCTGGGAGAAACCTTAGTGCATTAATGAAATCACTAATGTCTGGCCATATATACCCTAACACCACTGTTGCTAGAATGACATTTATATTATGCTCTGCCTCCTGTATCTTTCATGAGGGAGTTTTAATGTGTCACTAAAAAATACTGGATAACACTCTTTATTAGCCCCCTGATACCCCAGCCCATCAATACTTGTCCAGCCTGATGAGATCATGCTATGGTTCTTAATCAGAGTGAAAGAGAGTAAGAAATACCTTTATTAAAAAATCAATTAAAAACCAGTTGCTCCAGGTAAACAAAAAGCACCATCAGGGCATGAAAAGAGGACAAATAATGAAATGATGTGGCAGGAGGCACCACTCAGGAAAAGGCCTGGAGATGACTGGTCATTTCCATGCATGGTGGCTTCTTGTTTTGTTTTAGATGAAACTATTTCCTTCAAAGACAAACAATGCAGGCACTTATTCTCCTATTCTCCGAAAGATTTTTTCTAAGGGCAGTGACAGATTGTTACAGAACCATGGATAGACATACCTGGTCCTCAAAACACCCAGCCACAGGGAGGAAGCCTGCCTAACTTAGCAGGGTGATAGAGGTCTTGGGTTCCTGCTTCAGAAGCAGATGGGATGATGTTTTGAAGTCCAGGTTTCAAAATCTCATTCCCAGAGAATCCTGTGTGATCATGCTGAGAAGAGCCCAGAAATATGCATATGAAGCAAGCACTCCAGATGTGTCCCACACAATAATAAAGACACACACTTATAAGGTGTGATTTGTGTGTCCGACCTTCTTAGGGCAGAAAATTCACTAGAAAGCCCTGGATCCTGAGGTCTCCCAATGAATACACCTACTAACCACCCATCCTGACCAAGACATGAAACATTCTCCTCCCTGCAAAAAAAGATCCCTCAGCCCCACTGCAGTCCTGCCTCACTTCCTGCCCAGGCAACCACTGATCTGATTGAAACAATCCCATTTACCACAGCAGCAGAAAGAATAAAATACCTAGGAATAAACCTACCTTAAAGGTCAAAAGACCTGTACTCTGAAAACTCTGAAGACAGTGATGAAAGAAATCAAAGATGACACAAACAGTTGGAAAGATATACCATGCTCTTGGATTGGAAGAATCAATATTATCAAAATGACTATACTATCCAAGTCAATCTACAGATTCAGTGCAATCCCTATCAAATTACCAATGGCATTTTTCACAGAACTAGAACAATATTTTAAAATTTGTTTGGAAACACAAAAGACTCAGCAATCCAGAGAAAGAAAAATGGAACTGGAGGAATCAGGCTCCCTGACTTCAGACTATACTACAAGGCTACAGTCATCGAAACAGTGTGGTATTGGCACCAAAAAATCCCCCAGAAGTATATATTAATGGAATAGGAGAGAAAGCCCAGAAGTAAACTCATGTACCTACAACTGATTAATCTATGACAAAGGAGGCAAGAGTATAAAATGGAGAAAAGACAGTGTCTTCAATAAATGGTGCTGGGAAACCTGGATAGCTACATGCAAAAGAATGAAATTAGAACATTCTCTACCACCATACACAAAAAAACTCAAAATGGATTAAAGGCCTAAATGTAAGACTGGATACTATAAAACTTGTAGAGGAAAACATAGGCTGGATACTCTCTGACATAAACTGCAGCAGTATCTTCTCAGATCCACCTAACCACCATAGCTGATTTTTGCTGTTCCAGAACTTTCTATGGAGTCTCTGTTGTGTCTTGCTTATTTTGTGCAATATCATGTCTACGGAATTTTGTGACATAATGAATGTTAGCACAGTACTGGGCCACTTTTACCTGATGGCAGCTGCTACTATCATCATTAATATCATTTTATCCTCTGAAGACTTATTACTACTACTACTACTACTACTACTATTATTATTATTATTATTATTATTTTTCTGTTTAGGGCTGCACCCATGGCATATGGAAGTTCCTAGGCTAGGGGTCGAATTGGAGCTACAGCTGCTGGCCTATGCTACAGCCATGCCAGATCCAAGCTCAATCCATGGCCTATACCACAGCTCAGCAATGCTGGATCCTTAACCCACTTAGCAAGGCCAGGGATCGAAACCACAACCTCATGGTTCCTAGTGGAATTCGTTTCTGCTGCGCCACGATGGGAACTCCAATTTATTATTATTATTATTTTGGCTTTCTTTGCTACTCAAAAGTAATGCGAATAAATATAGGGGCCACGCAGCCCGCGCAAAATACTTTTTTCAGAATGATAGTCTTCCTGTTGGAAGGTTCAACTGCATCAGAGAAACTCTGGAACTTTAGACACAAGATGAGTCACCTGAGTGCAGCCTGGCTGTCATATGGACACAGGGCTGGAGCTCTGTGACTCTGACCACAGAAATTTACCATGATTTCCTGGAGAGCCAGGGCACAATTGTTATGTGAATGTTTCTGCTTAAAATATACTGGTTCACAAAGCTCGTGAATAACAGAGCCAGATCCCTTCAGATATGGGAAGAAACCCTTCATTACAAAATGGCACTCCCTGCATCTCAACTTCTGGAAAGCTGGCCAGGGAATTGCATGTGTTCTCTAATTGTTTTCAGGCTACAATTGTGATGCTTAGCATGCATTTAACTAGAAAAATAGGGGAGACATCATAGCACACAAATATTCTTCTGTTCATTTCTGTTTCAAATGGGCTTCTTTACATGGGACTGTAGATGGAAAAACTAGCGCTCAATGTACTATTTATGTATTTATTTCTGTCATGAAGGCTTTCAACCTGAAGTCCCTCCAGAGCAGAAGAGAAACGCTTTCCAGGAAAATTAAATCTAGGCCTAAAAAATACATGGCACTAAGCTCTATTTAGTAAGGTATTCCCCTGGTAGAAAGCCCGACATTAGACATTATGCCCTACTTGGAAAAAATAACATTCTTATGAAATACTTTGCATTTGGAAGAAAAAAAGAGATAGCAAGAAACACACATACGAAAGCAGATGTAAGGGCAACTTTCCTTGCCAGGCTGATGAGGACAGAACGAAGTGGCTCATAGAAGAACTTAATAGTTCATTCCATGGCAACCGAGGTATCAGTGATAGAACATGAAAGGGAGAGTGAGGGGTCAGAACGCTTGAAACAGGCACTCTGAGGCCCTGCCCGGCCTCTTCACTTATAGTTAGTTTGGAAGAATCCCTTTGTTTTGCTTTTAGTACATAATTTTATGGACATTTTATTCATTTGTTCAATAAATACGTATTCTGGAAGTTACCACTGTGGCTCAGCAGTAACGAGCCTAACTAGGAGTCATGAGGATGCGGGTTCAATCCCTGGCCCCTCTCAGTGGGTTAAGGATCCTGCGTTGCTGTGAGCTGTGCTGTAAGTCAAAGACACAGCTCAGATCCTGCATTGCTATGGCTGTGGCATAGGCCGGCAGCCACACCTCCAAATCGACCCCTAGCCTGGGAACTTCCATATGCCGTGGGTGTGGACCTAAAAAGCAAAAAATAAATAAATAAATAAATGCCTAGTCCATGCCCACTGTGTGCCAGGTGCTGGGCAAGCCACCACCTGCTTCTGGCTCTGTCTTTAAAAACAAACAAACAACAAACAAAACAGAGAGAGACAATCTCATTTTAATGTGGAATGGGAGACATGCTCATTTCCTAGAAATTTTGTTTTGGTTCTATTGAAAAATGTGTAGGATTACGACTGCACTCAAAGAGATAAGACTGTAGGGTTTGATATGTGTCGGGTCCCTACCTGGTTCCCCAGGACATTATGTTCAGTGCACCTTATTATATGTCTTGTCTCCCTGTGATATGGGGTCTTTTTTGGGACTGGGTTCTTTATATGGGCCTATAGATGGAAAAACTAGCATTCAATGTATTAGGGGCTGGGGTCTTATTCATCTTCATCTCCCTAGGGCTTAGCAGAGGGCTCAGGATCCAAAATCACTCCAAAAAAATTATTCAGTAGATTAACGAACATGAATGGGAATCAAGGAGCTTGACTCATTTGCCTAAAAAAAAAAACAAAAAACAAAAACAAACTTACAGAGACCAACAGTTGATAGAAGTTAATTCAATTAAGAGTCACCTGGAACAATAGCCAAGACATGGAAACAACCCAAATGTCCATCAACAGATGATTGGATTAGGAAGATGTGGTATATATACACAATGGAATACTATTCAGCCATAAAAAAGAATAAAACAATGTCATTTGCAGCAACATGAATGGAATTAGAGACCCTCATACTGAGTGAAGCAAGTCAGAAGGAGAAAGACAGATGCCATATGATATCTTTTATAACTAGAGTCTAATATACTGCACAAATGAACCTCTCAACAGAAAAGAAAATCACGAACTTGGGGAACAGACTTGTGGTTGCCAAGGGGGTGGGGGAGGAGGTGGGAGGGAATGGGGTTAACTAGTGCTTCGGTGATGGAAAAGCAAGGAGATCCAGCTGTATAGTACAGGGAACTATGTCTAATTACATGTGACAAATCCAGGTCACCACGTGGTGCAGTTCAAAAATTTGACAGAAATCTGTAAACCAGCTATAATGCGAAAAAAAAAAAAAAAAAGAATCACCTGGAGAGTTGTTGTGAAATGCTCATTCTCTGGAAGTTTCCAGGGAAAACTTAACTAGGTATGGGCTAGTTATGAGGAAATCGAGTATTTAACAAGCTCTCCAGTGGTTCTTAAGATCGGGCACATCTGGGGAAACTCTGCGCCAAAGCAGAAGACAGCTACACAAATACAAGAGCGATTGAAAAATAAGAGATAATGTTAATGTTTATGCTTATTTGTATGGACACTAAGCACTGGCACCTAAAACATACTTTTAAAAAATAAGCTAATGCTCATATTCATTTACACAGAAGTTCTGTTGCAGAGCCAGCCTTCCATTCCACAGTGAGTGATCACTAAATGATGGGACTCCAGGCTAAGCCCCACCTTCTGAGGTTGCTGGACATCAGCAGTTCCACCATTGCTACCTCCATCTCCCAGTTTCAATTCCTGATGTAAATGAGAGCCATTCGGAGGGTGTCAGGGAGCTAAATTTACTGCCCATTGATTTTCACAAACCCTGTGGGTCCTATGAAATCCTCTTAAATGAGTATCAGATACAGGAACAAAACTGGGAAACTGAATAGGAAACGCTGTAGCTCAGAGTGAAATGTGAATATTCATCCGTCCTGCTGAAAAACACAGGCCCAGTGTGATCCAACATAAGCCCTGGCCAATGTTGATAAACACATATTTTAAGGAAAAGCCTCAGACAGACCCCAATTATTGTACACATGTCCAGGTTAGAGCAGGACAAATGGGGCAGCAACTCTAATTGGCTCCTTGGACAAATTCAAATTCTGAATAAGCCAGAGAAAGGGTGAGGTTATTGCAACATCATTTACTGGCAACTTCCTGCAAAAGCATTACTTAACTGACATTCTAAAACATAACACAGCCCCTTCTAGAACCAGTCACCAAGTGCCACTTGCAAGATTATGAATCCATAGTGATGAGCAATGATCTCACTGCCAGTGAATGACTAGTAACATGAGTCAGTCACCTGTCCTCCATCCCAGACGCAAATGCAACAGACTCGCGTGCAAATTTGCCCATTTGCATTTTAGTGTAATTGAACAAATTGCCTGTCTACTGTTAGGGTTTCTTCTGCTAGGTGCTCAAAGTATAAAGCAAAATGAGCCTTGGTCTGCAACCACACAAAGTTTATACTCTGACAGAAAAGTTGCCCCAAATAAATAACACCATCAGGATAGAGTAAGCTAAATCCCCAATCGTGAGATAGACCAGCTTCTCAAACTTTCATGTGCATAGGAAGCTAGGGATCTTGTTATAAAGCAGACTCTGATTCAGTCAAAGATGGTGTCCTCAGTCCTCCAATTCTCTTAAGCTCCCAGGTAATGCAATGGGTTTGGATATGAGAATTACACCTTGAGTGATAAGGCACTGGCTGATAATGCATTTCCTGCCAGCACGTATGGCTGGATCCAAAGGCTTCTTTCCAGGGTCGTGAAAACTAGTTAGTAGCTCAACGTTGGGGTCTGGTTGTAGAGTGTTCTCAAATGCCCCTTAAAAGAATTTGAACTTGAAGGGACAATTTGTGTTATTGATGGTCCTGGAGGAATCTAGCAGTTCCTGTAGCTGATGGCAAGATGACATCAGCCTCATGTAGTCCCGTCACCCGGTGCTTGTACAAATAGAGTCATATTGAGCAAGTTAAGCAAATACACTACTCCAGGGCTCTGATGATTTCACAGAACATTTCAGAAAGCAATTTGGGGTGACTTTCTCCATGCTGCAACCAAGTTATTCCTGTAACCAAGAGCAGACTATGAATATGACACATCTCTATTTGGTAATTGCTTTATTTCAGATTAAGACTAGCAATTTTCTTGTCAGAGGCAGGCATGCAGGAGAAAGAGAGTGGGGACATTTAGACAGCTCAGGCAGTTTTTGCAATTTGAAAAGCCATCTACAGTTATTTTCTTTTAAATTAACATGGCAGATTCAGCACTAGCACCAAATTTGTTTTCTCTCGTGGTCTCTTTGGTCTGATACTCCTTTATTAATCCTGTTAAGTGCAGAGCTGTTGTGTCTTGTTTTTGTCCCTCTAATCTGGATTGACTTTATCCCAAGAGTTCCTGGGGGAAGTGGATGAGAAAGCTGGAAAAACTGTATCTTGGTAATGGGCACCCAAGTTCACTAATCCCATCTACCCTAGTCAGTGAACTAAATGTGCTCATTCCCAGGACTGCAGTTAGCTCTGTGTAACCAGCTAGTCGCCATGTGTTTATGTGTCTTTTGTATGTTAACATGTGTGTATTAATCTTGCTTTCCCCAAAGCAGCAACTGTGGCCAGTGGTTATGCGGTGAATGTGACTAAATCCTTCCATGCCCTCAAGAGAGCATTCATATTTTCCCCATAATTTCAGGGTCTATTCTCTCTCAAAATAATTTTTGGAGGTAGTAGAACATGTCTGGAGAGGAAAATAAGGCAGACTTCACATTTATCTATGAAGTTCTACTTTATCTACGTAGAAAAAAAATCTGATACAGAAGCCACAAAATGTTAACATTTGTTAACTTTGGGTGGTGATTCTGGTGCTTGTTATATTTGTTTTCCCCACTGTTTAAATAGTATTTTAAGTTTTTTCAAAGTAATTCGAAGAAAAGCTCTGTGGTGAACTCAGGGTAAACAGCCCTCAAGGCACAAAGTAGTTTCTCTCTGACTTGTCTTTCTTGCCTTCACTTGCCTTGAATCTGAAACCACGTCAAGAAATTTAAAAAGACAGAGTAATGAAATTTTGCAACTTAAAATTAACTTAAAACTAGTTTTGGTTAATGTGTGTGTGTGTGTGTGTGTGTGTGTGTGTGTGTGTGTGTGTGTGTGTGTATTTGAATTTTTGGCTAAATTAAATGCAGAGACACTCACTCTTTTGGACGTCCAGGCCAGTGACTTTGGACAAATGCAGAGTATGCAAGCACCATAAAAGCCAAGATACAAAAAACAGTTCTGTCACCTTTTAGAGCTGATCCGTTCCCCCTCACCTCAACCCACCTGTGTCAATCCCTAGAGTTCTGCCTTTCCCACTTGTTTTCAGATGACTTCTATTTCTAGGTTCTAATTGTGAGAGGCTCTTATTTTTCAGTAAGTACAACATCATTTTTCATTTTTCCAAAGCAGCTGGAGGTAAACAGAACCGGGAATGTAATCTCTTATAATAAAGCTCTCACTTCATTTTTCAGGCCAAAAAAATAGCAAATCCAAGCTCTTCTGAAATTTACTTTTAATTTCCTGATCTTTGGGGTAAGTGGATTTCCCGCGGCTTCCCCATAGAGCGCTAATCGCAGCTCACATTTAGTCACTAGAATCGCACATGAAATTTCTGTCAGCATCCTTGCGAAGGTGCAGAATGAACCGACACCGAATTTAGTTCACCCTCAACGGCCAAGCGGCACTTCCTTTTGGTTTCCATTCTGTGTCAGAGCCCACAGTAAGCTGGTTTGACACAAAGGTGACAGCACTTCTTTTCTTCTTCTGTTTCATTTAATTAGCTTTAGCAGAGACCTAAAGAAGTTTTAAAATTGCTTTCAGCACCTTCTTTTCAAATGCAACATTCCAAGTTTAAGCTCACACTTAAGTGTAATGAGCCTGTTATCAACACCTGACAGAAAGGAGCATAATGAATGAATACATATATTCAAACACTCTCTTGACAAGACTGCTTATATCTTTCCTATGAAAGCACTGCATAGATTATTTCCGTCTGCTTTTGATGCATATCATTTTCATAATCTACCTTGGTGCCTTAGCGATACTAGGAGTTTCTGAGGAAAATAGCTTCACACTACAGACACTTCGGAGAAAAAAATGAAATAAATGAAAATACTCATTCCTGCTTTTGTGCTCACTTCAAAAAGTCACTTCAAATTTTCACTGAAAGCAATGAGAAGATATATTCCTACTTGGGAAATACATATGCTCTATTAATGGGAGTCAGAAAACAAGCATGAGTAACTTAAAAAGAAGACAATTTTATAACACACATTAGGAAAAAACCCCAGAGACTCAGAGACCATAAGAGGCAGCAAATAGATATTGAGATGGACATATAGGACTTCTTATGGACCTTTTATCATTTTAGCATGTACTATTTTAAAGTGCTTACTGTATATATTTACATCGTAGTCTCAGCTTGCCATAAGGTTTCTGTGATATCAAATGAACAGAAACTGTCTTCTTTATAAGAAACTAAACCAACATATATGCAAAAAAAAATTTTTTTTTTACAGTAAAGACTGTGTGGTCTGTCAACTTTCAAGTTAATACTTATAACATTACATGGTTTTCCATATGAGAACTTCAAAACAAGAACAGTATTTGTATGTACTCTTTAGATAAAGCACGGAGCTGTTTCATATATTTGAAGAATTAGCAGCCAAAATAATCAGCCCCTCATCTACATTCCCATTATAACACTTTGGACATTTTTAATTTACACATATGGTCTACTTGAGTACGCAAGCAAATACACCCCTGCAAAGAAAAGACAAATATTTATGTACAAATAAATAGTGTTTTAGCGAGCAGGCACTCAGATGTGAGGGCTGATGTTTTATGACTTGACTCTTAGCCTCGATAAAACATGCTCACAAGGCAGCATTTTTCTTTGGGGATAAGTCATAACTTTGCCACGGAGGGCTATTAGGGGACCATTTACTGACATGGGACCGAACCTACAATTCCCACAGAGCAATGTTATTTTAAAAGGAAGGCTGATATAGGGGATTTTCGGGAAAATCCTCCCAGGGGGGCCTGAAGTTCCCTTGGTGCCAGACAGGCAACGCCATATTCCTTATTGAAATAGAGAACAGTACGCTGTTGCAATTGTTCCTGAGTGAGAGATGGCAGAAGCCCATCACTTCTCCACGTGTGACATCTGCAGGTTTACACCGAAGGAAAATGAACAGCATTGAAAGCACGGGCTGTTTTGAGAATTCTCCCTGGCTTGCCTGGAGAGATGTCTGTTTCCCTGTCTATGTGTAGAGACGTGTACTTTAAGGTCTAATAATATCTCCTGAGGGGAGGACCTGCCCAAAGGTCTAGTGGGATTGAGTCCTGGGAGGTGATGAATTGATTTCACCCTAAAGCCACACCTTTAGTCTGCTAAGGCCCCAGAGTGTTTATAAAAAGTAGTCAGGTCTCTCTCCCCCTCCATCAGATGCTGGAGCTGTGGTGAGAACTTTGGCAGCACAGATTCACCTGTAAGCATCATTCTTCCGTACCCCACCCAAACATGGAATCAGGCCCTGTGGAGATATACCACTTTCTGCCAGAGGACCAAAAGCAATGTGGGTAAGAACTAAGTATTGGGCGGACGTCACGCTTAATAGGGAATAAAGCAGTTAACATGCTTTGCCTAGTCTCTCTGTGTCTTTTGATCTGAGATTTCTTTCTTGTGCAAAAATAGACAAAGCACAGACGAGTAAGACAAGAGAATCAGTCTTGATTTGGGACAGATCCTAAAGCCTTCTGCTCACCAGCAACTGGGTAGGAATGGTGGGTGGGGTCTCCAAGAGCAGGCAGAGCATCAATTATTTGTTTCTTACTGAAGCGTGAGCAAGAAGAATTGAGCCAAAGTCACAGTATGAACATTTTGATCATATATAAGATATAATTGACTCATATTTTTGCATATAAGATTCTACCTTTCAAATTGCCTCCAAGTTGTCTTGTTTATGCCTCAAGAAACCCATCATGGGAGGAAGGGGGCTCATTATTACTGCTAATTTAAAAATCAGGATTTCAGCTTTCAGCTTTTGCCTCAAGTTGACAAATTTCCCAAAGAGTTCATCTAACTCCTATGACTAACATTCCAGAAACAAGACCCAACATTTTTCAGTGTTTACTATGTGAAAGGTAATCTGCTTAGTGTTTAATATGCATCAATCTAATTTAATCATCCAAACCTATGAGCTATGCATATAATGCATTATATTTTTCTAATATTTATTTGCATTCAACTACTTTATTTATTTATCCCAAACTATGAGATAGGCATGTGATGGCACAGAAGTGACAGATGAGAAAAAGGATTTCCTTTAGTGGAATCTGATTCAAATTCCAGCTCCATAGGAAGGTAGTACAGCTTCAAGGTAAACTGGAAGAGGCCTCAAGCAGCCTGATGGCCCTGAAAGTCCATTTCTACTGACCAGTTCTCTGTCCTTGGGCTTGTTACCTAATCATTCTTCCTCAACCTCTCCTCTGCAGTTTAAATGGGGATAAAATCTTGTTGAGTTGAGGACTTCGTATAAATAATCTGCCAAGAACAATGTCTAACATACACAAAGTGCCCCTTAACTGTCAATTCCTTCTTTTTTTTTTCTTTTTAGGGTGGCTCCGTGGCATATGGAGGTTCCCAGGCTAGGGGTCAAACTGAAGCTATAGCCGCTGGCCTACACCACAGCCACAGCCATGTGGGATCCGAGCCACAACTGCGATCTGTACCACAGCTCACAGCAACACCAGATCCTTAACCTACTGAGTGAGGCCAGCAATCAAACCCACGATCTCATGTTTACTAGTTGGATTTGTTTCCACTGAGTCACAAC
>PVHT020004020.1:40997556-41036440 GCA_004024745.2 Catagonus wagneri | reverse complement strand
AGGACAGGACAGGACAGGACAGGACAGGACAGGACAGGACAGGACAGGATAGGATAGGATAGGATAGGATGGAATGGCATAGAAGCTATAGCTGCTGGCCTGCACCACAGCCAGAGCAACATGGGATCTGAGCCACGTCTACGACCTATACCACAGCTCATGGCAAAGCCAGATCCCTGACCCATTGAGCAAAGCCAGGGATCAAATCTGCATCCTCATGGATACTAGTCAGGCCTGTTACCACTGAGCCCAAACAGGAATTCCAAAGCCATTTATTTATGTTTTAATTCTGTGAGGGTTGGGACTAAATGATACCAAGAATTATACAACTCTCCATAAACCTTCAGCTGAATTTGTTCGGCAGGGTTTTCTGAACCAGGATTTAGAAATGGTGTTCATGAGCTTTCTTTCATTAGATTTCTTAAGGATTTGATATCATTAGCCAGAAAGAGTGATGGAATCATAACAGTAATTTTTACCAACGTAGATATCTAACTCCACCATTTCTAGCCTTACCCCAGTGCTTCTCAAACCCTTTTCCTAAAGTGCCACTAATGGCAGTGGGGAGGAACCAAGGGCCTGAGGTTAGCTTGAGATGCCCAGCAATCACATTTTTTTTAAGTTTCACATTTTCCTAAAAACTAGTATCAATTTTGCAGTCAAACCTATAAACTAAGTGTGTTTGTATCAATATCAGATTACTGGGGGTTTGGGGGGGGGTTTGGTCTTTTTACAGCCACACCCACGGCATATGGAAGTTCCCAGGCTAGGGGCTGAATAGGAGCTGCAGCTGCCAGCCTATACCACAGCCACAGCAATGCAGGATCTGAGCCATGTCTGCAACCTACACCACAGCTCATGGTAATGCCAGATCTTTAACCTACTGAGTGAGGCCAGGGATAGAACCTTCGTCTGGATACTTGCAGGGTTTATTAACAGCTAAGCCAAGATGGAAACTCCCCCAGATTATTGTTTATCCTATACTGTATAATACTTTCTCTCCAAATCTTGTTTCTTTTTAAAAATATTTCTATTTTTTTCCAATTGTAGCAATGTCATTATAGGAAATTAGGAAACTACATCAAATTATAAATTAAAAAATTATGCTCACCTTTAATTCTCAAACTGCTAACCGGTTGCTGCTTTGCTTTTAACTATTTTTCATATATAAATACATACATACATCTATGTGTTTATATGTATATAATATATACATTATATGTATATAATATATACATATTTGGCAGGGTTTTCTAAGCCAGGATTTAGAAATGGTGCTCATGAGCATTCTTTCATTAGCTACATATACTAGATTTCATTAGATTTTATGTATATAAACAGAACATACAATTATGTAAAAACAAATATAATTTGAGGTCATCTTTTATAATGTGCATGTATACATATCTTTAAGGCTCTATCTTACTATTTTTACATAACAGTTCAGTATTTGATGGACATTTTTATAGAAGAGTTAGAGGAGTAGAAAAGTTTACAGGATCTGTAGCCTGGCTTTCAGTTCAAACTCTGCTCATGTACTAGCCTCAAATTCCTCATCTATAAATTGAAGCTAATAATATTACTTTCTTCAGAGAGTGATTGTAAGGATGAGATAATTCATACATGAAAAGTGCTTAGACCCTCTCTGGCACACAGTCAACACTGTATAAGGGGTTAGTGTTATTTCTTCTTACTAATTTGAGAGGCTACCATTGCTGTATACTGATTGGCTTCGGGAATCTCAGCCTAGAGGCTGCTGGATCTTCTATTTTCTTATATTGAGAGTAGTCTATGTGCCAAATCTACCTTGTTTTACATGTTTTCACACAAAGAAGCCAAAAACGGTTAAGCTAATTTCTCTTATTACACTTCTTTTTTGGAATGTTTCTAGCTATACTTTCTTGTCCATTTTTCCATATGAACATAGAAAAACTTGTTTCAATAAAGTATTCTTATTATTTGCATTTAAATTGTACTTGCTGAATATTTACATTCATGACCCCTTATAATCCCTGTGTAACTGATTGCTCTTCATTTGTATTACCTGCTGCTTTATTTTTGTCTTATTGTACTCTATTTTTCAGGCTTTTTACCACAATCTCCCCCAGACCTGATACTTGGTTATTTTCAAAGAATTTCATCTCAATATAAAAGGAGATAAAAGGAAAGAGAAATAATATTCTGGTATTTAAAAGCCAAATCTATATAGCTATGTACTTAGGTACCATTCCTAAAGCATACTCCTTGAAAAAGGGGTGCTGTAGGGTGTTAACAGGTTGTTATTACACAAGGGAAAACAGTGAGTTGTGTGGTTAAGTGCATTTCAGAAATTCTAAGTTAAACAATATTTTTTAAAGTTTTTATTCTTCAGGAACCCTCACAAACTCTAACATCACTGATGACCTTTCTGAATTTCCAAAACGAGATACATTTTGCAGAAGTGCCCAAACTTTTGACCATAGGCACTTTTCCAGAAGGAAAAGCCCTTAGAAATTAAGCTTCTAGACACACCAGTTTGGGAAACTCTCCTATAAATGGGTTGCTTCTAAGATTCAGGAGCTGGTACCAAGGGAGCTATTTTTTTTCTCTTTTTCCACAAGCACTGTTAAGGGAGGTAGACTATTCATTTTTAAATGTAGGATAATTGGTCTTGAATCTAAAGGAAATTCCATTTAGATTTGGTCTGTGTAATCACCATGAATTCTACTTGTTGGCAATGGTATAAATCTTACCTCTTCCAATATCTTTATGTGTGTTTTAGTAAAAACTTGGGAGACAGTCAATAAGCCAAATGCTATTCTAAATACATAATAAATTTATTTCTAAAATGCTTCATTTGGAAGAAAATGATTTTTTTTTTCCTTCAGGGATTTTTTTTAACAAAATAACACCCTGTACAAGTATGAGGCTATATACCAAAATAAAGGTTTTTTTTTCTTCTTCTTTTTTTTTTTTGGCAGGCGAGAAATTATTTTCAAGCAGTCATTTGTTGGACCTTGGGGTAAAATTATATTTCATAGTTCCCTTGTTCCCAGGCTATGGTTAAAAAGAGATTGATGTCTGAAATTTCAACTGTATTTGTCTTACGAATTTGTTTAATTCTCTTGGGAATAATTATCTCATATCATTTGAAGGTTAGTAATTCCTTAGGAATGACCTTTCTGTTATAATTAGAGTAAGGGTACTTAAACGCAGCTAGGAAAAGTGAAAACTAATGGACTTGTTTTCTGGTATTACTATTTTATTAAGTTGTTGCTCCTTGAAATAAAAAGCAGGAGTCATAGGGACACTGCTCAATTGAGTAATCCTTTTTTACTTCCATATTCTGAAAATAAATAATGTTGAAATACATGGAAAAATAACATTCAGTGAGAAATAGCTGTTGTACAAAACTAAATCTATATAAACTAGGCATGTTGAATGGCTGTTGAGAGGGATTTCCCAATGAATTCTTTCCCAGTTTGCTACCGGTAGTTGGGTTGGACCCAGATGTTTGATTCAGGACTTCAGTGGAACAGGAAGAAATACAGGGAAGAAGGCGGGAAAGAAGGAGGGAGGGAATGAAAGAAAGGGAAGAAGGAAGAAAAAAATTGATAGTATCAATGGTGAATCTAAAAGTCACAGTCCTTTCATAAAAGAAAAAAAAAAAAGAAAAAGAAAGAAAAAGGAAAACAGCTTTCAAGCCACTCAGAACTTTGGTGAATATGCATGAGGTGGAAAAAATGGCAAGAGAATTTAAAAGAACCCTTAAGTTCTACTCGCTCAGAACCAAGAAAATGGAGGAGGGGAACAGCCCATCTTTGGAATTTTGAGTGAAGTGGTTCTTTGTCTAGCCTTTGAAGAGGATTCTAGTTTAGATCTTTGCATGTGCTGAGATTCACCATAGTCACAGGCTCCATGCTGTTAGATCATAGTCTCAGTACACTAAGAAGACTCTTTAGTCACAAGATAAATGAATTCTTTTCTAGTAGCTTAGATTCAAATCAAAACTTCAGTTATGAAATATTTATTGTTATAGACACCATCAATAATCCCAATCATCAGAGGGAAAAACCTAGACTTAGCAGGAATGTTGAATAGATGCCAGCTACTTCTATCTCTTAGTTTGTTCAGAAATTTCCTGTCATGTCAGATGGGGCCTAGCCTACTGTATTTGACCTAGATACTGAGGACCTGAAAAGATATTTTACCTGGCCATAGACACTAACTGTTAGGATGAGTTCTTAAAGCCAGTTTAGGTTAAAAAACAATTATAGAAAACATTTTACAAAGCTGGGACTCTTAGAAGGACTGCCCACTATTTAAAAAATAAAAACAAAAGGTCTTCCTAACAAAACAAAACAAAAAAAAGGGAACTAGGAAACTTAAATGTCTCCCACTAGGAGACAGAAACTCAAAGCCTAGGTCACTTGCAAGCGTTGAGTCAGAATTTAGATCACCGAGTACCATAGAATATCAATATAAAAATTTAACATGAAAAATTACTCAAAGGGCACCCAAAAGAAGCAAGCTGTTTTATAAAAATACTCCATAATCTAAGATACACTGGGCTCCCTTAAAAATCCCCACTAATAATGAGTTCCTCTTAAAAAATTTTGAAGCAATGAGAAAATAATTCACAATAAATGAGTCAGCAGACATAATTAATAGGATAATTAAAGTCTGATAATGTTAAAAAAAACTATAAGTATACTCTAAAATGGCTAATGAAAGAAGGCATAGAAACCATAGGGAAATAGGATATATTTGAATTAACGGGGTATATTTGAATTAATTAAAAGATTTTGAACAAAATCAAATAAAACTTCTGAAAAAAAATGTAGGCACTGAAATTCAAAATTAGTGGGTGCATTAAAAGCAGATCAGCCACAGCTAAAGAAATCGTTAGTGAATTAGGAGACAGGTGTGGGAAAATTACCTAGAGACTAGCACAAAGAGAGAAAAAAAAAAGGTGGAACCTATGAAGGAGAGCTTAAGAAGCATGGAGAAGAGAAAGCAAAATCCAGCATACATACAGGTTCTAGGATTGGAAAAAAGAAAGAACGGGGATGTGGAGCTAAATTATCTTAAGCCCCAAATAATTTTGATGAAACCATTTATTACAATTATAGTTCAAAACTAACATGTTTCATTAGCAGTTATGGAAGAACATCAGAATGAGAAGTCAACCCTAACAGAACTTTAAGAGCGTGGAGTAGCAGGTTAGCCATTAGTCTTAATTAAGATAAAGACGTAAGTTATAAAACTGAGTTTCCACACACTCATTTTAAAGGAAAGAACTTGCCTGTGATATTCAGAGTTTCTTTTAGTATTTTCAAGGACTGCTCGAGACTCTGCTTGTTTTAGAGATCTACGTGTGTTAGATTGCTTTCTTGTAGGAACTGTGTTTGTTCACTTTACGTTGTACATTATGTCATAGGAGCTTGTATACTATGTCAGAGACTCCAGGGATCTTGACATACACCGTGTTCTTATTAATTTAGAAAAAGAACACACTCTTCCAAGTAAAATAAAACAATGCTATTATTTTAGAGATTATTTTAAATTACAAGAAAAGTATCTCATTCTTCCACAGCTGATAGGGTGAAAAGCTGGAGAGTTTTCTGAATTTGAAGACATGGCTCCTATTGTTAGAAAGCAAACTGATCCATCAGGATAAATAAGAATCACCGTGTACCTAGACAAAACCAGATACAGCAGAACACCAAAGGTACAAAGACAGCTTTAAAAATTATCAGAATGAAAAGACAAACGACCGGCCAAGGAACAACAATTAGAGTATCCATTCATTCCTCTATTCAACACATTCCTCCAATATTTATGAAACCCCTACTTTATGCCAGACACTGTTGTAGGCATCTGGGGGGGGGGTAAATCCTCAAATAGAACAGGCTGGAAAAAAAAAAGACAGAAAGCAAAAAGAAAAGGTCGGAAGGAGATGGAATAATATCTTTAAGTTAAAACAACCTTGTGATAATTAACTCAGATTATAGCCTCTGCAATCTCGTTATATTGCACACAATCTGCCTATTTTTGTTTTTACTATTATACAGTCTGCAGCAGTTATATTAGTTTCTTGTTGCAGCTATGAAAAATTATCATAAACTTAATATCGTAAAAGAACATAAATTTCTAATCTTACAGTTCTGGAGATCAGAAGTCTAAACTCAGTCTCACTGGGTTAAAGTCAAGGTGTCGTCAGGCTTGTTGCTACTGGAGGCTCTGGGGCTGAATCCACTTGCTTGCCTTTTTCAGCTTCTGGGCTGCCAGCATTCCTTGGCTCTTGGTCCCTTCTCTGTAATCAAAGCCAGCAGTGCAGCAATTTAATTTCTCTTTCGCCCTCTCTTCTCCTCATCCTTTCTCTCTTCCCTTGTTTTTCTCCCTTCCATTCTTTCAGTCACATAGACACACACCTGATTCTACATATTTCCTTCCCTGGCTCTGACTCAGATACACCTGCCTGCCTTTTATAAGGACCCTTGTGATTACTTTGGACCTGCCTGGATACCCAGGAGATTCTCCTCATCTCAGTATCCTAATCACACCTGCAAAGTCCCTTGTGCCACAGAAGGTAACATCCACAGGTTCCAAGATTAGGATGTGGATTCTGACATCTCTGGGGGTTATTATTCTGTCTACCAAAGTCATTGTTGCCCCTTCACTTTTGAAAAAACTAGTCATCCTAAAATTCTGTATCCAGTTATATAAACCATTCAAAGAATGAAGGTAAAATAATGATCTCTCCGACAAGCATTGAGGGTTTAACACAGGCACCTGCTGGGAGAACCCTCAGGGCTTTTCGTCGATATGAAAACTGAATACAGAAGGAATAATTGAGAAGCAAGAGGCAAAATTTTTAAAATGCATATATATGCGTTAACCACATTAAAAACAATGATATAAAGTCCAATTCTAAAAGTCTGAGAAACAAGGTAACATACAAATCGTATTGATGATGGTGGGGGCCTGGTGGAGATACGAGTTACAGCAACCTAGGTTCTCCTGAAGTGTGAGAAGAAAGAAGAAATGCCGATTAACTTCAGAGGACACATGTTAACTAACATTTTGAAAAACCACTCAAAGAATATAAACATACAGAAAGGCAGAAGGAAAAGAATCACCCAAAATATACAACAACCCTCGGAATCAAAAATATGCACCTAACAACACAGCCTCAAAATATCTGAAACAAAAATGGACAGAATTACCAGGCAAAATTAATACATGCACACTTTTAGAAAGAGGGTTTTAACACACCTCTCTAGGATCAGATTGGCAAAAAATTGGTAAAGCTATAAATAGATGAACAATGTCATCAATAGGTTTGATCTCATGAACATGCAGAGAGCTCTGTACCACCAATGCAGTCTGCATTCCTCTCAAGTACTCCCTGAATATTTACAAAAACTGACCAAACACTAAGTCCGTTCAAGTGCTCATCAGCCACACGATATTAATGACAATGTAATGGATAGAGCAGTGTAATACACCTAGGAATCACAATCAAAGGCCAGTATACTCTCATACCACAGTGTAATACACCTAGGAATCACAATCCTCTGCTGTGAAACGGTGATACTAGTAACAGGAACTTAAAGAGACCAAGTACAATAAGGGCCTAGAAAACAGTTGTTCATTTGTTTTAAAGCGTAACGTGAAGAGCACTGGGGGCACCTGTTCTGAGCCCTGGGCCCTCCCGCAGTGCTGTGAGGTGTAAGGAGTTCTGCAGTGAAAGCCAGCATACTCTGAGGAGGACGTGAAGGCATGGGCATGGGTTTGAGTCTAAGGTCTACCTTTTATCAACTGCTATACCTTAGGCAAGTTTCTCAACTTCTCTAGCCTCAGGATTAGTATCCCTAAGCAGGGTTAATGACAGTACCTGTGTCTTAGCCAAGAGCCTTCGTTTTTAGCAACAGACACCGCCCTGGCTAACGTAAGCAGAAAGGGATGCTTTAAGGGTACATTGCAGAGCTGGAGACTCCCCAGGCTGCAAATCAGGAACCCTGTCCAAAGTCAGGCCTCAAACCGGTCCCCTGGAGATGCCACTGAGACAGCAGCACTTGCTGGCTGCTGACACTAGAATCCTCTGCAGTTGGAACCTGGCTGTGGCTTTTTTGACCAGGACACATTCCAGGCAGTCTCTAGCTCTTTGTGTTACTCGTTCAGAGCTGGTACATCTGACTGATGGAGCCTAAGTGACAGGGCCACATCCCCGCTGCACGTGAGGCCAGGAAAGTACGATTTTAGCTTCCGTAAAGAGGGAGGCTCTGACTCCAGCCAGACCCCAGACTGGGAATCCCTCCAAGAGAAGGGGAGTTCAGATGCTGGGTAGCCACAGAGATCGTCCACGACACCTGCTGGAGAGGCTTCTGTGAGGATAAAACGCGCTCACGAATACAAGCGCTCAGCCTGGCACAGAGCAGAATTTCAGAGCCCAGCGGGGAGTTTTAATGACAGAAAACAGGGGCCACGAGAACATTGGTGGAAGAAAGACAGCATGTTCTGACCAGGAAACAGGGTGGATGCGTTAGAAAGTTCTTGTGGCCCTATCAGCCAAATTAACAAATCTTTCCAGAGGATCTGAACTGTAAATTCACAGATAAGATATAAAGGACCTTGAACAACATTGAACTAACGTAAGGACAGAGAAAGAGACAGAAAACTCTGTATTTGCTTTCCTTTTGCGGGGGACCCATCCGTAATGAGCCAACAGAGAGAAATCTTGCTTCTTCTGTCCCCAGATGGTCAGATGGATAGGACACTGTGGCCTTTTGAACATAAGAGGCAAATACACATTTTATTCCTGTGAGTCATATTCTGAAAACATAACTTACAAGATGGTTATGGAGATAACTTTAAGCAGAAACCTCACACCTATAATTGCCATTTTTTTTGGTGAAATAACTGAATTCGCACAAAGCCTCTTTCCTTACGTCACAATGAGGCAGCAAACGCGGAAGGCTTGAAGACTCACAGTGAATGATCATGCGCGTTTTTTGCAGTTTTTATTAAAATCCTTCCTGCCTTATGGATTTCTTCAGCTCTGGCCTCATCTTCTGCAAATGCAGGGACTAAGCTTTATCTGAGATCATAAGTGGGTTCAAGGCAGAGGAGCACAAGTTCTATTTCCCTGTGACATCCCACAACAGCTGGGCAGGGTCGCACTGCGCACAAACTCGGCAAAAAGCAGTCTGGGTGCTGCATCCGGTGGCCCCGCCAGCCCTCTGCTCCTGGCGGCACAGAGAGAGCCCCCCACATTCGTGTGAGAGTGATTAGTATTTATTAAACAGCCCAAGGCAAGGGGCACTGGCTCCACAAGTAAGTAGAGCAGTTGCACTCCACATCCTCTGGGAGCTTACAATATCAAAGAGGAACTTTTTCAGAGCCCGGAGGCACACTGGCAAGGCGCAGCACTAAAGCATCCATTCACATCACAGGGCCCGGCTTTTCTCCCAGCCAGCAGCTCACTCCGTCTGGCTCCCCGGGCTCGAGGTTATCATTCAGAGGCAGCAATGCCACAGCTCACTTAAAAGGTCCTTTATTAGGAGAATTCACTGCAAGTCCCTGTGCTAAATCAGCCCCTGGACCAGTGCCTCCAGAAGCCTGGTCAAGTCCCTTCTGCAAGACCCACTGAGACCCACGTGGGTTCACTAGGTGAACGCCACCCCTTCTTTTCTGTCCAGCCTGCTGCCGACCCAGTGGCATCAGGTACAGCCAGCAGGCTGGCAGGTCAAATACAGCTCCCACTATGCACATCCTAATACACAATTATATCGTGCCAGTGAGCACGGGAAGAGAACACTGATCCTTCTGGCTTGCTGGGATCAGAGACAGATTCAAGAAGAGGGCATCTGGGAGTTCCCGTCGTGGCTCAGTGGTTAACGAATCCGACTAAGAACCGTGAGGTTGCGGGTTCGATACCTGGCCTTGCTCAGTGGGTTAAGGATCCGGCGTTGCCGTGAGCTGTGGTGTAGGTCGCAGACACGGCTTGGATCCCGCGTTGCTGTGGCTGTGGCAAAGGCCGGCTGCTACAGCTCCTGTTAGACCCCTAGCCTGGGAACCTCCATATGCCGCAGGTGCAGCTCTAGATAAAGGCAAAAAAGACAAAAAAGAGAAAAAAGAGGGCATCTGAATTCTACGTCCTGAAGTCAGGTGAAATTTTAACGGGTAAAGACTGGGATGGGGCAGGCCTTGCAAACTTTGGATGGATCCTAGTTGAGGGAATTGGTGGATTTGTGGGTCAGGCTGTCAAATAATTCTTTCCCACCTCAGGTGTATTTCAATGACTTCAAAAATCCTTGAGTCCAGAGGTTGGAAGCAGGAATAGGAACCATACAGCCTGTATGGGGCTAGGAGTCACCCCAGCTCCTCTTCTTCCGGTGCTACCCGCCTCGCTCTGTTTCAGCCGGAGACACTCTGCTCTGGAAGCACGACAATGACAGGTGGAAGAACAGCCACCACCCCATATGGAGCAGTGCCAGATGGAGGAAGACTCTTGGGGGTCGTTCGGAAATACAAAATCATCCGGCCCTCCTTGCCTTTCTAGATCACAGTCAGAGGACCGAAAACAAGGCACTCTCACCCATCGCTGAGCACGTGTGATGGTTTTCTCCCATCCCGGAGTCAACAAAGAGGCATCTGAGGGTATTTCAGGTGTTTGGCAGTGTCATTGACAGGGAGAGAAGCCAGCGTCAGGCTCATAGCCTTGGGGAACAAAGACAGTCCCATGGCGACACCCAGCCCCCTGCCCCGCCTGGAGAGCACACTACTCAAAAACGGAGAGTGAAACGAAATGGTTGTTTCTCACTCAGTTTCTTGAGGAGATAATGGCTTAGAAATTGCTGTGCCAGCCAGGTACTGGATGCTTCTCTCTCTCTCTCTCTTTTTTTTTTTGTCTTTTTGCCTTTTTTGTAGAGCCGCACCCACGGCATATGGAGGTTCCCAGACTAGGGGTCTAACAGGAGCTGTAGCCGCCGGCCTTCGCCACAGCCACAGCAACGCGGGATCCGAGCTGCGTCTGCGACCTACACCACAGCTCACGGCAACGCCGGATCCTTAACCCACTGAGCAAGGCCAGGGATCGAACCCGCAACCTCATGGTTCCTAGTCAGATTCGTTAACCACTGAGCCACGAAGGGAACTCCGAGGATGCTTCTCTCTCTCTTGAGCCTCCTCCTTCCCAGGCCACCCCCTTTACCTTCCCATTGATTTGGGGTCACACATTCAAGAAGCACCTGCCTGCTCTTCCACTCCTCACTGCCAGCGTTATCAGGGAAAATGACAGCCCCTCAGCAAGGGTCATCTTCTCTGGAGAGGAAGCGGCTGCTTTGCATCCAATTCCCATTTAGTTATAGTCCACAATTTCCTCCGCCCTTTGTGATCTCAAATGAATGCATACGTTTTTCCACCAAAAGTAAGCTCTCATTCCCTCTTTTTTTCCTAAAGGAAAAGGAAAATGATGCCTTTGTCATTTCCCAACCCCAGAGACAACATCAGCCAAGTCTGAAAGAGAACATTCCAGCTACGCACAATAAGACTCCTCACACGTGAGAAAGGATTCATTCATCATGGGGATGAGTTACTCCAGACTCCCCCTGTTGTTGCTGGGAGTTTGCAGTTTTCCCATGTACCCCTATATCTTCATCAGTCTGACTCACAATTCTTTTTTAATGTGGTCACTTATTGAAACTAAATATGTTCTATCGTGTAGGAACAGCAATATGTTTGGATTACGTTCATGCAAGTTATTTAGGAAAAAATTGGACAGCGTCATTATAAATGAAGTTCCTTGGAAAGCTGATAATTTGTCCACTGTGATTTCATCTTTCTCCTACCAATAGGAACAATTCTAAAGATTGTGTGACATTAAGTGAGGAGTTATACAGAAATGGCTTGGATGTTAGCTGGTTAAAAGCAACAAGCATCTGGGGGTTTTGTTGCTTTTATTGTTATGATTTTTTAATACTTATTTTGGCTGAATTTGTTTCTTCAATTTATAAATAGACACTAGATAGAACAACCCAGACAGGAAGTTTTCCGCCAGTGAATGTGCAATTCCGATTGCTTATCCCAGGATTAAATTACCCATAAGATTTTCCTTCTTTTGGAAAACAAATGGGTATATATTATTTCATCCAGGACAGCAGCAAGAGAAGTAGGTCTTTCATCATTTTCACATTATTAATGTCATACGCTCTTAACTCTAACGAAATAACAATATATGGCAGATGAGTAGCCAAAATCATTCATCTTATTTGCCTTAACAGTCAAGTACCTATATTGTTTGAGTGGAAGAAAAGATTAGGCTAAAATGATTCCTTGTTGGAAAAATAAAGTTTTTTTTCCCCTGTAAACATCACATACAACATCTGTTGGAAAGTAAAAGGAAAAACAAGCCGCAACCCAAAAACCCAAGGAGCAACAGATCACAAACGGTGGCAATTTATGTCTGCTTTTTCTCTATTCATAGCTATTGGATTGAAAGTTTGTGGTTGCATGGTATTTAAAAATTTACATTATAATTTAACATTATAACATTACTTTTCATGCATTTATTAATTCTTTGTACATCTTATTTTTATTTTTAAAATTTTTAAATTTTCTCTTTTTTGCTTTTTCAGGGCCATACCCATGGCATATGGAAGTTCCCAGGCTAGGGGTCAGATCAGAGCTGCAGCTGCTGGCCTATGCCACAGCCACAGCAATGCGGGATACGAGCCTCATCTGTGACCTACACCACAACTTATGGCAACACCGGATCCTTAACCCATTGGGCGGGGCCAGGGATCAAATCCGTGTCCTCATGGATACTAGTCGGGTTCATTACCACTGAGCCACAACAGGAACTCCCTGTATATCTTATTTTCAATGCTTGTATAATATATTTAAATAATTTATTTAAAGGTATTAGGTTGTTTTCTTCTTTTAAATAAAATTACACTGGGCATCTTTGTGCATAATGCTTTATCCATCTTGAGGATTAATTTTCACTGGATAAATTTTCAGATGTGAGAATACAATATCAGGATGTTTTTTCATCTTTATTTATGGCTCTTTAAAGTCTATAATTATTTTATCTAAGTAGAATCTATGTCCCTGTCCTCAGGAGCCCTCAGTCATCTACCATACGAGGAGAAATAATCTCAAGGCTGAGAAGAGTAACTTCCTAATTTCAGAGGATTCCTTTTTGAAAATGTCCCTGTTTTTAGGAAAATCACATTTTGATATGATTGCACTGTTCTTTATCAAAGTCAAGATTTCAGTGTTCTGTTTTGGAAATATCTAGGGCTTGACTCTGAGCTTAGCAGAGAGAAGGGAACTCATTAAATATTAGGAGGAAAGAAAAGACAAAGAGAGACAATTTCTGGCAATATTAAAGTATTATTTATGTGCCGGGACCAGAGTCATTTCATTTTGTTTTTGCACCATTATGTCACAGAGTCCCTGGCAGTGTGATACCCGGGTATGCGAATGTCCCCATGCATGCAGTTAAAATCTGCTTGGCCATGTGAATAGCACTGTGCCAGGAGCCCAGGCTGTCAGTTTGCAGCACAGAAAATCGTGCTGCTAAGATTTTAGTTCTTGAGCAACTGGAGGAGAGATTCCAGAGGGACAAGTTCAAGAATGACTTAAAAATTATAGACCAGATCACACAACTGTCATAAAGCTATCATCAGTTAATAAAACAGGGTTTTCTTTTCATTAAAAAAAAAGCTGGCTTCCCCCCCCCCTTAAAAAAAAATATTGATGTTGGAGGCCTTTGGAACTTTGTCTGACCTTCTTTTGCTGACTTTTTCATTTCCTGTTTCTTTCCTTTTTGTTTCTTTTCTTTTTTTTTTTTTTTTGCATAGAGATCTCTGTAACAAGCTCCCAATGTGTTAGAAATCAACAAATGTCCCCTAAAAATAGCGGAGCCTCAATGTCCTTACTCCCAGAGCCCTGATATTCTAGAGTCCATTGCTTCTGTGAACAAAAGTGCAGCCTCCTTCCCCCCACCCCTTCTCCCCACTCCCTGCCTTTGCTCCCACAGAAAGTAGGCTGTGCAGACATTTGTAGGAAGAAGTCCAAGAATAAACATGAGAATGTTCTGAATGAAAAGCAAATCTCTAGTAAGGATAAATTTAAGTGTGGGTAAAATGCTTCATAGATGAGCTTGGTTTAAGTGCAAATCCTTATTTAGTGCTCTGTCGGGGGAAGAAACGAAGGCACAGATAAGCCAGAATAGACAGACAGACACACACACACACACACTCCAGCCCTGCACCCAGTTACCTAGTAGTAAGATGACACTCTCGGGACTTCTCCAAGGCAGGAGAAAATGCTTTATCAGGTAGCCAGGCCCCTTGCTATCCTCTGGGAATAGAGCTGTCAATATGACAGGCACAGGAGTTCCTGTCGTGGCTCAGTGGTTAACGAATCCGACTAAGAACCATGAGGTTGCGGGTTCACGGCGTTGCCGTGATCTGTGGTGTAGGTTGCAGACGCGGCTCGGATCCCGCGTTGCTGTGGCTGTGGCGAAGGCCGGCGGCCACAGCTCCTGTTAGACCCCTAGCCTGGGAACCTCCATATGCTGCAAGTGCAGCTCCAAAAGGGCAAAAAAAAAAAAAAAGACCCCAAAAAAATATATGCCAGGCACCATCAGCAGCCTTGTAGAACTTCCAGACGCTGAACAGGCACACAGCACAGGCAGGGAAGGAGCCACACGGTGCGGCTGTGAGCTCCCAGAACAACAGAGCAAACCTCGTGGGGGCAGGGCAGCCTCCCTGAGGATGCGGATTTTAACCCTGACCTGGAGCGGGTCTCCCGGGAGCCAGGCGGGGGGAGGGGCAGGCACAGAGCATTCCAAGCCCAGGACCAGTGTCTTTGGAAACTCCAGACCCACTTCCCTGCAGGCAGGAGGACAGTCCAGAGTATCTGAGAAACAGGGGAGAGGGGGATTAGAGAACCTGCAGAGGGAAGCGGGGATGATATCAGGCAAAAGCCCCCAAGATCGTGAGATGCATTTGAACTTGATTCCAAGGGCAATAGGAAGCAAATTAGTGGGGCTGTGACACAAGCAGATTTGCACCCAGGGCCAGAGAGTATTTTGAACAAGCAGTTTAGGTGTTTTTTTTCCCCTCCTGTTCAGCACTTTCTTCTTTTATCTTTTTGCCTTTTCAAAAAAATATCTGACTGTGCTTTCCAGTCTTTGGGCGGAGGTGTGTTACTTGCAGGGTAGTAAGAAGAGATACCAGGCAAGAATTTCTGCTTTGATTTTTTAAAACTTAAGCACTTAGGGAACTTGGAGATTTGAAAGGAATTAGAAAGGGGTTGTAGAGGGAGAAGGAGGATGGAGATAGGGGCTTCCTTGTAGATTAGAAAACTAGACTCCCTTGGAGTTGGGCAAGAAGAGAGCGACCAGAAGGTTCTGGAATGTTGGGTGTATGGGGACAAGCTCCCAGCGGCAGTGAGATCCCAGGGAGCTCCCAAAAACCAAATTAGTGCTTGGAAGACGGTCATCCCAGAGGGCATCTGTTGGAAGCCCCCTAAATCTGGATCACATGAGATCATGGAAGTTTGACATAATTCCAGGGAGCCAGAGAAAGCTCAAGAACACCTGGAGATAAAATTCCTATCAGTCTGAAAGGATCAGTCTTCAAAATTGAGAGAAAAGTGGTCCATGAAAAATCAAATCTGTATTTCTCCCTTTTTTTTTGCTTTTTAGGGCTGCACCTGTGGCATACGGAGGTTCCCAGGCTAGGGGTCCTACTGGAGCTCACGGCAACACCAGATCCTTAACCCACCGAACGAGGCCAGGGATCGAACCGGCAGCCTCATAGCTCCTAGTCAGATTCATTTCCTCTGTGCCTCGAGAGGAACTCCAAATCCTGTAATATTTTTTAAGTGGCCAACCTTGTGGGTCACGATTCATACCATTTATGCATACTAAAAGACTCAGTCTGGCTCCCGTGAGAAAAATGGATCAGAGGGGAGCAGGTGAAAGATAAAGGTGGCCTGTGCAAGAGTGATAGACTTGAGAGCGAAAAGAAGTGGATGCATCTGAAAACTATGTAGGAAATGGAAAAGCAGGCATTTGAGGAACGGTAGACATGGCAGTGAACGAGAGGGAGGACTGCAGGATAACTCACATCCCTGGCCTCAACAATGAGGCAGGTGGTAGGATAATGTACGAGTCCACTTCCCGCAGTGACTAACTGTGGAGAAGGTCATTTGGGGATTTTACTGGGATACTGTATAGGCATCAGATATGGGGGATGTCACATTTTACCAACAGTGTATGAGCAAAGAAGTAGTCGGTGCTGCCAGAGACAGAAAATGGAGTTATTAGCTAAGGAGAAATAATCTCAGAGGTCAACACATTGCTGGAGATGTCACCTATCAAAGTCCTTTCTGTCCACTGTCTGAAAGACAGGAAATGAAAGAATAATGTTGAAAGAGGACCCAGGAGTTCTCTAGCTGGAAGTGTTCCCTAAAGCAGGAATATTCCTTTTTTTTTAGGGGTTGCACCCTCAGTATATGGAAGTTCCCAGGCTAGGGGTTGAATCGGAGCAGCAGCTGCTGGTCTACACCACACCCAAAGCAGTGCAGGATCCAAGCCACATCTGCAACCTATACCACAGTTCACGGCAACTCTGGATCCCTGACCCACTGAGCGAGGCCAGGGATCCAACCCGCGTCCTCACGGATACCAGCTGGATTCATTTCCGTTGCACCACAACAGAAACTCTAGGAATCTTCCTTTTTGACAGCAGCCTGTGCTTCTATACTCCCAGTGCCTCAGCACTTGCTATCTTTAAAGCAAGGCTGCGTTTAGGATTCATTCCTAATTATAAGAAAGTTCTCCTAACCTTACATGGACAACTGCCACATTCACCCGCTGCTCCCATTTTTGCCCTCTGGAGCTATGCAGAATAAGTCCAATTCCACTTTGACATGACATTTGAAAGCTGTTACCATGTTTTCTCTAAGTCTTCTTTACTCCAGGCTAAAACTATACATCGTTGCCTTCATCTGCTATTTTCAAGGGGCGCGTAGTAACAGAAACAGCAACTCATATTTATTGTGTGTGGAGAACGTGGCAAGGAGTAGGAATGTCTTGCTTGCTGTGGAAGCACGTCTTTGCGCTCTGCCTGCAGAATAGAGAGAATCCTGGAGACCAGGAGGTAGATGGAGGCAAGAAAGACAGGGGGGGCCCGGGTCCCTGTTGGTGGCCCGCCACCCCACCATGACACTTGCGTTAGGCTCAGATGTAAGAAATAAGCCATGGAGGATGTGAAGCATTGTCTGTTACAGAAACCCGTGTCACCTTAACAATGACAAAGATCTGTAGTGGAAGGTACGTGCTGCCATGACACAGATCTAAACCGAGTGGCACGGAGTTCCTGTTGTGGCTCAGTGGAAACAAACCCAACTAGTATCCATGAGGATGCAGGTTCGATCCCCAGTCCTGCTCAGTGGGTTAAGAATTGCTGTGGACTGTGGTGTAGGTTGCAGACGTGGCTTGGATTCTGAGCTGCTGTGGCTGTAGCGTAGGCTGGTGACTATAGCTCTGATTCAACGCCTAGCCTGGGAACTCCCATATGCCTCTGGGTGCAGCCCTAAAAGGCAAAACAATAAAAAAATAAAATAAAATGGGTGGCAACAGCTTAGAGGCTTGTTCTGGAAGTTGTAGAAATCACAGAAAGAGTCCGAATGTTGGCTACCAGCTGGCTTTAACAAGGTATCACAAGAGACTGATGAACTCCCAGGAAAGTACTGGCCAATTTTCAAGCAAGATTGGGTGAGTACAAATAAACCTTTCCACAGAAAAGAAACTCATGGCCTTGGAGAAGAGACTTGCAGTTGCCAAGGGGGAGGTGGAGGGAGTGGGTGGACTGGGAATCTGGGGTTAACGGATACAAACTATTGCCTTTAGAATGGATAAGCAATGAGATCTTGCTGTATAGCACTGGGAACAATATCTAGTCACTTACGACGGAGCATGATGGAGGCTAATGGGAGAAAAAGAATGTCAATACGTATGCATGACTGGGTCACCTTGCTGTACAGTAGAAAAGTGACAGAACACTATAAACCAGCTCTAATGGAAACAATAAAAATCATTAAAAAATCAAATATAATTAAAAAAAAAAGATTGGGTGAGAAAGGCACATTACACAAAGTTAATCCTCAGTGATCCAGGGCATAGCGAAACTTGGAAAAACTTTAAGAGATTTTAAACATGAAACAGAATTATTTGCGGAGTGTCTCAATGAAGTAAAAGAGTCTATATAAATAAATAGTAGAAGCAGAAAGAAGTCACCAAGTAGAAGCCTTGAGACCAAGCTAGCTAGACTGAGATGCTACAAAAGCAGAGATCTTTTTCCCCTGAGCACTGCCAGGCACAGACGAAGTGCCCAGTAATGTTTGTTAATATGATTATATGAATGTGGACATTGGTGGGCAGATATAAAACTCTTCCTGGGACAAAAGCTTCACTCATACAAGTATTTATCAGGCAGCTGCTATCTAAGAGAGACTTTTTGTGGGGCCGAGGCTTAGGGGAACAAATAATTCACCTCTCTCTCTCTCTCTCTCACCCTGACAACACATCGATATGGACTATCCCTGACTAATTTCCTTGTGAATTGTGGAAATGAACTACACCCAGGCCAGCAGCATCATGAAATAGACATGCAGGTTACCATTCTAGAAGCCCTGCATTAAAACCCAGTGCAAACACCCGGACTTAGCACAGTGTCGAGTGTTGATCCTCTTAAATCAACACTGGCACATGTTCCGTTGGATGGGAGTAATTTAAGCATAACCATACTAGGGAGTGGGTAGGAAAGCAGTCCAGCCAGCCAGCCTTTGGTCAATGCCATGGAATGTGTCAGCTCTCTTAAGTTCCCCTGAAAGAGACCTCAGGGGATGGATTTCTCATACACCAGGTGAGGAGACCTGTTTGACACTTCTAAGCGCGGCCTTTGTCTCTGGGGGGTTTTCCTCCTTCCGGTTCCAACCTGGGTCCTTTCTTGTTCTGCTCCAGTCCCCTCTCCATCAACCACTTCTTTCTGAGCCTCTTTCTCTTTCCCTTCGGCTTCCCTCTCTTGCTCCCTTCCTTCCCTCCTCTCTCCTTTCCCTCTCTAGTTCTTCTTATTTAGTCTCTACTCTCTTCTCTAACTCACCCTTCTTTCTAGAAAATCAGTCCCTTTCTAGAAGGCAGTGGCGTTTAGAAGCTGTAAAGAGAGTTAAGCCACCTCCTTGTCCTTGTTTCGGTGGCTGAGATTAAAGCTGGCAGGGAACAATTAGAATGCGATTTCAGCAGGATCCATTCACAGGCTACATCACACGTCCGGCTCACAAATCTACCAGCTGAGCTATTCACATGCTGTCATTTCAGGCAAAATTGTTTATGCATCACATAATGCTAGTCTATGTTGTGTCTGTTGGAGCCCTGGCGAGGGCTCTGTCCTGGACTGGATAGCTGGACCCAGGCACACGGTCAACACCAAACATGAGAGATCCATATTTGGTCATGAGTGTGCCTTAAACACTAATGGAGTTTGGCACAACTGTGGCTCTGGAAATTCAGCCCACAGATCAAGTCACACATCAGGGAAAATCAAAACAGAATTAAATTGGCCACTTTTTCTTTGCACAGACACGAGAGGTATTTTGAGTTAAGTCTGTGAAACCTTGTTTTTCATGTTCAAGGCAGCATTTGGGCATAGCCAAGTGTTATCAGTGCCCTTTTTTATACAACTTTTTCCCATACACAAATGAAGAAGGCCTAGATGCAGACTCAAAAGCCTGGATTCCAAGACAGCACGTGATCAAATGTTACTTTCTTTCCTAAAGAATTTTGAAATAAACACCCACGTGCCCAGGACAGTTTGCATATGTTCTTGCTCAATGGGTGGGGAAGGAACAGGGAGAGCCAGGCCCGGGATCCTTTGAGCGGGAGGACAAAGCACTGGGTCTCAGAACAGAGCACCAATCTTGACTCCCCGTCATCCCTGGCCTGGCTTTCCGTGGCCCCTGCAATCCGGAAATCTGGGGGGCTTATCCCCCTTGATTCTTTTTTATTTTTTTGTCTTTTTTTTAGGGCTGCACTGGCGGCATATGGAGGTTCCCAGGCTAGGGGTCTAAGAGGAGCTGTAGCCGCCGGCCTTCGCCACAGCCACAGCAACGCGGGATCCGAGCCGCGTCTGCAACCTACACCACAGCTCACGGCAATGCCAGATCCTTAACCCACTGAGCAAGGCCAGGGATCGAACCCACAACCTCATGGTTCCTAGTCGGATTCATTAACCACTGCGCCACGACGGGAACTTCTAGGCGAAGTCTTAGTCATATTGGTTAACACTTGGTTTGCCTAATTCTCTGTCTTTCCAGGTCTTAGTTGGTATGATCCTTTCTCCTTCCACTTTCAACATTTCCAAACTGTGATCAGCCTTCAAGTCTCAGGTCAAATGTTAGTTCCAAATGGAAGAGATCACTCCTCTCTCTGTATAACACATTACGCCTCTTTAAAGATGCTTGTCTGGAGTTCCCGTCGTGGCTCAGTGGTTAACGGATCCGACTAGGAACCATGAGGTTGCGGGTTCAATCCCTGGCCTTGCTCAGTGGGTTAAGGATCCGGCGTTGCCGTGAGCTGTGGTGTAGGTTGCAGACACAGCTCGCATCCCGCGTTGCTGTGGCTGTGGCGAAGGCCGGCGGCTACAGCTCCTGTTAGACCCCTAGCCTGGGAACTTCCATATGCCGCGGGTGCGGCCCTAGATAAGGTAAAAAAGGCAAAAAAAAAAAAAGATGCTTGTCATTTTCTGTGGTGTCCAAGTGTAACCTAAGAGAATTCTCGTGTCACTAGAGGGAGTGCTAGACAAAAAGAATGGAAAACTCCAGGACCTACTGGTGCTCTGATTCCAGAGGTAGGACTTTGTGTTTCTCGATGCTCCCAGGACCCCTACTCCAGCATCTCCACTGTACCACCCTTTTGTAAAACACACATTTTTTTCCTTCTTAGTATTTTGGAAGGTGAGACAGAAAATCGCCTGACCCCTGACCTGGGAAGAAAAAAAATAGCAGCAGCTCAGAAATGAAGTTTAAGACTGTTTCCCCCACCATATGTTTGACATAAGACTCTGCCTAGTGACCAATTAGAAAACTAAATGATCAAGGTCAAGTGAGAGAGAGAGAAGTCCAGATCTTGGGTGAGACCATCAATGACCCTGTAAGCATTCCAGACAACTTAGAAAACTGCGGGCTCAGGTACCCAACCACTGGCTGCGGTGAATAAACTAGGGGTCTTGAATGAGAACCCTGGTAGGTAGCCTCCCTCTCCCTGCCCACCAGAAATGGGGAATAAGGCTGATGGACACTTAAAGCAGGAGATCTCTGGTTTGTCATGGAGTCCAAAGACTTGGTGTCTATATAACCACACATATGTCCTGTCAGTTAAACCCATTTCATTACCCAGTGTTTTTTTGTTTTTGGGTTTTTGTTTTTTTTTTAAAAAAAACCCAATGTTAAAAGTATACTTTGTAGGTAGAGGGCATGGTGAAGTGGGAAAAAATGGCACTTATGCGGGTCCCATGTAATAAGGAATTTGGCTGAACCCTGTCCCTTGTTCCTCAGAGGAAACCTCTGATCCTTTAGACTTTCCTAAGTGATAGACAAGTCTTTGCTATTCGTGGTGCTCCCATCCCCCATCACACCCCTGTTTATGCCAGCGGGATAACTCAGGATGGGGCTGGTGATGCCAGAAAGACCAACCACGTGACTCAAGGGTTGGGGCTTTGAGCCACGTGATGTCAACACCATTGATGAGTTCAGAGACTGGAAACTGAGCTGTGTGGACAGCGATTCATTCACTCGTACTTGCATATCCCAACCCAATAAAAACTCTGGATACTGAAGCTAGGGTGAGCTTCCCTGGTTGTCCTACATCAATGAGCCAGGAGGGCTCGTGTTTGTGCACCTCGCAGACCTCATCCTGTGCATCTTTTTTTTCCTGGGTCTGATTTGTACCCTTTCACCATGTAAAACTGTAATCATAAGTATGGCACCTCCTCAGTTTTGTGAGTCATTTTAGCAAATTATCAAACCTGAGGGGGCAGTGAGTCCCCTCAGATCTGTAGCCAGTTGATCTGAAGTGCAGGTGGCTCAGGGACCCTGTGTTTGTGGTTGGGGTGTAAGGTTAGGGTAGTCTTGCAGAACACCGACTGTGCCCTCAACCTGCAAAATCTAACTCCCGGTCACTGGTGTCAGAAATCTTTGTAGCAAGAGGGTAGATATCCACAAGATTTGTGACAGAAAGGTACTACTTCTAAATCTAGGGATCTGAGCTTACCATAAAAGAATCAGGACCCAAAGAAGAACTCCATGGTTAAAGATGTAAGAGGCAGGGCTGTGTGTCAACAGCCCTGTGGTTCCCTCCATAACCAGAGCCAAGTCTCAATGTGTTGGTTGAATGAAGTAAAGAACTCTCATAACTAAATCTATCACTTACCAATTTAATGGGATCAAAGTTTTGCAAGAAGTCATATGTTATCTACACCTAGGCTAAAAAGAGTATAAGTACATGCCTCAAAATGTTAACAGTAGTTATTTCTGAATAGAAGAGATGAAATTTTCCAAAATACGTGTGACCTTTTGCTTACTAGTTTGTTTACATTATGTTTTGCTTTTATAACCTAAGTAACCTTAAATAAATATGGGCTGGGGACAGGGGACGGACAATGTGGCAAGCTTCTGGGAATAGGAGGATGTCTTCCCAAGGCTAGGTAAGGTATTGGGCTCCACCTAGCACTGCTGCCGCAGAACCTACATATTAACCATTGTCTCCTGTTGGTGTCATTTTGGCTCTGTGATCTTGGACGAGTCATTTCAGCTTTATCATATCTTAAATTGGGGCTTAAACAAGATGCTGGCTAATATTTTTTCTTTTCTACTCCACAATTCGAAGTGTATGTCTAAAGACTTTAGTTTATGTGCCCATATCTCCAAAGCATTCACAGATGTTGGAGATGAGGAAGAGGAGTTTCTGCATAGGTGAGCCCTGCTAGGGGAATATTTGCATAAAGGTGATTTAGCAAGTGAAAAATGGACAGTGACAGATTAATGCTGGGAGGCTCGATCTGCTCAGTGTCTGGCCCACACAGCCTGGGTCTGATCAGATCTTCGGAGTCATATGGTCCTTATTTGGTTTTACAATAAATAACTCATACTTATGGGTTAGACACCAATTAATGAAATCATCTAGCCCAGAGGAGAGCAATCCTCCTGGGCAGTTGTTTTGGAAGCAAAGATCATCTACTTTCTTTGCCAAGCCTGTGGCTTTTATTCCTGCCAGTGGTAGAAATGGTAGGATTCCTCCCAATTCCAGATGACCTTTGCCTTGAAATACCAATGGTTGCCATGGAAGTCCACGGAGGATTGGCTCCCACAGACTTTACTGATGACGAAAGGTCATTCTAATACCAATCAGAGTTTGGACTCAGTATTGGGGGTCCAAAGATGAAGGACAAGAAATTTCTGATAAAACTATGTTTACTTAAATTTTTGTTTATATCCATCCGGAAAGGACATAGGGATGGCGCGAGGTAACATTCTTTCAGAAAGTACTTAACGCAGCGACTTGAGGCATCATGTTTCTGGTTGAGAAAGAAAACTACTGCATGTTCCTATATACTGAGAAGTAAACCCACTATGGGTCCTCAATAAACATCAAGCAATCAATCAATTCTCCAGCACAGAGACGCTCCCCGTTCCAAACATGCAGTCATGGAAGGGAGCTTGGCCCCAGACCTATCTCTCTTTTCCAAATGATGTGACTCCAGGAAAAGTTCTGGGTGTTTTCTTTTCCTTTCTTTCTTTTTTTTTCATCCCACAGCAACTGATGGCACAATCCTTGGCAGCCCTGGAAACAGTGATTTCCAGATCAAGACACCAAAGCAGTGAAGTTCTGCTATGCATTGCTCAAACTTTTATAACTTAATGGAAAGAGAATCTTAAATTATCACCAGACAGCTGATTGGAAGAGGCTGTACCTGTTTTCAGAAATGCTCTAAGTAAAAATTGATGCGATCTTTTAAATGGAAATCTATTGTATGGAACTCTTTAACACTGAAAGCACTTGCTGGAAGATAGCCATAGACTGCATTTATTTGATTCAATTTTGCATCAATCAGTATGCCTCAGAGATGGCATTCCGCATTTTTTTATTTAGTGACATATATATTATAAATTTTACCATGAAGTGCTGGGAAAGAGAACACTGGAAATCCACTGTAATGGTTGATAAGCTCCTAACAATTGTTAAACGCTGCTGTTGCAAAAACGATTACCACTGAAGCCTGAACACTTGCAGTTACCCACTTTTCAACCTATAATACTGAGGTTTTAGCAAATGTGAAGTTCACGTCTGAGGGTTCCGCTTTTACATTGCCCTTTAAAATGATGCACGTTTTCATGGTTCCTTGGGCACGTATGATTTGCAAGACTGTTTCAGCTGTAACTTTATAGACCTTTTGATGGACCATTTGTCTTTGGCTTTTGGAGAGGAGAACTAAAGTTATGTGATCATGTATGTTTTCTATTTAATAGCCATGTATCAAATCCCTACATACTTTTTAGTGTGGGGGGATAA
Organism: Catagonus wagneri; assembly: GCA_004024745.2. Taxonomy (NCBI): domain Eukaryota; kingdom Metazoa; phylum Chordata; class Mammalia; order Artiodactyla; family Tayassuidae; genus Catagonus; species Catagonus wagneri. The sequence continues at coordinate 41,011,812 of PVHT020004020.1, read as the reverse complement.
TAATTTGATATATTCACCATGTGAGAGTTTTTCCCTTTGCATTTTTTGAGTCCTGTGACCCCATGAGCGTCTCCCACTTTAGGGCCATTAGCCATATGCCCTCCACTGGAGGGAAATTTCAGATGGGATGGGTGAACACAGGGGAAAATGATGAGCTTTTAAATTCAAAAGCTGCTTATTTTGGAGTATGAAGAAACGACGAGAATCAGACCGGACTTGTCTCTCCGGGGTTCAACTCCTCACCCTCACCCAAAATAGTGATCCTTAGAGCAGGTAAGCAAAAGAGAGTTCATAAGATGTGTAAGTGGCCATAAGATGGAGGTGGATATTTTGCCCAGGTTGGGGGCTGGGGAATTTGGCCTGTTTTCCACTGTGGGCACTGAGAGGTGGCCAAGCCCCTTAGGATTCTTTTTGTTACCAGGCCTCTGGAAAGCAAGCTGATGTTGAGCAGCAATGGGAGGAGAAAGACAGTGTTCAGTAGGTCTTGAGGCCAGAGATAGCAGCCACTGCAGAAGGAGGTACGGCCTGGGGCTTCCAGCCAGTGCTCTGAGGAGCCGACGTTCACAGTAGCAGATGCCAGCTGGAGAGGTGAAGACCAGCTAAGACTCAGAATACACAGCACCTCTTAGCAGAAGCCAGAAGGTATAGATACAAAGAAGCCAGGCACCTTCCACCTCCATAGTATTACACAGCCCCTTGCTCACAAAGACCCTCTCATGTCAGCTGAGATGCTCTTACTAAGCAAGGCACTAAGCAATCTCTCACAAGAGAAGGAAAGAAAAAGGGAACCCTTAAGTGACTGAACCTACCCTTGTTGATCAGGGAGTTCCCGTCGTGGCTCAGAGGTAATGAGCCTGAATAGTATCCATGAGCTTGCGAGTTTGATCCTGGCCTCGCCCAGTGGGCGTTGCCGTGAGCTGTGGTGTAGATCGCAGACTCAGCTTGGATCTGGTGCTGCTGTGACTGTGGTGTAGGCTGTCAGCTGTAGCTCCAATTGGACCCGTAGCCTGGGAACCTCCATATGCCGGGAGTGTGGCCCTAAAAAAAAGCAAAAAAAATTATTGATCAAATGTCACTGATAAAAATCATCGATCAAATGACTAGAATGTGCTTTGGTTGTCAGATGAAGAGAGAAATAAAATGTAAGGAATGGAGCCATGTTCTGGCCAGGTTATGGCCTCTTCCATCAATGTGGTGTGAACCACATAAGCAAACAGAAACACCATCCTGAGTGGAAAAACTCGGGCAACGTGAACTAACTTGGTAAGATCATAAATGAAAGGTTTGTAAAGTCACCAGAAGGCTGGGCTTCCGGTCTCAATCCCACCACACAAGCCCTATAAACTTAGGTGAGTCGTTTGGTCTTTCCCAGACGGTTTTCTCATGTGCAAAGTGCAGAGACATTTCTCTGTCTTACAGTGACTTGCTCAGGGTCATGGTGAAGTCCAAATGAGAAGTGTGTGACTATGCCTAGAGGCTACAAAACTCCACATACATGTAAGGTATCTCAACGATTTCTTTCTGAGCAGCAGAAACATGGGGTGTCCAGTTCCAAGAAGCAAAAAGGGCATTTGGCAAGCACGTACGTAGGTCATTGAGATGGCCTGCCCTCAAGGTCCAAGAAGGAAAAGCTCACTTAAGACTTCCAATAGTTCTTTTTAACTGGCATATGAGGAGAATTTGGTAGTCTGACAATTTTTCAAAACCATGATTTTAATCACACCTAAATCCAGTGAGTGTGGAAAGCATGACATCTCCCTACCCCACCCTCAACGGAAATGTCTGGAAAAAGCCCTTGAAACTGATTTGGTCCAACACGTGTTCCTCTTTCTGTTACAAGGCTGATTTCTGACTCTCTTTATGAAACTAATTCTTCATATCAGGAGAATGTATTATAAAGTTAACAACTACTCTAAACAAGAAATGGCAGAGTTCCCATCATGGCTCAGTGGTTAACGAATCCGACTAGGAACAATGAGGTTGCGGGTTCGATCCCTGGCCTCGCTCAGTGGGTTAAGGATCCAGCGTTGCCGTAAGCTGTGGTGTAGGTTGCAGATGCGGCTCGGATCCCGCATTGCTGTGGCTGTGGGGAAGGCCGGCGGCTACAGCTCCTGTTAGACCCCTAGCCTGGAAACCTCCATATGCCGCGGGTGTGGCCCTAGATAAGGCAAAAAGACAAAAAAAAAAGAAATGGCAATCCTCTTTTGCTTCATCCTGAGAAAAGTAAATTAGATGCCAAGAGGCTACAAGATACCGCGGAAATGGGGCCGTAGACAACAGGCCTGGCAATGGACAAACAAAGCCTGGGAGCCGTGGTATGTGCATAGAGAGGAATTATTCAGCGCCAGCTCCAACGTCTGTGCAGAGTGCACGCACACACGTGCGCGCACACACACACACGCCTGTGAGAGGTCATATACACACACAGAACTAGCTTACAACAACTCGGCCACACATACTCAAGCAGGTCTGCCTTTTGGTCAATTAAAAATATCATAAAATTGTTTCTTGCACCTGTAATCTTTATTCTGTATTGCCTTACTATATGATGAAATTTTAATACATACATGTTACTGTGCTTTCTATGCATTATAAGGGGTTTTCAAGGATGACGGGACTATGCATATTTCTTGCCTTAAATACTGACTTCAGAGTGAAACCTCCATATAAAATGGAACTTCAGTACATAGCTTGACAGTCAAGTCTTGCTAAGTTGAACTCAATTTTAAACACAAAAGAATCATGCCGCTCTCTAAGGCAGAGTCATCTGATCCATTTTTACCCTACCTTTGGAGAAGTAAATTGATTCCAAATTTACTTAGGAGTGAATAGCCATCCTAGATTTATAGACCTTCAGATAAGATTTGCACTTCCTCTGCTAACCTGTTTATTTCACTTCCAGCGAACCCAATCCCAGGGCTAACACTTTTTCAAAACTCTCAGGAACTTGCCTTCCAGAAGCACTGGTTTCACAAGTGGAATGGAAAGTAGGGTGAATAAGATATTACATGCACAACCAAAGCACAACATGGGGCAGAGGTGTCTGACCTGAAAACCAGTCTGAATCACATCCCAGTGAAGAAGGCAGACATGCAATCCTCAGGAAGGGAGAGTACAGACAGGAAGTCAGAAAGGAAACTTCATCGTCCTCTTTTGCTTTTGCGTACAGTCGCTGGAGACCTGAATTTTTGGTGAGAACTTCTGCCAGTGCGATGATAGGAAATCATTATTGACGTTTCCTTTTCTCTCTTTCTTTCTTTCTTTCTTTCTTTCTTTCTTTCTTTCTTTCTTTCTTTCCTTCCTTCCTTCCTTCCTTCCTTCCTTCCTTCCTTCCTTCTTTCTTTCTTTTCTTTCTTTCTTTCTTTCTTTCTTTCTTTCTTTTTTTGTCTTTTTAGGGCCACACCTGAGGTTAGGGGTTGAATAAGAGCTGCAGCTGCTGACCTATGCCACAGCCACAGCAACTCAGGATCCAAGCTGTCTCTGCGACCTACACCACAGCCAGATCCTTAACCCACCAGGCGAGAGATCGAACCCCTGTCCTCATGGATAATAGGTTCATTACCACTGAGCCACAACAGGAACTCCCTATTGAAATTTTCAATAGACAACATTGTGATGATATCTGCTTTTTCTGATGTCTTTCAGATGGCTTACTTCCAAACACCAGCAAATTCCAGAATTACAGAGTGACTATAACAGGTATTCCCAGCCCAAGAAAGACTCAAAAGGATGGATAGCCCATGTTTTTCATTCCCAAGGGAGGCTGGTGGAAAATGATGGCAGCCAGCAGCATTAATTCTGTCCCTAAGGGCATCATTTGTGACAAAACTAAATCCAGATGCTTCATCTCCAGAACTGCAGGAGCTATAAGCTTCACCAGCTACTACTCCTTGGGAACAGATTTGTTGAGGATACCTGATCCAGTGCTTCCACACTGACTAGGTTTTTAAAATAATTACCTAAAACACAAGTTTTCACACTCTTTTCTGTGAAGCCAAGGGGGTTTCAAAGGGTAAAGGGGGAAGCCAGTGGGCCCCCCCAAAAAAAATGTTTCCACTGTTATCTGTTTATCTATTGGGATTTTAAGATTTCATTTTTTAAACAGTTGTACTGTCTTTTTTTTTTTTAAGTTCAGAAATTACTGATCTAAACTGCACTTCCAACTTTATTTTTTCTGCTTCACTTGGACTTAAATAATACCCTTGGGTGATGAGTTTTGTAGGTTGATGATGCGTAGACATAAAGAGTATATCCTTGAATCAGTTTTCAAGGGAAGCCTTTTTGACTTAATTGAATACTGTCTGGGACTTGAATTATGAGAGAACAAACCAGAAACACCTGTGTGATCATGCATTATTTCAATGTCTGTCATTTCTTTCCTGGTACGCCTCTTTCTGGCTAAATGCTATAAACCAGCAGCCTCCAAATGGTTTCCTGCATCATTTCCATATCTTTTTATTTTACTTTCCTTGTAATAAGTTTTGGTAAAGGGCAAAGTTAGCCTCCTTCTGCTCTTCACCCTCAGAAATTCTTAGCCTTCCCTCCTCTTCTTGCTGATCAGTCTCGCTGGTTGCAAACCTCTTTTTTGGCCCACTGTGGATGGTGAATTAGACATATGACAAAAATCTTCACAGATTTTCTAATTAAGAGTGAAACTGAAATGTCCCTCCAAAGTCAGATTAAAGTCCCACAATTTTTGTACTTTCTCTGGCAGCAGGGAAAGATAAAGATGTCCCATGTATGCGGACACCACTCTGATACATGGTTCCTGAAGCTCATCAATCGCTACCCAGGTTTTATAGTACTCTTGGCCTTCGGCTCCTAACACAGCTCTTGGCACCTAAGGGGTCATGTTCAAGGTTGAGATAGTGTTCCAGTGAGAGATCCCTTAAGAGGCAGGAAACATGAAACTTGTTTGGAGGGAAGAACTTCATTTGGAGGACACCAGCTAAACGCTCTTGGGCTTTAGGGAGGACACTTGCATTCCCCTTGGAGCGGAGTCATTCACAAGATCCACCCACTGGTCCTCGAAAGCAGGTCCCATGCCAACCACCAAACACCTGGGAAAAGAGGCGCCCATAACTCCACAGCAGGTCATACCAAGGAGGAAAACGCAGTCAGGCAGAGAAGGAGGGGAGCCTCCTTATCACAGAGGCTCCTCTGATAGAATCAAGCACGCTCACCTGGTTGATGAAGCCCAGACCTCCCAGCGCCACCCTCAGCACCAACCACTACTGACTCCTGCTCTTTGCACATTCCTGCACTCTGACGAATGGCTGTTGGAGGGAGCTTCACAAAACCAGAGCTTACACTGTCCCTGTGGAACATTCTTCCAGGGCTCAGCCAGCTGGCGCATTGCTTAGGGCCCCTGGCTCTGCAAGGGCCATGGACCACAGGCCTCTTCGACAGCAAAGCCCCAAAGGACAAAAAAAAAAAAGACCACAGACCCAGCTCCTGACCATGTCTGCGATGGAGTTGTTTCTACCCACCAGGCCAAACCCAGAAAAAAGTGTTGGGATGAACATGGTACTGAGTTTTTCTGTTGGCTTCTCTGGTTGACCCACTGACCAAATATGATACCCCACCCCTGCTTGGGATTTTGCAAGTTTATAATCCATATAGAAGAAACGTTGTTATATAAACCTTGCCAAGACTATAGGTCTTTTAAATTTCCAACTAAGAAGCCGAGGAAATTTATGGCAGTGTTGCTAGATGGGGAGGCCAAGTAAACTCACAATGTTGATCTTAGATCTGTTTAAATTTCTCTTGCCTTCTGGCACTTTAAGAAGTAGTGGAAAGAAATCATTTACTCATAGGTGCATTAAGCATTTGGAAACACAGGGGGTCCGGGGAAGAGCATTAGGTGTGTAATTGATGTGACACATGTGGTCCTGGCCTGTGGAGGGCAGGATTTCACTCCGATGCTGCAGCCGATCCTGTCCCGGGTGGCACAGAAAACCTAACACTACCTTCACGCAATAAATAGAGTGAATTATGTGGAGGCTCCATTTTCCTGCCAGTGAAGCCTTGGTAATTAACCAGCCCTCCCCTGTGCCCCCCATAAAAGGACATGTTCTTGGAAATAGCACTGGTCATCATATAAGGAAGATCCGGTTGGCCTCAAAGGGTAAGGACGTGGCTTTTTCAGGAAGGTTTCCTCTGCTCCTTTGTAATTAGTTCTGGGTCTCTCTCTTCTGCTTTGGGGTGGTGGTGGTGGTGGTGGGGTCTGTCATGACTGCGGGGTGAGCGACGGAAGTCGCTCCATTACAGATCCTTTTAGGACTGGAGTTGGAAGAGAATGAGTTGAACCCTAAAGAGAAAAATCAGCATTGTAGCAAACGGTTCAGTCTTCTTTTGCGCATGGCTCGTCTTTGTAGGAGAATCTGGGATTCAGTCGACAATGAGTGCTTTCGGCCAAAGACTGGGCTTCTGCACGCCTCATGGAGGAGGGGGAGGCAAAATGCCATGGAATCTCCAGTCTTGCCCAGAGTTGGAAGTGAAATGAAGGAGCCTATTTTTCTGTGCCAGATTACCTTGATTTAATACAAGATGAAATGCAATCTGATATGAGAACTGCTAATGGACTAACAAATGACTCAAGTAAAAAGTCATTTTAATGTAAAGTCCTGGACATGATGTATGACCTTCCTGGGGAAACCTGCTAATTGCGCGCCCCTAAGGTTCATGGCTCTAGGAATTTTCTGGATGGGACGCCTAACCCTTATCTACCCTCTTCCCGCCGTCTCCACTTTAGTGCTCACTTGTGTGTAATCTGAGCATTTCATATAGGGAAAACTTGCTGGAGTTGAAAGCGGAGGAAAATATGCCTTAGCAGAATTTATAATTTAACAACCCAGTAAGTCAGACTACAATTTATTGGAACAACATCTCCTAAGAATCTTCCATATCCCAACTTCCAAAGTCAGTGACCTAGATCTTTAGGAGAAAAAGAAAAGGAAAGCATGCCTGAGATTTCTTTTTTTTTCCAGCTGAAGAAAGCTGAACTTATTTAAAGACTTTAGGGTTATTTATAGGCATAGAGGAGAGTGAAAGAGAGAGAAAGAAAGGAAGAAAGAAAACAAAAGTCCTGGTTTCTAATTTCCCTCTAGGAGGAATGACTTACTTCTGTTTTCATTCCCTCTAGTCTCCACCCCACTCCCATTAAGTTCTTGGATTTGTGTATCTTTAGATGCAGGCACTCGAATGCTTTCTTTACTCAGGAAGTTATTCTCCTCACGCCCTGTGAGGTCTTGGAACAAAAATTAGTTGAGAGAGAAACAAACTGCTGCCTCTCAGTCCAGAAAAAAAAAAAATTACATTGCATCATGTAGCTCAAAAAAGTTTAGTGGTTTTTTTTTCTTTCCTCGGTGGGGGAGGGGAGCCTGAGTGGAGATAGCACTGAGTGGGGGGCAGGGAGGAAAGCAGAAAAGGAGGAGAAAGTCATTTTCCACATGTGTAATTTTCTCCTTAGGGGAACACACGAGCCAACAGTCACTGTCCACAAACGTGGTTTGTAGGGAAACAAAACGAACACGAAGAACATTTGTGGAGGAATCGCCTCAAGTCAGAATGTGGGAGGTTGGTGCCTGAGTTTTGAGTCTTTTTTTTGAGTCTGATTTCATCCCGTTATCCCTCACTCTCACCCCCACTAACCCCCAACCCTGCCCCCCCCATAGTAGGGCTTTTCTCAATAACAAACCAAAAATAGTTTACGAAAAGGAGGCAGTAGACTCAGAACAGTCATTGCTCGCTCCCTTCCAGGGGGGGGAATCCTGGTTTAGAAAGGCTTCGTTTATTGGTCCATAAATCATGGTCACCACGTCTGACCCAGCCGCTGGGGTGCCTGGGGTCACGGGACCCTTTCAGAGCTTAGAAGCTCTGAAGCTCGTCTTTTTGCTGGGCTCTTAATCAACCCTCCGAAGGCAGAAAGAACATCAAACAACTAAGACGACATCAGAGAAGGATTGCTGGTTTAAATGACTCAGCCTCTGCTTGAGAGAAGGAATTTCTTAGAGATTCAACCCCTTCAGAAGAGGTTTTTCTGATTATTTGGAGGCGGGTGAGGGACTGAAAAGGGAGAAAGACGAGATCGTCCCAAGAGCAAAGATAGTAAATACCAACCCCTTTGACTGAGTTCGCTGTGCTTGATAATAAAGATAACAGTTGCCCTCCCTAGTGATACAGAGGACTCAGGGCTGGTGCCCCGTCTCCTAGTCAGTCTGCTCATGTCAGATGCTGGCTCTTTGTGCCTCAATTTTTCTCATCTGTAAAATGGACTGTTGTTAGAATTCAGTGAGAAAATGTGTTTCAAATAGCCTGGAATATAGTAAGTGCTCAATAAAAGTTATCAGAACACATCAAGCTCCTAGCTTGATACCTAGGCCCTCAAGGAAAGCCGGCTTCTCTACCCACAGTTCTGAATTACCTGAGTCCATACACAATGCAGCAGCATGAAATAATAACCAATCAGATCTGGGTTCAAATCCTGACTTCTTTGCTCAGTAGCCATCATCCCTTCCTGATGCATTTTTCTTCAACACTTCATCAAAGTAACTCCTATTGTCCTTCAGCGTTCAGACTAGACTTCACTGGGTCAAGGATGATTTCCCGAACTCCAGGCTGTTGTACAATATGAAGGCACCCCATGCTTCTCACTTTCTAAAACTCATCGCATACATATATACTCCTTACTAGCTCAGCACACTAGCAATTGCAGGGCTGTGTTAAACTCATTCACTTGGAAAATGCAATGTAAATCTTTTATACACAAAGAACTGACACCCCCCCCCCCGCAACAAAGCTGCTCATGGAAGAATGAACTAATTATGAGGTGAATCAAATATTCTAGGACATCTGGGGGGCCTCAGTGTCTAGCCGTTGGGCTGGAGGACCTGGAGGCAATTCTGTAATCATTAACACAATCCAGTGAGTCAAAAAGTACTTTTCTGGGAGAATCCAGAAATAAACCCTCCCATAGATGGTCAAGTGATTTTCAGCTAGGATGCCAAGACCATTCAGCAGGGAAAAGGCTGTCTTTTTAACAGGCGAGGTGGGAGGGGGGAATAATTTTAGGAGTTTGGGGTTAACATATATACAGCACTGTAACAACAAAGACCTATTATATAGCACAATATATATATATATATCTGAATCACTTTATAGTACACCTAAAACTAACACAACACTGTAAATTAACTATACTTTCAATTTTAAATAATAGTTTTTAAAAAGTGAAAAAAGAAAAAAAAACTCTTTCAACAGATGGTGTTGGGAAAACTGAATACTCACAAGCAAAAGAATGATCTTTGATTCTCACCTTATACCCTTCATCAAAATTAACTCAAAATGGATCAAAGACCAAAATGTAAGAGCTAAAACTACAAAACTCATAGGAGAGGGAGTTCCCATCGTGGCTCAGTGGTAATCAACCCAACTAGTATCCATGAGGATGTCATTTTGATCCCTGGTTTCTCTCAGTGGCTTAAAGATCCAGCGTTGCTATGGCTGTGGTGTAAGCCAGCAGCTGTAGCTCCTATTCAGCTCCTAGCCTGGGAACTTCTATATGCTGCGGGTGCGGCCCTAAAAAGAAAAAAAAAGGGGAAAGCTTCATGACGTCGCATTTGCAGTGATTTCTTTGATATGAGACCAAAGGTACAGGCAACAAAGGGGAAAAATAGATAAATTGCACTTTATGAAAATACAAAAATTTTCTCTCTCAAAGGACACTATAAACAGAGTGAAAAGGCAACACATGGAATGGGAGAAAATATTTCAAATCATAGATAAAGGGTTAATATCCAGAATATATTAAACTTTTACAACTCAGTAACACAAAAACAAACTTGATTTTTTTTTTCTTTTTAGGGCCACACCCGTAGCATATGGAGGTTCCCAGGCTAGGGGTCAAATTGGAGCTACAGCTGCCAGCCTACACCACAGCTGCAGCAACATCAGACCCGAGCCATATCTGCGACCTATACCACAGGTCATGGCAATGCCAGATCCTTAACCCACTGAGCGAGGCCAAGGATCAAACCTGCGCCCTCATGAATACTAGTAAAATTTGTTTCCATGGGAACTCCATAACTTGATTTTAAAATAGGCAAAGGACCTGAATAGACATTTATTTCTCCAAAGAAGGTATAACAAGTGGGCAATAAACACATGAAAAGATGTTCAACATCACTAAAATACTAGAGAAATAAGTACAAACCACAACCATGAAATACTGCTTCACACCATTAAGACTGCTATTATTTAACAAGCGAGCAAAGAAACAGAAAAACTGGAATAACAAAAAATCCAAAATAACAAGTGCTGATGAGGATGTGAAAACCTGAAACCCTTGAGGAAGAGTAAAATCATACAGCCATTATGGAAAAGAGTATGACAGTTTGTCAAAAATCTAAAAATAGAATTACAGAGTTCCTCTCGTGGTGCAACTGAAATGAATCTAACTAGGAACCAGGAGATTTGGGGTTCGATCCCTGGCCTCGCTCAGTGGGTTAAGGACCCAGCATTGCCGTGAGCTGTGGTGTAGGTCATAGTCAGGGCTCAGACCCTGCATTGCAGTGGCTGTGGCTGTGGCTGGCAGCTGTAACTCTGATTCGACTCCGAGCCTGGGAACCTCCGTATGTCACGGGTTGCGGCCCTAAAAAGCAAAAAAAAAAAAAAAAAAAAAAAAAAAAAAAAAAAAAAAAAAAAAAAGAGCAAAAAAAATTGAATTACTGTATGATTGAGGAATTCCAACTTTAGGTATATTCCCAAAAGAATTCAAAACAGGATCTTGAAGTGCTATCTGTACCCCCATGTTCATTCATATCAGCATTACTCATAATAGCCAAAGGGTAGAAGCAACCCAAGTGTTCACTGATGTATGAATGGATAAAGAAAACATAATATGTGCATAAAATGAATGTTATGAGCCTTAAAAAGAAAGGTAATTCTCACACATGATACACCATGAAACCTGAAGGCCTTAAGCTAAGTGAAATAAACCAGTCACAAAAGGACAAATACTGTAGGATTCCCTTCATATGGGTACCTACAGAAGTCAAATTCATAGAGATGAGGGAAGGGGAGAAAATTCATAGACACAGAAAGTAGAACTATCTTTTCCAGGAGCTACGGGAAGAGGAAAACAGGAAGTTATCGTTTAATGGGTATAGAGTTCCCGTTTGGGAAGGCAAAAAAGTTCTAGGGATGGAGATGGCAGTGATGATTGCACAAAAAAGCAAATGTACTTAGTGCCTCTGAACTGGACAGTTAAAAATGGTTAAAACAGTAAATATGATATTATGTACTTTTTTTTTGCCTTTTTGTCATTTTAGGGCCGCACCCGCGGCATGTGGAGGTTCCCAGGCTAGGGGTCTAATCGGAGCTATAGCCACCAGCCTACGTCACAGCCACAGCAACGCAGGATCTGAGCCATGTCTGTGACCTACACCACAGCTCACGGCAACGCCGGATTGTTAACCCACTAAGCAAGGGCAGGGATCGAACCCACAACCTCATGGTTCCTAGTCGGATTTATTAACCACTGCGCCACGACGGGAACTACGATATTATGTATTTTTAATCACAATTTAAAAAAATAAAAGATTTACTTTAAACACACGCATTTTGGTAATAAAAGGAATCTGAGAATCCCACCCCATGTTTGAAGTCTGAGGTTGTTAAGAGTTAAATCGGTTTTCTTTCAAAGGCTGAGGGGCAGTGTTAGTTCAAACAGACAGGTAAGGAGAGAAGGCAGGATGCAGCTGGATGGCGACTGAAGAGAAGCTGGAGTTTGGAAAAGTCCAGAGACATTGGTCTTCATGAGCTTCACTTCCTACTTCTTTAGACATTCTTGTCTTTTTCAGGGACATGGCCTCCATCTGGTCTGAGTCATTAGCACTTCTTGAAATGTTGCTTTGAAAAGCTTGTTGATGTGCAAGAAAACCTCAGCCTCTTCTTATCTCCTTTGTTTTTAAAGAAAGAGGCCCTAGGATTGACCAGGAGACCATAAAGCCAGGAAGACTCAAAATCATGTCCAAAGCTCAGGCCCACGGAGTTTGAGCACTTGCAAAACTTGGCCCCAAGGAAAAGGGCTGGAAGGAAATGCTGCAGAAGTCCGGGTACCTGAGAAACAAGCTGGGATGGACTCTAACCCCTTCAAGACAGGAGGCCAGGACGCAGGTCTTGCCTCTTAGTTACCTGGCTCATGTTCGCCAAGGCACAGCCCACGGAAGAGTAACCCACCAGGGATGTGAGAAGAACTTGACCCAGGGAGGTCCTCTTAAACTGACAGCAAGCTAGAAAGTGGGAGGGAGACCAGGGCGCTGGCAAGAAGCCCTTATGTGTGGGAAATGGCCTTTTACAAGAAAATGAACCAAACCTATTTGCAATTCTTCAAATCTCACTTGGTGAGACTCTGGGAACCCCTACCCTGAATCCAGGTTATTTGTCCCATCTAAGGGCTTAGTGGCCTTTTGTTATTTGGCCCAAAGAAATGTATCAACGTGGCCCCCAGTGAGCAGCAAGGGGAAATACTAAATATATTTGTCCCGTGGACAATGTCAACTTGTTTCTGAAAACAGAATTCATCCAGCTGTGGATGTTGGCCTATTTCCATACGGATTCATCTAAGAATAATCTGAGAACAGTTACTTGGGGGCTTGTTTTATGTGGGTGCTGCCCTCACATTTGAGACTCAGTGGGGTCAGTGTGAAGAGGCTTCTTCAGACTCAGAGCCAGGGAACTCTTCACATAGGAGGGGCCTACCGAGGGGTGGTCAGTGTGTGTGGTGGTGGTGGTGGTGGGTGGGGGTTTGCAAATGGAGCCTCCATAGTGTGAAGAAGGGAATTCTTTTTCCCAGTCATGTACAAAACTTGCTGGGAGAAGCAGCTGAGCCAAAAAATAATGATTCACTTCCCAAGCCTAAGGAAAGATGATGTTTAGACACCGCTGAGTCAACTGAACTCAGCCCATAAAAGGGGATTAAGGACCTACTGGGATGTCCAAGCTCTGAGAGAGATGAGCCTGACTGTGAACTGCTTTCAAGGAACTTCATGGGACTGTCTTCACTCGTTCAAGGTTTAAGTTGATATTCAAGTTCTCTTTGTACTGGTCCTGGGCTATTTCTATTATGAAAGTTCCGGAATAAATCTCAAAGATGAAAACATGGCTCAAAGACGAAAACATCAGACCTTTAAGAAAAAAAAATTTTAAGAGCTGGTATTGAATAATCTAGATATATACCCTGTAAATGAATGGTTCTGCAGATCTGTGATAGCTACTGGAATTCTGTTAAGTGGCCCAGAGCATTTAAAATCATAGCCCTCAACTTCTTTGACATTCCTCACACAGAGAATTGGGCAGGTACGGAAAAGCTTCACCCCTTGGAATAGGATAGAAGTGATGCTATGTGGCTTTCAAGGCTGGTTCTCTTGGGACGCTCAATTTGGGAACGCAAGCTACAATGTAACATAGCAGACTCCCTTAAGACTGCCGTGCTCAGGAGACCATATCCAGGTATTCTTGTCTGAGACCCAGCTGAGCTCCCAGCTGAAAGCCAGTATCAATTGCCAGCCACACCAGAGAGCCAGCTCGGACGTGCAGCCCAGGAGAGCTTTCAGATGATCCAGCCCCATCCAACTGCTGGCTGCAACTGCTTGAGAGATTCAGAATGAGAACCATCCACCTGAGCTCTTTCTGAACTTCATATCCACCAAATTGCAAGCAAAATAAAAAGGTTAAGTCACTTAATTCTGAGTTAACTAGTTATACAGCAATAGTAACCTGAATAAACCCCTTGACAGTTGTAGTGGTTCCAAAGAAATCGGTGAGGAGGTAAGTTTGTTTTTATACATGTTTTCTGCACTGTATGGTTGAGTAGTTTTTGCAAAAATCCCATTGTCCTCGGTAACTATTACATTGCTTTTTTTTTTTTTTTTGTCTTTTCTAGGGCTGCACTCACAGCATATGGAGGTTCCCAGGCTAGGGGTCTAATCGGAGCTATAGCCACCAGCCTACGCCACAGCCACGCGGGATCCAAGCCGCTTCTGCAACCTGCACCACAGCTCATGGCAACGCCGCATCCTTAACCCACTGAGCGAGGCCAGGGATCAAACCCGCAACCTCATGGTTCCTAGTCGGATTCGTTAACCACTGAGCCACAACGGGAACTCCCAGTAACTATTACATCCTTAAAAGTTATACACATATTATTAGGATTACATGCAGTCAGTCTGTCATGGCTAACTTTCAATTAACAGA
>PVHT020004020.1:40920035-40996556 GCA_004024745.2 Catagonus wagneri | reverse complement strand
TCCTCTTATTTTTAAACACAGCACAACAGTCTTTCTGATAAACCGGTTTTTCCAGAACAAGCTCAAAATAACTTTCCAGCAAGAAATTGACAAATTATGCTGCTAAGGCCTAAGAGAGTTCAAAAGTACAGAGGCATCCTTTAAAGTAACGTTCGCTACAGCAAAAGAGGTCACGCTATTGTCAATAAGCTTGAAAAGCCAGCTAAATATTTACTGATTGATACCATGTTTGGCAAGAAAGCAGAACAAGCTATTTGAGAAGCTCCCTTTTCAAAGGGCACTGTGGGCGCCACTTCATAACAATGACATAAAGAGGGGCAATTTTCATCCTGGAGAACATGGGCTCCAAAACCAGATGCCTAAATCCACATCCCAACTCTGCCACTTGTCAACCTTGTGACCTTAGGCAAGGCACTTAGGCTCCTCATGCCTCAGTTTCCTCATGTGGAAAATAGGGACAATAATAGTACTGCTTCAGAGATGCTAAGAGGATGAAATAAGTCAATAATCTAAAACACTTAGAAAACTGCCCAGCACAGAGTACCTGCTGCAGCATATGTGTATATGATGGCGGAACAGGTGATGACTTTTATTCTAATTAACACCAAAAGTTAATACTACAGGAATTCCCATTGTGGCACAGTGAAAACAAATCCAGCTAGGAACCATGAGACTACAGGTTCGATCCCTGGCCTCGCTCAGTGGGTTAAGGATCCAGTGTTGCCAAGAGCTGTGGTGTAGTTTGCAGATGCTGCTAGGATCTGGTGTTTCCGTGGCTGTGGTGTAGGCCGGCAGCTTTAGCTTTAGTTAGACCGCTAGCCTGGGAATCTCCATATGCCTTGGGAGTGGCCCTAAAAAAAAAAAAAAAACACCTTTGGGGATTACCTTAATAATTAATGGGTGAACTATGATTTAAATAGAAAACGCGAGTCATTTTGAGTCTTGATAGGGTACTTAGCATGATGTGTGCACTAAGAATAAAAGAATAAAATAATTGACAGTTATTAAAAAAGTGTCTCTCTATAGCCAGCCTTAATCACCAAGAACAGTAGGTGGCCAAAAATCTGCCTGCAAATCTTAATTAAATGTTGAAGGAAATAATGGAAACTGTAAATATCATCAACTCACAGCCACTGAACGTCTTTTTGATGTGCTGGATGAAAAAGCAGCAGTGGACACAGGCACTCGTATTCTTTACACTGAGCTATATTGGTTATTGTATTGGTTATCTATCGCCAGTTATTCCATGTGACAAAGAATCACCAGATCTTTGAGGAATCCAACAGTGTATGTATTGCTCATGTAGTTAGAATCATTTGGGAATTAGCTTGGCAGTGTTACTGAGTTTGGCTGGGTTCATACACATCTAGGGGTTGGCTGGCTCTCAGCTGGGGCTACTGGGGCAACGGGGCTCAGTTCCAAGCGTCGGCATCCTCCCACAGGCTACCCCGGCCATATTCTCATGGTAACGAGGAGATACAGGCACGCAAGCAGAAACACACAAAACGTCTTAAGGGTTAGGCTCAGAGCTGGCTACAGTCACTTCCACATACGCTCTTGACTGACAAGATAAAAGTCAGCTCCTATGTGAGGTGGGGAGATAGACTCCATCTCTTTAGTGGCCCAAAGTACAAGTTCAACATGGCAAAGGGAATGCATCTGCAGAAGAAGCAAAAGGAAAGACCATTTCAATGATTCAAAAGGTTTTCCTTCAAGGCTTATTCTCCAAAGGATGTATTTTTAAATTTACCTAAAATCGGTGGCTGTGTTTCTCCGAACTGCTCACTATGTGTTTCACAGCTGGAGAACGTGCTGATTGTACCATCGGCAGTAGGATATAATTTTTAAGTGAAAATTGTACTTTCTTGTGAGACCAAATGTATGTCAAGAGCTTTTTGATACCTGACTATTTTTTATTATTCCCTGGACAAAAATCAGTGATTTTGGACACTTTTTAAAGCCATAAACAAATACTCCAACAGAAGTGGAGGAAATACTTTCCACCACCGTATGCAACCAGGGTGATTAAAAAACCATTTCCTTTTTAACTCTCAGGTTGAAATGTCAAATTTCCAGTTTTGAAACAGTGTATGTTCTTCAGGTTGGATTCTGAAACACAGCTGAGAGTAATTTTCAGTGATAAAATTCTCCTTAATTCCTGGGCTTGTGGCTAACCTGAATGTCAACGATTCTGAATAAGCCATCAAACACCTGCTGTCTTTGCCAATAACATAACTGGGAATTAAGAGTCTCTAAATGAAAAGAAAGGAACAGAAAAGAAGCTGCTGAGATGTGGAAACAGGCCTACAGCTTCAGCTCTCCCTCACGGAGGCAGATGACCAGAAACTTTTCAGGAGGATAATCTGGGGAAAGATTAAAGATGCTATCATTCCTATTGTTTACATGAAAAATTATAATTTATTTTAAATGTTTTATTTATTATTTTAAAAACTTATGACAACTCGTTTTATTTTCATTTGTATGGCCAAACCTGCAGCATATGGAAGTTCCCAGGCCAGGGGTCCAGTTGGAGCTGCCAGCCTACACCATATAGCTACAGCAAGGCAGGGGTTGAACAGCACCTGCAACCTACACCGCAGCTCATGGCAATGGTGGATCTGTATCCCACTGAATGAAGCCCGGGATTAAACCCGCATCCTCACGGACATGATGTCAGGTTCTTAACCCACTGAGCCACAACAGGAACTCCAACTCTTTTTAAAAATCCCTAAAATTGGTGGACTCCAATATGCTCTCTTTGCCAGTATATGCTATGCCGATGATGAAAGTTTGAAAAACAAGTGATGGTTGGCAAATATATGAAAAAAGAACTTTCCAACTCCAAGAGTCAGCAGAATAGATTCTGTACAGATCCAGGCACTTGGCGTTCGATTCAGGAACACTTCTCATTAGAGAGTGTTGTCGTTCTTCATTGTGAAAGTGACATGGCAGGCCTTATGGACCAATGAGAAAAGGAGCAAATGAAATTTCCTTGATGGAGAGAATTTCCCAAAGGTGGATCTGATCGCCACTCCCAATTTGCAAGATGCTGGGTTATGAACCACACTGGTCTGTCAGTTTCCTACGGCTGCTCTGACAAATTATTATAAACTGGGAGACTTAAAACAACAGAAATGTATTCTCTGAGTTCTGGAGGCTCTAGGGGCCTGAAATCAAAGTCTCAGCAGAGCCATGTGCCCTCCAAAGGCTCTAAGGGAAAAATCTCTATTTTGCTTTCGGGTGGCTCCAGCTATCTCTCAGCTTGTGGCTGCATATGGCCTACCTTCACATGGCCCTCCCCTCTGCGTAACTTCTCCTGTTCTGTCTTTCATAAAGACACATCACTGGATTTATGACCCGCCTGGATGATCCAGGATCATCTCAAGATCCTTAATTATATCTACAAAGACCCTTTTGCAAAATGAGGGTACGTTCACAGGTTCTGGGTAGACAGATCTTACGTGCGTGGGGCAATGACGAGGGGGGCAGGTACCATCCAACCCAATACAAATAGGAGGGAGGATGGTAACACTCAGAAGAGAATTCAAACAGAAGCTCGAATGTCTTGTCAAGGATGTTAAAGATAAAATGGGTTATTATCTCCTATAAAATGTGTGTGTGTGTGTGTGTGTGTGTGTGTGTGTGTGTGTGTGTGTGTGTGTGGGTGTTACTGGTAACCTGAAGGCAGGGAAAATTGACAGAAAGACCCTGTATGATCACTCCTCTCGTTACACAGTGAGTTTGGGACTAAAATTTCCATTTTACCTACTCTGCTAGGTATTCATGAATGGATTCTGGTTATGGCTGGGATTCCAAATAATTAGAATTCCCTTACAATTGTACGCATGTCACTCATATAATTTCTGTATCTTCAGACCTGCTTTCAGTTTGGGGATGGACCCGGGGAATGATCTGAGATGGCAGGTGGGAAAAAAAAAAAAAAAAACTCTGCCTAGCTGTGAGCTCCCTTTTTAAAGGATAAGAAAGTGACCTCTCTAACTTGCTGATTTTGCCTGGCTTTCTCTCTGAGTCTGTGTGGGCCTCACACTGCACCATAAACAGGGAGAGAAGCTCTTGGTGTCAGAAGCAGCACCCAGGCCTCTTGTCACTCACAAAGGAGCCCATCTACCCTGCCTGAGGAAGCTCATTCCTTAAAATCTTCATGTAGAGAATGAAGACAGACACAACTGCTATATCTATTATTATCTATTATTTTCACTTTCACTCAAACTTCCCAAGCTATAACAGACAACCAAAGGGTATCATCTGAAAGGCAAGATCTTAGAGTCAGGGGTTCTCAAGAGATCCAGGACCCCCTTCTGAAACTCAGTGTAAAGCTGCATGTGTTTGGAAATTTATCTGTGGAGCGGTCACCTTCTCAAAGAAGTCCAGCCCCCCAAAATGTAAGAATATCCATGGGTTGAATCAATGCTATCAAATGAACCCTCAGCTGATTATTGACCTTTGGCAAGTTCTTTAGCTTTTTGTGCAAAACTCTTATCTACCCAGGGGATGAAAGTAATGATAAAACTTCAAATTAAAAAATTCTGTGATTCAAGGGAACTACATCTAGTCACTTGTGATGGAACATGATGGATAATTATGTGAGAAAAAATGTATATATGTATAAGTATGACTGGGTCACTTTGCTGTACAGCAGAAATTGACAGAACATTATAAATCAACTGTAATAGAAAAAATAAAAATCTTAGAAAGAAATCCTGTGATTCAAATATAATGCAAACATCCTAGGGAAGGGCACACTGGGTAAATCTTTCAAAAGAACTCATATCAACAGTTCTTTGGGGTACGTGTTTAGCAGGGAATACTGACACTGGTCTATTCATTTCGACTCGCATCTGAGAAAGCAGCTCTGAGGACTTGCCTGAACTCCTCCCCCAGGGAGAACTGATGACTCCCGCAAATCTGTCCCACTGGTTCCTGTACAGCCTCCTACGCCCTCTATATTTGAGTTGACTACTGGTCTTTCTCTCTCCTGAATTTTATTACCCACCGTGTCCTACTGATTTTTGTATTAAGCAAGATGGAATCTTAGCACACAGATTTTTAAAAATATTTAAGCGGGAGTTCCCATCGTAGCTCAGCAGAAACAAATCTGACTAACATCCATGAGGACCCAGGTTCAATCCCTGGCTTCGCTCAGTGAGTTAAGGACCCGGTTGTTGCCGTGAGCTGTGGTGTAGGTCGCAGATGCAGCTCAGATCTGGCTTTGCTGTGGCTGTGGCGTAGGCCAGAGGCTACAGCTCTGATTCACCTGGGACCCTCCATATGCCGCGGATGCAGCTCTAAAAAGACAAAAAAAAAAAAAAAAAGGTAAGAGGCTGTAGGAATACGTGGATGAATGATAAACACAAGTTGTCTAAGGACTAGAAGTCTCATTAAACCTGCTTAGAAGTGTCCCAATCAGGAGGCTGAAAACCGCAACCACCTCTCTGGCTGGCCCTGCCCTCCCGTCATCAAGAACAGAGCTGACAACCTGACCAGAGAAACAAACCACACAGAAAAACAGTCCCATATGCATCCCCAGAACACCCCTTCCTTAAAAGAAGCCCCAGCATAAGTCTCAGGTGCCCCATGGCTGCTGAGCACTACTATTTTGAAAGTAGATCCTCACTCCGACATAATCTTTTTTTTCCAGAAATATTTGCATGTCATTCCTGGATGACAGAATAGCCATTTGGTGCCACAGAAGAAGAAGGATAAAATTCAATTCCTTTTTCCAGGCTGGGGCTCGCTGCTGAAACTGGCTACTCAGGGGTCAGCAACCTGGCCAGACAGCTGCCTAGAGGCAGGATCATTTCTGCACTGATTATTCTGGAATGAACCTAATGCTGATGCAAGGGACAAGCAAACAAAAAATGGAGTTTAAACTCCCAAGCCGTAAAATTGTGACTTCCAGTTGCTTAGACAAAAAACACCCCATGAAGTCATCCTTGACCCTTCTCTTTCTCTAACAGCCCACATCCAACCTATTAGAAAATCCTGACAGTCTTCAAACTATGCCCAGAATGCAAGCACTTCCTGTCACCTTGACCGATGCCCACCCCCCAGGAGAAGACACTATCATCTCCATCTGTATTGAGATAGCCTCCTAACCATCTCCCATCTTCCGCCCATATTCCCCAATGATCTATTCTCATCAAAGCAGCCAGAAGGACCCTTTTCAAACAGCTCATGCCCTATCTCTGCTCAAAGCTAGTTCTTTCCACCTCACTCGTAGGAGATAGCCAAGTTCGCACAACAGCCTCCCAGGCTCTAAATGGGTCACCCCACTTTACCCTTCTCCACCCTCACCTCCTATAATCTCTCCCTCTTTCCATCCACTCCAGCCTCAGTGCCCTTCCTTGAAGCTTACATATTTTTTCTCAAACTCACCTCCTATAATCTCTCCCTCTTTCCATCCACTCCAGCCTCAGTGCTCTTCCTTGAAGCTTACATATTTTTTCTCAGACTCAAGTGGACTTGGATTTTCTAACAGAGTAAGACATAAATCACACAGCCGACTTTGGCTTTCTGAGACTTCCACGGCCCTAGACCCTGAGAAGAGTCACAGACACAGGGTAACTTCAGAACGAGAAATTTCTGTTCTTCCTGAAGTCTTCTGGAGGCCAGAGACCAAGTGTCAAATCTGCCCGGCCAAAGAATTATGGCTAGGTCTCTGGGCATGGGTTTCCTTGAGAGCTAACCCACTTAGGCTTAGCACACGAGCATGAGAGCATAGGGGTGTGGAAAAGAACAATCTCGAATATACCTGATAAACTACATGCATAAATTTTCACAGCTTTGCTGATTGCTAATTCTTCAAGCTTTCTCATTCTGTTTTCTGTCTAATGCTTTCTTCAAAGAGTCTGTGGGCTGCCTAGTCCCTAGGCTGCCTGCTACAATTGAAAAGTTTGCACTTGGGAAAATGACCAATGTGAGGTTAGAAAGAACCCACGGGCAGATCAAGTCATCGTAAGAATGTTTTATTAATCAAATATATTTACATTTCTTGGCCAGTTTTCTCTAAAAGTGTGCCTGTTCTTCATTTAAACACAACCTAATCCTGGTAGATTCTATCATGAAAATACAGCTGCATGCATGATCTCATTGGTTCTTTGTAGTTTTTTAAGATGTGAATTCAGTAAGTTAAAAAATATATGTAAGCAAATTGTTTACCATTCTAATTGGAGGATAATTGTTCTTGTCACATCAGTGGTCTTTACTGCAAGGGATCTTTACCACCCACAGTGAACTTATTCTCTTGACTGACTGGTTTAAACTTTCCAGACCTCAAAGGCAAGAACTGAAATAAAGCCCTAACCCTAGCCATTTTATTTGTGGGGAAACTGGAGAAAGACATATTGCTATTTCAGTGGAGAACACTTACAGCACATTTAAAATGAACATATTACAGAAATGCATATGGTCCCCAGAGTACCACACTCCGGTTAACAAACTACAAAGCTGGATGCCTTAACCTTGATAGAACAAAATTAATTAAGGGACATCAGGTTTCCAAAATAATTTTGCTGACCTGAGCTAAAGCTTTCCTCAATATCTGAGTCACCAACTTGGCATTTGCATTTGGTCCCTAAGGAGGCCTCTTTCAGAGAGTGCCTAGAACTTTCCCAAAGAGAAAATTTTCCCAGTTTTGGCTATTTCTCTCTCTCCAAGTTGGTAGAAGCTTGAGTATGTATACTAACTTGCTTAGAAAAGTGAGTCCCCCCAGCTGACTTGTAGCATTAGGCAATGCTTAAATGGGGATCAACAGGAACAGCGTGTTGGTGAATATTTGGTCTTAAATGGCCTCTCTCTCCCACATGTAATGCTCACCTGCTGTGACTATAGGATTTTTTTTTTTTTTTTTTTTTTTTTTGCTTTTTATGGCCACACCCACGGCATATGGAGGTTCCCAGGCTAGAGGTCCAGTTGGAGCTACAGCTGCTGGCCACAACCACAGCCACAAGAACGCAGGATATGAGCCTCATCCGTGACCTACACCACAGCTCAAGGCAACGCCAGATCCTTAACCCAATGAGCAAGGCCAGGGATTGAACCCACAACCTCCTGGTTCCTAGTCGGACTCATTTCCAATGCACCACGATGGGAATTCCCTATAGGATTTTTTAAAAACATGAACAAGTTCTGCTCTAGACAAGTATCTCTAAGTTGCTGGAAGCTGATAGAAAGACTGCTTTTAGCTGAGAGTGATGTGTCAAGTTTTAGGGGAGAGAGGCAGCATCAGGGATATTCTGCAAGACAAGAAACAGGAAATACCAACTGGAGTCCACCCTGACTGACGGGGAAAACACATTCATCGCTTTGACAACCATCATGCCTGTTAGAATCCATATTTGGAAAAAAGTAACATGCCCTGTAGTTTTAGGACCACCGTAAAGAACTGCCCTGTAATTAAGTCAGCTCATGAAGAAGTTTTGCAAACTTCCTTTTTGAACACCTCTTACAAACAGTCTCGTCTAGATTGTCTAAGAGCTTGAACTGGTTCCTCATGCATTTAACTACGTTATTACCGTGCCTTTGACAAACCAAACCTATAATGACTCCAGTCTTTCTACCTCAGTGCTTAAACCAACAGTCTAACCACAGAAGCTCATATTCTTAATGGACACAACTCCATAATTACTCCATTGATGCCTGAAAAGTAACTCACTTAGCATTCAGTCAGAACAAAGAAAGAAAACTAGATTTCACTTAGCCTCATTCAGGATGTGTTTTCCCTTGTCAATAGTGTTCAAGCCTAGTTCTTTTTTGGCCAGTGTCCAACATAACCTGCTTTCCTGACTGCTGCCATTGGTCCCAATGTGCAATCACACACTTGAAAGGGTTTTTTTTCTTATAATGTGGATTTTTAGTTGCATGTTTAGAAAAACAAAACAATACCTCCAGGCAGTGGGATGTTTGACAATCCTGCTGTCCAAATCACAGCTTTAGAGATGACACATTCAGCAACTACAGTACTAAGTATTTTGAGAATATCATAGCATTGTTTCTGCAAACACATTTCATAAATAAATTATATAATTGTGTTTATTTTAAAAAGCTATTACTCTTAAAAAGAGATTGAATAAAGAAATATTTTCCCTTTTAAAAAATTACAGCCATGTGGTTTTAGAGGAGGAAATACGTAAAGCCGTTAAAATAAGATTAAATATATAGGCGAAAAGGATAATGATAGTATTATTGTTAGGAGGATTAAATTAGATAATCCATATGGAGCAGTTAGAACAGTGCCTGACAGTGATTACACACCATCAACTGCTATCACTGTTATTATCACCGTCAACATCTGAGGGGAAAAGCTCAGATTTTATTTTTCCATTAACATTACTCAGCAGAGTCTTTTGTAATTCTAAGTACAATGGTAGCACCTCAATATACGGGGCAGACAATTTGATAGTTTTATGTCTTTGCCCTGTTTTTTTTAATATCTTTTTGTTTTTTATCATTTTTCATATTGATTTGATGAAACATCTGACATCCATTGCTTCAAAGAATAAACTCAATAAATGTCTTAAACACAAGCATGGATTACAGGCTAAACATCTGTGGCAAGAGTTCCACAGATAAAGCAATATTCTTTTCAGTCTGGCTCGCTTTGGCCAGTTGCATGTGACAGCTGATTGCTGGGTTTGTAGAATTTAATCTGGAGAAGGCTTGAAATATGTGGCTTTTCCTTGGACTCTGTTGTTATTTTGTGGTAGTTCAGATAAGTGCTAGTGATGGGAAAAGCCTCAAACTCTTGGGTGGATAAGGACCTAAACAACTAGGCACTTCGTAAAATGTCTCCAAACCTCTTCACCTTGAAAGGAACTTGACAAATGAGTGACATTTCTGGAACCCACTGTTATCACTTAAAGAAGCATATCTCAGTATCTTTCAGGATTTGGTAACAAGAACTGGTAAAGGCTATGGGAAATAAAATTAAATTCACATCAAGGAAGGAAAATAGAAACTAACTTTTTTGAAAGTGTGTCTATTTAGTTTACTTGTTATTTCTGACCTGGTTTCTGCGGGCATAGGTACCCTTAATACGAGAATGATGGATCTGCTCCTCAGCACAGGCTCAGCGATTCACTGACCCCACGCTCTTTCAGAAACACCGTGCTTTGTGAAATGTGCCACGTTTCCCACTTTAAATGACTCAACAGGCACTTGCATTTGATTTTTTAAATTATTGCAAAACAGAAGAACAGTAATGATGCTACTTCTACTATGAAAAGCAATAAAATATTACTTTCTTACATGAAAAACTCGGCGAATAATTAGCAATTCGTTTTGCAATGATGAACCAGGTACCTGGGGCCTCAAAGGCGGTGCCACTGAAGATGAAGATCTCCCAGTTTTAGTGCATAAAGAGTTTGAGAGTAAGGTTCAAAGGCAAACTTAACCAAACAACTGCGATCTTTCAACCAGTGGTGAACATCCGCTCTGACAGTGCTCTCTGAATCCTGAGGGCAATTCAGGAGTCTCTGCCTCTGAGAGCACCATGGCCACACACTGAGGACAAGGACTGCACTGCCAAGGCTTGACACTAATGAGGCCACACAGGCCCACAGAGGATCTGCAGGTCTCCTACCCTAACTCCAGCCCTGTCCCCATGTGTTGCCTTATCACTGGAATGGGCTCATAAAAAACCTTAAGATCCAGACCCTAATCCTCGTATCTTGATATTGTTGCTAAGAGCCAACCACTGGGTTGATCAGCCAAAGACAACCAAGTTGTATATCTTAATTTGTTTTGAAGTTTGCTACCTTCTGGTCCCCAGCTGACTTTACATCTGATTCTTTCAGCGGTAGCAATCTTGGTAACTTCACTGAGACAAGGGTCTAAAGGACTAAAATACGCAGCCACTTACAAGGAGAATATGATTTTCTCACCAGCATTTATTTAAATAAAACCACTAACGGCGAACACCCGAAATAGTCTTTATACAAAAGAAGAGTTTAATAATACTTGTTGAATAAATGAATGCAACAATGGACTAGTCGAGGGATGAAAACATGTGACGAGTTGGTAAATGTTAGTAAATCTTTCTCTGTCTCGACTAGGAGGAAGTTTTTCCAAAGCACAGTACAATAAACTCTAAGCCCTGCAAGGGCAGAGGGTACCACGATTCTTTTCATGTTACACACAGGTTTCCCTCGTATGGCTATACTAGAATGGATGTCCAATAAATACTGAATCAAATTATATAAATTATACAAGATTTCATTTTACAGCTTTAATTATCCACATACTCTATAAAAGCATATCTCCTCTGAAAAAAAAGTCATTTTTGAAGATAAAGACAACCAAATTGTAAAGCTTATCTTAAAAAAAAATGCACATTCCCCTGGGGAAAATATCCAGCTTTACCTAAGGTTACTGAGATTTTTCTAGAAATGTGATGTCTGCACACCCACCTGGAATTATCCCCATTAGCTTAGACTCTTAGCTAGACAAATGATCAGGTACTAAGATGGCATGGATTCTTCTGGCAAAAAAAAAAAAAAAAAAGGAAAATCAGTCCCCACTGACAGAATGGGGCAAAAAAGGATTGCTTTCAAGAGCCAAACACTGCTTCAGTTGACAGTCTCCCTTTCTCATCTTAGGTATCCTGCCCTGGCCTCAACGATTCAGAATTTTTCTTCTCTTTATACCAGGATTAATTAAGAAGTTCCCAATAAGGAAAGCTGGCAAATCCTTACGACTGCAGTTTCCACCACCCATTTGCAATGTCCCCAGGAAATATCTGTCTATTTTAAATAGAAAAGGCTAAAGCAACTGTTGGGAGGCTTTAAAGAGAAACCCCTCCCCTAGAACACACTTCAGTTTAAAAGCATTTGCGACCAGAGTGATGGCAGTACCGGCTTCAGTACCAAGTCCGTCTGTAGTAGGCTGGTTTTACACACAGACACCCAAGGCCAGTCGGCTAGAAGTCAACAACGGCTCAGCGATGGAAAATGCCCCAATTTTCTCTTTGTCAGTAGCAAATAATTTCTGACCAAATTTGGTGGAAAAGACACACCCTCAATTTCCCTTACTACTATAGGAGAAAAAGAGACTTAAATGATCCAGAAGGCTAGAAGAATCTTTCGGTACAGAATTTACTGCCAGAGTAACTGGGACTTTGGGATCAGCTGGCAAAGCCGTTAGAGTGGCAGAGAACACAGTTACAGAGCCTCCATCCACACTAGGTATCAAGGGCAAAGTGAAGGCTTCTCGTATTCACGCGGGAGCTCATGCGCTCTGGGCTTAGGGTGAGTCTTGTTAAAACTGTAAAAGGACGCAAATGGCAAAACTGATTTTTCTCACTGAAAACAATATTAGAAACATACAGGTGACGCCCTAATCATTTTAAAAAGGACAACCATTTCAACTTGAAAGCAACAGCTTGCTTGCTCATCTGTACAGCCAACCTGTCATTTTCTTGCACATGTCAGGTTAATACGGCCACCTGTTGTCTCCACCCATCCCAGTGGCACACATTTTTGGTCAGAGGTCTCCATCACTTAGGGCAAGACGCTAGAAAAGCAGAACACATTCCAGTCTCCCGGAGAAAATATTTTCCATCAGAAACAGTTACACAGCAGCACAGATGGCTTCCTACTTCCGTGACAAGGAGCCAGCAAGAAATGGGAGAGATCTGAAAGACTTCAGATTGGGCATTGGAGGTTAGAATTAGCCAGATGCCTCTGCAGGAGATTATTTTCTCAAACACAATTAGACAGGCCCTGTTTTGCTCCATTTTCATTGTGGCAGAGGAGTGCTAAGGGACGGGCAAGAGTGAAATGACAAGAGAAGGAAGGTTTTCTGAGAGCAAATACGTGATTCTAGATGACACGAAATCGCGAGCCTCCTTGCCTTTTGGCAGCCAGTTCAGGTATGTGTCTCATACTTCTGTTAAGGGAAGGCAATAAGGATGAGGATAAAAAGACAAGGAGTTCCTTGAAAGGCTATGTCCCGCTCTGGGGCGAGCAAGAAATCTACAAGCACAGGTTGCTGCTGGTCAGCACTCTACACGGTTCAGTTTCACACGGGCCATTCAAGGTGGTCTCTGCGATTGCTGCTGGGGGCTGGCAGCCAAGAGTACCAGAGGCGTCAGTCTTCCTGATGTTGGATCACTGCGTGCAGTGGGACTCATCTGAATCATGTGGATTGAGCACTGTGGCTGAACTGCCCAAAGGCCAGCTGAAGGTACCCACACTCTCCTAGCGCGAAGCAAAGACCAGTGACACTGTACACACTCCTTTCTCTTTCGGGGGATCAATGTTGACAGAAGAACGTTATCAAGGGCCAGAGGGGCTGCGAGGATAACTCCTCTTGATAAAATTAGCTGTCCTGGGGGCAGTCCGTTCTAACCACAACCCTCTCCGTGGATCCTCCTCTCAAGCTTTCCTCATCTGGGCTACTTTCACCTATTTTTGCAGAAATATTCCCCTGAACTCAGGGGGCCTCCCAGACTTCCCCTGGAGGTACCAGGAAGGCAGTGGAAACTGCCTGGAAGGGTCTTGACAACAGGGCTCGGCACCATTGGTGCTCAGATATTCGATATTTTCACAGACACGATAAAAAATTACTTGAAGCCTCGTACCTTATATTCAGCCTCATACCGAAGAACTTTATTTTCATGATTTTTTTAAGCTAAAATGTTATTGAAAACAAAACTTTCTCAGCTAGCTGCTTCGGAACAATATACTGTATTACGAAGGGCAGTACATTTTAAATGTTTTCGAAAATCCTGACAGGATGCGGTAAGTCCCCATTTTTTTTTTCCCCCTTGAATTTTGAATCGGAAGCCATCTTCCACTTCCGGGCTCTCCTGCATCGAGACCAGGCTGCCGAAGGGAAGGAGCCGTGAGAAAAGTGCATGAGAAATAGGTGTGGAAAACACAGAAATGGACCACTCGTGGGGCCAGAGGTGGCCTGGACTCAGCGAAGGCGCTGGCTCCCGCATCCGTGGTCCCCGCCGGGCAGCCCCAAGCAGGCAAGCCGAACCGAAACAGCAGGAAGAAGGGCTATACACGGGGTCCCCTTGAATCATGCTACTAAAAAAAAAAAAAAAAAGGTGCAACGAGAAACAAGTCCCTGTGCATTCTTAGTCACAAGTGTGGGCAGAAGAACCCATCCGATTCCTCCCTTTGGTATTAAATAACAGTTTAAAAAAGCTTTTTAGAAACAAAGCAAATACACGGTGGGACTGGAAATGTGAGCCGTCCCAGGTCAGTTGTCCATTGAAATGAGTCTCATCTCTAGTCATAAATAAATAATCTCTCTCCTGGTCTGACTTCCACGCCAGGATCAATATCTCTTAACATCTTACTTATTTTATTACTGCTTTTGGTTTTCTGGGACTGATTGAAAGTTGCTCAGAGGAAATCTTTGGTTTTGCTTAAGTGTCCGTGACATTTAATCATGACTTTCCTTGCAGTTTAATTCCAACCAGTCAATCAGTTAATCCACTTCGATTGATTCTGGGCTCTCGGTTATTGGCTTGCACTCATTGGGCATCCGCTGGTGTCGGCTCAGCTGGGTGGCCTGTGTGAAGCTCCTCTCACACCTCTCGCACCTGGTGGAGGCAAGAGAGAAAATTGAGACCAGGGAGCGGGCCCGCAGGGTGATGGGCTTCCTCTCATCCTGCCTAATCAGAACAGACACTCCAAAGTGGCTTCAGATTTTACCGGCTCAAGAGGTTTAATTGGTGGCTCCTTCCAAGGCTTGAATGCCTGTGATGGGACAAAGCCCGGCTGATGCAGAGCAGAGGGATCTGTCAATAGGCAGGGGAAGGTGATTTCTCCAGAGAGCCCTGTCCTGCTGCAGCTCTGATCACTGTCAGTTCAAATAGATAAAGAACAAAAAGAGATTTTTAGGAGTGAGCCATCAAAGCAGCAGCTTGTCTGCAGTTTTCTGCTCCGTAACCCGAAAGAGAAATTGATGACAAATAGAATTTCACTTGCTGCTAATTTAAAATCAGGAATGCTACTCCCCCTAGCACAGCAGCCAAAGAACCATCATCTCTGAATCTGGAAACCAGAGGAAGCAATACATTAGTTTGCAGTGACTGTGGGTAGGGTGGGGTGGGTGCTTCCTTTTGTGCAAAGGCTAGTTAAGTGTATCACAGCCCAGCTGAACTTGGGGTTAAAATAAATGTCTGTGGTGGGACAGGAGACGCAGGAAATCCCCAGATCAATCAATGTGTGTGCGCTTCAAGTTCACTTCTCTAGAAGGTACAGCAGAGAGGATGTGTACGTGGGCCATGGTGAAGGGTTGGTGTGTTTGATAAGGAGGAAAATGGCATTACACTTCAAGAATATCTCCCCTCCTTAACTTAAAAAATGTGGCAACCTAGAGACCCAGAGCTTAATCCATCTTCCATGCAATACACACTCATTAGCTTGATGGCTACACAATCTTCAAAACACACACACACACACACACAAAATCTAATGGTGGTCTCTGGTTCTTCTGTGGTTGTTGTCATTCTTGGCTGATTGTCTACGATCTCACACACACGCACATGCACACACACCATCACAGCAGCAAAGCGGGCCTAGACAGTGACTTCCTCGAGCACCAGCTGAGCACCTGCTAGGGCACAGTACCCACTCGCCTCTCCCCGCAACGTCCTCTCCGCAAACCTCCGAAAGAAAAAGACTTTCAGGAGAGCTGTAGACAACTGTTCCTCTCTCAAACAATGCAAACTTAGGTCTCAGGTCCCTGCACTTTGGGGGCCGTGGCAAAGCTGTCACCAGAAAGTCCCTGACGCCCGACTGTGTGCCATGTGCCCCACTATCCTGGGGGTGGCTGTCTCGCCGCTGGAGTAAACTCTACACAGTGCCTTCGACACAGAAGCGACTACCTTTAAAAATATAACACCTCCATCTATACTGGGGAGTTTTGCATATTTATTAATGTCGGGAGGCTGGAGCTTGACTACCGTGCTTGGATTTTTCAGAGCCCCCTATGCCAGCTGAATGTGTCAGGGTGAGGAAGTTGTGTTTCTTTGATTGTCTTTCGGGGAATATTTTTAGCAGCCTGTTCCACTGTTAAAAACTGCACTGTGATCTTGACAAATGTATAATGTCAGCTTTAATGTATCAGACCTATCAGCTCAATGAAAATAACTCAGAAGTATTGATCAGCTAATGATTTTTGGTGTATTCATTAACGTCCACGGGCGGCTCATCCCCTTTCTGGGGCTCCTGAAGTGCTGATGACATGCTGGCGAACTGCTGATTGTTTATTAGAAAACTGATTAGTTACTGGATTAGTGTGTCAAAATATACTACCTTTCACTGCTTGACAAACTTTCAAATTATTATATTCCTTTTTTTTTTTAATTTTGAAGCTCCAGAATCAATTTCAGAGCAAGCAGAAGAGTTTGAACAATTGTAAGGAATAACTAAGTTTACCTGGATCAGGCTTTTGCACCTCTGCTCTTATGCATTAGAGTGTAAAGAATTCATAAGTCAGAAGTCTAGTGTCTCCTATAAAGCAAGTGCTTATGTCTGTATGTAATATTTAAACATTCAGATTGGGCAGAGACAGTAAGGGGGAGTTCAGATTTTGCTCATGTGTTTGCCTAAATGCCTCATGGATATTTACACACTCGTGGAACCATTTGTTGTCATAGTTAGGAAACTCACTAAGTCTATAGGGCTCCTGAGATCAACCCTGAAAAATCATCTCTTGTGCCATCTGTTCACCAAGTGGGAGTAAAAACATATACAGATGTGTATAAAATTACCTTAACTTAGATCCTTTTCCTAGGAATTTCCCCTTCTTGGGGAAAGTGGGCTACTAGAAATAATACCTATGTGTGTTGGTAATTATAAGAATATAACTTGTGGAATTAAGGAAATAAAGAGAACTTGATATAAGACATTTTAATAAGGGAAAAAAATCTCCATTTTATGTTCATCATCTTTAATTTTAGAAAAAAAAAACCCTTCACACATCGTTTTCAGTGTTTAATGGAACTCATCAGAAAGGCAAAATTAATGCAAACATATATTCTGGCGGGTCAGGGCGGGACATCAGCTGGGTTGGCATTTAATATAGGCCTGAACTACGACCCCAGGCAAGTGGCTGGGCCTGGGCACCTCCAAGCCTGGATTTCATGGGGGTTAGCAGAATAAGAAAGAAAGAAAGAGGCGGATAATGGTCCGGCAGCAAAAAGCTGCTCTGGTCTTCTTCGTGGTGTTGACGTCATAGCCTCAAAGGAAACTTCGTGACCGTCATCCCAATATTTCAGCAATGAGAAAGTCCCCAACTTGCTACCAGTGTGGGCATCTTCATCAACCTGAGTGCCTTCTACGTTTGAGATCCTTCTCTGATTAACGTTGACTAGCGTATAGGTACAGAGGGAGCGCGTTTGGCAACTGTTGCCTGAAAGCTACGGAGGCACAAGACCCATGTCAAATTCTGTTACACGGAAGACCTGCAGGAAATTTTCTTTCTGTTCCTCTATGGCCTGTCACCAAATACTTCTTGAATTAAACCAAACTGCTTTGTGTTTATGATGTGCTCAATGCACATTTAGTAACGTGCTTTTTAAAAATCGGCTTCGCTTATGCCTAGATCTCGTTAAACTATTAGATGCTCTTTGGAATATCCTTTGATTATATTTATACTAAGACAAACTGTCTCCGCTTAAGGCAAAAGCATAGGGATGAGTATTTCCCTGGCTTCCAAGGAGGGTGGAGAAAAGAAACTCTCCTATGGAAAGCCTGGTCTTCCCAGGCACAGAAGCCAGGCATCAAGCAGCCCACACGGATCCTGAGCAGAGAGCCTCCCTGAAATCCTGAGAGATTATGTTCAGTAACAGGGAAGGAGAAGGAG
Source organism: Catagonus wagneri (assembly GCA_004024745.2). Classification (NCBI taxonomy): domain Eukaryota; kingdom Metazoa; phylum Chordata; class Mammalia; order Artiodactyla; family Tayassuidae; genus Catagonus; species Catagonus wagneri. Next base: position 40,978,712 of record PVHT020004020.1, on the reverse strand, counting down.
TTCTCACCATAAAGAGGAAGCTGGAGACTGACAACTTCCTACCTTCCCTCCTTCTTTCCTCTTTTCGATAAAGTGCAAGGCAACTGCTGTGAGATGAAATGTATTGCTTTTGTTCCTTGTTCTCCATGACTTCCAGTCTCACAGTGCCAGCTGGAAGGACAAGCTTCAATATGATCCTTTGATATGTTGCTTCTCCTAGGAGCTCCTTCACCTTATAAATTCTGAGTCCGAAGACTAGGTTAGCTGTGGACAGGTCTACGGTCTCCCTAAAGCTTGGGCGATGGAGTCATTCAGTAGGATTTCAGCCCGTCAGACTGTGAGACACAGCCTGGAATGAAACTCTGATCTCTTGATGCCAGATCTTCTCCAGCCTTCCTGTATGGCAACAATCTGGATCTGCCTTGAAAAACCGTTTCTCAGCAGATGATTTTAGAAGCTGCAAAGGGCTTTCCCCTGTCGTACTTGGCCCTTGGGAACCCTGTCAAGGCCTCCCAGGTCCCAGGTGGGCAATTTGGAGACTGAGTCATTTGGGGCATTTATCTGAAAGCTGCCCAAGGAGTACAGTTTAGGGTTGTTAATCTTTACAAGATTTCTTTTCTTTCTTTGCAACATTGTTTAAGCCAACACCCATTAGATGAAGTAATAAAATTAACTGTGGTGGCAAAACCCATTTTATTGACTAATCGGCAACAAACGTTTTTTCTGAATATTTGTTTTATAAGCTTGTAAAAGGATATCTTCATAATATTTACAAATACCCATGGGATGGATATCCATGAGCTATAGTTGGAAAATTCTCCAAATTCCCCTGGGATAGTTCAATCCTGAACGATTTAGTTGTACACACTGAAGGATTTAGCTTTCCACTTCCTAGAAGATGTTTAAATCTTGCACTTATAAAACAGGCACAAACCCAGTTCTTTTCTGGCAATATGTATTTGATAACTTAAAAAAAGAAACGCTACAGAATGTGGCTATCTTAATACGAGAAGAAGCAGGAGGAACTAAAACATGCACATAGAACCTAATACAACCAACTCTGGCGTTTCCTTGTTTGTTTTCCAGATGAAATTAGACTATGGCACCCCCCAAATACTTGGAGAACGGAAAAACATACACGTGCTAAAGCCCTTCAAATATTAATCTGAATTAAAATTAAGTTAAAATGGCATCTCTATTGGAAACATGACAAAAACAGGATGTTAAAGAAAAAAAATGGAGTCAACGAGGTTACACTTAAGTAACACCTTAACATTAATAGAAATCTATTTCCCATTCTGACCCTGAAACCTCTTCAATTAATTACTAAAATCTATTTACACAGCAACAAGATAAAAATCAATCTGATCACTGGCACTGTGTCTGTCTGGCTATCCTCTCTAATATAAGTGGCCAGGAGGATCTTCCGACCTTCTGCATCTCTGCTTTGAAAACCTCTCTCCCTCAAAGACACAAGAAATGTATCATTGTCACCTTCTACATCCAGAGCAGTGGTGAAGCCAGAATCAGTGAGGGCCTGGGGGCGACGACCAAGTCCACTGGGCAGGACACAAATACCTGCAACAGGGAACTCTAGGACTGTGCTAGCCCACCTGGCCCTTACAGTGGATTTGAACAAGGGGGTCCCTTTGGGTTATGGCAGCCCCAGGGCACACAGATTGGCTCATGCAGTGCAAGTTCAATTTTAGACTCCATCCATTTCCCTCATCCAGATGACTTTATGCAGTAAAGAAGTCGCACCCACTGAGAAAAAAAGTAAAGTTTCAAATTACTAATAAATATCATAAATTAAACCACAGTGGAAAATAGTTAAGAATAACAAGTAAAGGTAACTAATTTATGGGGATGTGGGTGAAGATGACAGCCTTTTATGAGCTTCTCCCTCCGCCCGCAGACACCAGGCAGACGGGACCCAGGCCAGCGGGACTCTGCTTTCTGAGCCCGAGCCCGGACTCAGGTGACCTCGTGCCACACCAGCAGACTCTGGGAAGACACCTCAGCTGAGATAAAGCAAAAGGACCCACCTTTTATTGCCTGAATCATTTCGTTTCTTGCTCTATCTTATCTTATGGAAGGTAAGTAGACTGTACATCTGCACTTTTTTAATGTTCCTTTCTAATCAGGGAAAGCCATTATGCCAAATGAGCAAAGAGAGATATAAGAGGGTTGGACAGAACAGAGTCTGTCATACAAACAGTAAAAACTGCTCTGAGATGACCGACGAGTCACTCACACTGGTTCACAGCCCAAGCCTTTCCGTGCCCCGACTGGGCTACCAGAAAGCTTCCTTCCCTTTGTACACCTGGAAAACTCCTACGCATGCTTCAAAACATATCTTAAACATCATCTCCTCCAGACAGCATTGATTACCCCACTCCCATGTTACCCAGGAAACACTGTTCATACAAGTCCTATTGTTTTTCACTTTTGCACCTTTCACCCTATGTGATCACATTTGTTTACTAATGGGGCTTCCCTATAAACTGTAAGGTCATCAAAGCCTGGGAGACCGAGTCTCATTCACCTTTGTATCTCTTGTGCCCAGCGGGGTGCTTAGTACCAAACAAGGTGAGCAATAAAATTTGCTGAACGAATGAATACACATATTCACGAATGGATGAAAGAGCGAATGAATGAACAGGCCATCTTGCAGGATTCAGATGTCTACTCTTTTCAGGACTGTGCTATATCTAGAAACACTGTCTCCTGCTCAAGTGCCCTTACTTTGCCAAAGCCCTTGGAATTCAATTCTACCTGTTCTCATATTCCCTGAAGCCTCAAGAAGTCAGACATGTCCTATTTTGGTTATGTTTCTCTCTTTCCACCAATGTGGTAAGTCTGAGTTCCAGAGGGCACCCTGAAGAGCCCCCAGATGGCTGCTATCACAGATTCAAACCTCCTTAACACACAGGAAAGAGGAGGAATAGTTCCTAAAGGATTCATATTTCCCAAGCGATGATTACTCAGCTGTCCTTGCTGATGGCCATGGACGACACTCTGCATGGCTCCTAGCTCAAATTCTAGAAGCACAGCTGCTCAGAAACTAGAAAGAATCTCAAAATTACTTATTCCTACTTCCTTAGTTTACCGATGAGAAAACAGACCCAAAAGGAATGTCTCCTGTCCACGGTTACACAGCTCAGGCCAGGATCAGTATACAGGTTTTCCCACCTTCCTTTTCCCAATGTCAGCCACTCAACAGATAGGTCATTTTGCAGCCTGGAGGCTGACTTTCTCTCCACCCGCTGGCTGAACCGGGCAGTGCTGGGCCACCTCGTCAACCGGCTCTCAGGAAGGGCTCAGAGAAAGAGAGGGTGCAGTGCGAGCCACTACTTACTTGAAGGGCTTTTCTCCAGTGTGGGTTCGGATGTGGTTGTTGAGGGTGGTGGCCCCGGCAAAGGCACGACCACAGTAGCCGCATTTGAAAGGCCGGTCACTGGAGTGAGTGACCACGTGGTTCCTCAATTCTGAAGGTTGGGAAAAGGACTGGGAGCAGTGGCCGCACTGGTAAGGTCTGAAACACAGGAAGAGACTGCCTGGTCATTACATCTGAGGTTAGTTAGTCGGGAGAAGTCAGTATCGTGAGGCGAGGGCCAAACGTCTGGCCACGCTCTCTCAGTTTGTGAAACAAAGCATGGAGCTTGGGCCGCTGGGTTCCCGTTACTATACTGGTTGGCACAGGAACAAAATGCACAAAGCTGCTGAGATACATTAATCCCCAAACGAATACTCCTTTCCGGGATTCACCAACCCATTTCAAGAACCCCTAGCTCTCGTTTTCATCCCCACCCCCAGGGCAAATCGGGCAGCAGTGAGAATCCAGACTTGATGAAACGGAATGTTACAAGAGAAAATATGTAATTGTCTCTCGTAATTCCAGGGCACTTTACCTTTTCAAAGTCCTTAAAATCAATTATCTAGTTTAATCTTTTACAATAATCCTCTCGGGGAGAGCAGCTGTTATTATCTCTGTCAGTTCAGAAAACCGAGGATAAACTGTCCTCAAAGGAAATAAGCTCTTGATGCCAAGGTCATTCTAGGGTGATTGGACCGTATTCTAAGTTCCAGGTAAACATGCAGGCACATCAGCAAGCTGCAGGGGTGTCATAATAGACATTACACTGTCCTGGGGTCTGTCTTTAGCACGTCCCCAACTTGGGATTGTCTGATGGTGCATAGATGAACGCAGGCGTGCACCCAGCTTTGATTCTCACTCTCTCCCCACCCCCAACCCCAACTAACATGTATCCACTAGCTCTTTCTCGAGAACTGCAGCTCCCCGCTTTAATCCGGCAGCAAGCAATGATTTATAGCAGCACAGACATGACGAGATGTCACTATGCAGATGGAGGACTGGGAGGCAAAAGCAAATGGAAGGAAGTGGTGACAAATACCTGATAATTAGCAAGATTAGCAGAGAGCATTTTTTTTCCGCTCATGAGAAGGAAATCAATTTTTGGTTTTCATAAAATAGATTAAAATTCTGTCTTCTCTACAGAAGTTCTTCTGCTTACTGAAGCAGAATCTGGTGAGTGATATAAAACCTGGGGAGTTTTCCCTATTCGAGGCTATTTCATATCACTCCTTGACAGGGCTCTAATTTGTTTATCAAAATCTTTGTTAAGAAAATTAATCATCTGTCATGAGTGATATTAAAAGAACTCAGGAAGCCCTGGTTTGTGGCCCAGGCATTTCTGGCTGTGTTCAGAAAGCCAATGGCAAAAGCAGACGTAATGGCTCTACCTTTAACAAATACACAAGCTCCAATGCCCAGACACCAAAAGGAAGGGCCAGGAGACAATGGTGACCAAGCATGTACAACAATTCAATTAAGTACAAAATAAAGTGTACCCTCTCATTTGTCAAGTGAAGTGCTTAATTGTGGCTATTTGCCTCAGTGAACACAAATACTATTATTTTACCAGGCTTCAGCACACTGAGCACTGATTGTAGAATTTTTTAGCTTGATTAATAGTCCAGGATTGGTCAATAACTCAATACTATACAATTTTAATTACTTACATTTAGAAATCTATCTAACTGCTCTCAAACAAGTTTCAAGGAAATATAGAAGAGGCCTTGGCAAGGAGTTTATCAATCTTGACAAACTGCACATGCATTTTATTACAATTATAAAATAATTCTTTGAAGCCATTCAAATTATACGTAGATGAAAATGTCCTTTTGCCAAACCTGTTCTTTATAACAACTGTTAACCTTAAAGGGCTCCTCAAGAAATCATTCTCTTAGGGGTGAATTTTTTAAATGTTATTGAAGATTATACACAATATATTAATATGTGCTAGATCCACTGACAATTGATTTTTCTAATAGTGAAGGACCATTAACATTTATTAGCCTCTGGTTATCTATTTTTAATAGCTATCACAATAAACAATAAGCCACTAAAGAAAACCAATTCATCTTTTCCTTTTTTTTTCTAACTCTGCTGTCAAAAGTTGGGGTGATTTATTTCCTACAGTCAGAAGTCATTCCACCCTTTTTATGCTAATAGTCACAGTGGGAAAGATTTACACGCAGAAGAGATGACCACAGAGAGACTTATGTTGAATTCTTGCATCAAGGTAATACCAACAAAAGGCAAAGAAGATTCTACAACAATCACCTCGGCCAACTCCCACCTGAGAGCCAATTGCGAGGTATCCAGGGACCTACGGCAGAGATTTTAAAACTTGGCAGGATTCAGCTGACTCAGTGGAAGGGCCTCGAATGGGAGAGAGGGGAGAGGGGAGTCCTGCTGGGACTTGACAAGCCACACAACTTCCCTCAGTCTCTACCTTCTCATCTGATAAGCAGGACGGACTGACCTAGACGCCCCCTCTCATCCCACCACGTTCTGCTCCTGTTTTCAGATTATCAACAAATGTGTGCCACCTAAGACACAGCCTCACAGGAGAAACCAGGGATGGGACCTCATCCTCCACTGTGTGTACCAGCCAGTGCCCTGTACGCAGAGCCTGCCACGGTCTTGAGTATCTATTCAAGCTCATGAGAATACGGACCATTTAAACTTACTTGGTAAACAGCTGGGAATTCGGAGCAACAAGAAAATCTAGTACCAAAACATAGGACCAAACTTTACCTGAGTTGATCTCAAGAAAAAAAGCCATGTGGTTTTTACACAAGATTTTAGACTATACAGTCATATTCACCTTTGCAGAAACTGATTTAATGTAGAATTTAGAACTAAAATGTGTGCTCTACTTGCCACTATAATAACAGACTGTCTCTCTCAGCCTGGAAATGTATGGAAAATTATCCATCAGGAAATACAAACGAGATCTTTCTTTCTCTGAATTGTCAATGTTTCCTAAAAATGATTAAAAGGAAATGATCAAGAAGTAATTTTAACATTGAACGTATCTGAGGGTACCATCTAAGGATCTAAGAATATACTCAAGACAAAATGAAACATTCAAGCCCTAGAGCAGGACTTTTACAAAATATCATCAACACTACAGCATCTCAGACATCGAGACTTCTTTGGAGACAAATGGCCATAGGAGTTAAGACTCTGTGTGCGTGTTTCTATTTGCACACCCTGACTCCTCACCTCTCAGTTTCCAGCTGGAAGGCCTTGGCGGACAGAATCAGTTACCATTTCTCAGCTCTTTATTCTGATGACTAATATTCCCATAACTTTTCAAGGTCTGGTCAAAGGGGCAATAGGCATTGAGGAGGTGGTTAGGAGGTACCAACTAACAGGTGTAAAATACGCTCAAGGATGTATTTTTATTGTACAACATGGGGAATATAGCCAATATTTTGTAATAACTTTTGTAAATGGAAAGTCACCTTTTTATTTATTTATTTATTTATTTTTTTGCTTTTTAGGGTCACATCCATGGCATATGGAAGTTCCAGGCTAGGGGTCGAATCATAGCTCCAGCCGCTGGCCTACGTCACAGCCACAGCAACGTGGGATCTGAGCAGTGTCTGCAATCTACACCACAGCTCACAGAAATGCCAGATCCCCAAGCCACTGTTCGAGTGCAGGGATCGAACCCAAATCCTCATGGATACTAGTCGGATTCGTTTCTGCTGTGCCACAACGTAACTTCTGGGAAGTCACCTTTTTAACTGCATCTTTAAAAAGACTCACAGAGTAAAAGGTAGGGTTTGAAGAGTTCTATAAATAATAAAGGGATAAAAAAGTGAAAATAAAATACCGTCATCGACATGTACAACAAAAATGTAAGACAATTTATTAGACTCTTTCAAGCCCCAGGCTCCGCCTCCTCCAATGTGTCAGACCAGAAGTAGCAGTGGAGGGCTGGCGTTGGTAAGGGCTGTTTTTTGCAGGATCGCATGTCATGGAGCAACTAAACAGAATCTCTTTTCTAAGCACTTGGTTCTCTCCAACTCATCACATACATACAGCATTGTATCATTCTCAAAACAAATGTATACTTCACAGGGTGATAACAACTCATAATCAGAAAAAACTTCTGACATTTTTTTTAAACCCAACTTGAGACATCTAGCAGTGTCATTCAATGAAGAAATGTTCTATATCTATACTACCCCATACGGGAACCACTAGCCACAGGTGATTACTGAGCACTGGAAATGTGACGAGGATGACTGAGAAAGTCAAGTATTACTTTACTTAATTTTGATTAACTTAAATTTAAATAGCCTCGTGTGGCTTGTTCCAACACAGTAATATCAAGCTTCATGAAAAACTGGAAGGTGCTCTGTCTTCCACAATGAAATACCTAAAAAAAGAGACAAAGCCTGTGTCGATTTCGTTAGCACACATCAATCAATGCTGGTAAATTTTGAAGCAGAAAGAAAGCAGCAAGACAATTTTGTACTTCCCCTGGCATTCTCTGCAACTGGCGGCTCCTCTGCCAAAGATGACTCGAGGAAAATGTGCAATTCATTTGCTCTCAGTCTGTAATTGGTTTGGTGTACACAAAGGAAAAGGATGAAACATTTAACGAAATTAAGTGTGGTTTGGTTTAAAATATTATTAATCCTTCTTTGATTTTGCTTTCATGGCATGAAAGCCTCCGGGACAAAAGTTGATCATTGGGGCCCATATTCTCTCCTTGCTTCCCATCAGTCAAGCCCAAGTGCACATCTCCTGAGACTTCAAACGGGGCACTACTTAGGTCACCACTGGCTGTGTGGAGTGAGAAAAGAACTGAGCTCTACATGCAGAGAAAAAGATTTCAGGAAAGCGGCAAAAAGACAGAGCCAAAACATCTGGAGAACATAGAAAGCTAGAAAGAAGATAACCTTCCCACTTGGGAGGGGGAAACCATAGAAGACAAGAATACGGATACATTTCCAAAGAAACTATTCCAGTGATGGATTGTCTCCAGGCTCCTCCCACCAAACAGCTCCTTCGAGAGTCATCTTCACCTCTGGTACCACCACGTCCGCTTATAAACAGGGATACACAAAACACACATGCGAGCAGCGGACAGTGCGCCCGCGAGGCTAAAGGCAAACTTTCCCCAGGTGTCACAATCAAGAAGGAAAGCCAAAGGATGCAAAATCAAGATAAGCATTCTCAAGACACTCCACAGAAAATAAAACAAACATAGTCATCAGAAAATTACGCACTATGATTGAAGGATTTGCTTACCCCTTTCTGGAGCCCCCCCAATGGGACTGTTGAGAGTTTCTGTAGTGGAAAAACAGAAGAGAAAAGGGATTTCTAATTCCTGGTTCAAGTACAAGTCAGTCAAGCTGCCCTAGACTAAGTAACGAGCTTACGCCAAACCTCAAAAGTTTATGAAGACCTTAAATAAAATCTAGGTTGAGCTAGATTCCAACAGCCTCTTCCCTTTGAATTCACTCAGGAAAAAAATAAAGTCAGTAGCCTGAGAAAAAGGAAAAAGACAGCTTTGTTTGTTTGTTTATGTTTAATATTAACAGAAAAAAATCAAGAAATAATTCCGTGGCTCCTGGACCCTCACATGGATGTATTTTTATCATTAATGCTAATTTATACTTTGCTGGGTCAAGGTGACTTTTTTCTGCATTCAATGTAAATAACACAGCGGTGAAAAACAGTTATGCTGCAATCCTGGGTATTCTCAGATCTCTTTCCTTTATATCAACGCAAAGACTTCCTGATGGTCCCTCACATGAAAAAGCTCACAAATAAAGACACACACAGTCTCTTTGATGAAAGTTCAAATGTCTTGGGTTTCATGGCCAAATATTCAGTCCGTTGAGTGAAAAACCTTTTGGACCTAAGATCCAGGGACCTGTTTCAAATTTGGACGTGTGTGAAACTCTAACCTGTTTATTTTCCGACTTTGTCTTCTGTGTCTCCCTTTCTTGCCTCTAGTTCTAGCAAGATTTTCCTATCAAAATAAAAACGTTTGAGTTTTTCAAACAGAAGGGAAATGTTTTCTGACTGGCAGGTTCTAAGCTTTTTTACTGTATGTGGCTAAAGGGGCACAAACTGCCAAAGACTGAAAGACAGCTGATTTATGGAGTCAATCACTAAGGAAAAGATGTATATTCAGCAGCTGTAAGTCTCCACACGGATAAGAAGAGAAAAGATGCCAAATTTCACAACCATGAGCAAACCGATGTTCCATTTTAGTTCTTTATATTTCTCCTCTTTAGCAATTCACCCGTGTGATTAAGAATTACCGAGACTATCTTCTGCTTTCAAAGTTGCTGATACCAGGAAAGCATGCTATAGCTCATGCTATAGAGCCAGCGTACAGAATCTATATGCTAAAAACAAATTACGTATCTCAATGACACTAGTGGGTCAAAGAGATGGGGCAATCTTTTCCCCTTATCCTCAGTAATCAACTCAGATGTGACAGCGTAATTGGAGCATCTCCCCATTGTTGGTAAGAAATATTGTACTTTATTACTTGGCCTAGAAAGGGACCGATTTTTTGAAGTCACTTTTTTTTTTGTCTTTTTAAAGCCATACCCTCAGCATATGGAAGTTCCCAGGTTAGGCATCAAACTGGAGCTGCAGCTGCTGGCTTACGCCACAGCCAGCCATAGCAACGCCAGATCTGAGCCTCATCTTGTGACCACACAGCTCGTGGCAATGCCAGATCCCTGACCCGCTGGGCAAGGCCAGGGATCGAACCCACATCCTCATGGATACTAGTTGGATTCTTAAGCCTCCGAGCCACAACGGGAACTCCAGAAATCCTAGGTCTTAATTTTAACTTATTCACGAATGATGGTGACCACCTCTCAAGTCTTCCCCAGCAAAGCTCAGGGAAGAGAGAAGAAGGAACCCACTGCTTGAATAACCTGATCCCACTCTGGCGATCTACCTGAATATCAAGCACATCACTTCATCTCATCTGGGAAGGCCTGGCTGAACCGTACCTGGGCATATGCATCAAATAAGCCCACCAGGGTCCGGTACAGGACGGGTGTCTCAAGTCACTAGGATTTTTGCCAGGAACTCTAGATTAGCTTGGAATCAGCAAATGATCTAACAGTCTCTCCTGGAATTGTTATTGTACATTTCAGTTTTCTAATTTGTCATGCACTTCTCTGACAGGTTACAGAGATGTACTACAAATTCTGACTCTATGATTTGACAGAACAGACTTTGTAAGGACTTAAACCATAATACACATATGGTTTTCTAAGGGTAACTGGGGTCAGCCAGTCTGTTTTGCTAGCTTCCTCTGTACCATGACATATTTTCATTGTTTTATGTGACGTTCAGCATGAAATCATTTCATATTCAAAACGAAGCTAAGAGTTCCAGTATCCATCAAGTTTCAACTACCATTTCATCTTATTTTGTATGTTCAGTTATTATGACAATAAAGCTGTGCAAATAACGTGGGTTATTCAATTTTATTTAATACCTAAACTAACTCAATTAAAAAAAACTTATAAGAACAAGATTTTAATGCATTTGGTGGGGAGGGTCTGCACCTGCAGCAGACAGAAGTTCCTGGGCCAGGGATTGAACCCACACCACAGCAGCGACCCAAGCCACAACAGTGACAACGCTGGATCCTTAGCCTGTTGTAACACCAGGGAACGCCATAATTCTTTTTTTAAAATATATATTAAAAAATAACGACAACAACTAAAATGTCCTGCAAACATTGAATAGATATATTATGAGTCTATCTGTACACTTCCAAGGAAGGTAAATGTTCAAAAAAAAAATCCTTTAGGAGTAACAAACACATTTTCAAAACTGGTGTGTCCCCTCTAAGGCCAATACTACTAAGAGGTGCAGAAGTCTGTTGACAATTTCACCAGGGGGTGAAATAGCACTACTCTCACTAGTGAAAGTAAAGATATTAAAGACACAGCTGCCTTAATGGCCCTAATACAAAAGTTTCAACATTAATGAGTTACACCAGTGCTGGATCCCAAGCAAGTGGTTTCCAGAACAGCACAACAACAACAACAAAAATACATGTCATGTGTGCATGTACCCTAAAACGGATGATTATTATTTCAGAAAAGATCCAGCCCCTCTCTACAATACTTCATCCTCCCTGCCTGCCTGGGTTCAAGCACACTGCTGTATCCTGCCGAGCTGAGAGGGGAGAGCTGGGGGTGTATATTATAAAGACAAGGAGAGCTGAGTGGCTGAACGTTAATGAGTGGCCAAATTAAAGAACATAATTCAGGAGTCCTGCTTCCGAGTCTCCTAGCCTACTTCTAAAACATACTTTCTGCTTTTATATTCAAAACAGTCTCAGACATTTTGGGTTTAATCAGATTTTCCTAAGACATGAAGGGGAGATAAAACACCATCCTTTCTTAATGAATTAATTTGATTTTTGTCTTTTGCGCTCCCAGCTCTCAAGACTGTCGAATAAACCAGTTTTGATTCATAAATAATAGTTCCATTATATCTACTGTGCCACTCGTCAGAGTACCTGAAATTTTAATTCACTTGTTCAGCTAAATTTCATCCTCAGTTCATGGCCATAAAATTCTTTATTGACAAACTCTCAAACCAACTTTGACTCTGAGGTATCTAGTCAACATTTTTCTTCTGTGTGGATATTAGTTTATTGAATAAGTGGCATCTGTTTTCCTCCACATCACCAGCAGAGTAGGTATTTCCTTTTGACAGCTTTGCAGGATTTATGGCTTTGCATGCCCTGAAGAAAAATAGTACTAAGCAAAAAATTCCAATTCATTACCTCTTAGTACTTAATTAAGTTCATACCCACGGCACACTGGAGGTGAACCCTCAAACGGCTGTGACAGCGGCAGAGCGGCCAGCTATATTATCTTTGGAAGACAGAGAGGATTCTAATTATCCTGACCTCATTTTTCCAGCTATGATATTCATAAAGGTGCCTTCTCTTTTGCTTCCCTTTAGACCTGACTGGAGCTGTTCGGAAAGTGACAGCAGACTCCTCTCCGCAGGCGCTGTTCGTGCAGCCCATTGAGACAATAAAGTCAAAAAAGGACCTGATGTTACTTTCTGACCCTCCAGAACCTCTGATCACAGGGCTCTCCCCGCAAGGAGGAGACTGGCAGGCCAGTAATGAGTCTCATCAGCAAACCCACCCCCTTAGGCAGTGAGAGGCGGGTCTTACCTGTCGGGGTTCTGTGTGCACACGTGCATCTGTAAGAGAATCCGCTGCGTGAAAGTCTTAAAGCACTGCCCACATTTCCAAAGATGCCAGTCACTGAACTCTGAGTGGAGCTGGCTGGTGGAGGTTGGGCTCGCCAGGACTCGCTGGTTTTTCACGTTGATCTGGTTAAATCCTGATTCGATGGGCCCGGACTTATCCAGGAGGGAGAAGTTTCTGCTGCACGGGGTCTGTGGGAAGACGACGGAGCGCTGCTGGGTGGCGGGGGAGAGTTTGCTGCTCTTGTTGAAGGGCTGCAGGGCGTCCTGTCTGCACATGGCTTCCATGACCGTTGAGGGGACATTTACTGGGAGAACAGCAAGAGTTCGAGAAGATTAATTAGTCTTAACAGCTCTTCAAACAAGCATACTAACACACGCTTCTAAAAAATTCCTCTTGGGAGTTCCCGTCATGGCTCAGTGGTTAATGAATCCAACTAGGAACCATGAGGTTGCAGGTTCGATCCCTGGCCTCGCTCAGTGGGTTAAGAATCCGGCATTGTCCTGAGCTGTGGTGCAGGTTACAGACGCGGCTCGGATCCCGCGTTGCTGTGGCTGTGGCGGAGGCCGGCGGCTACAGCTCCTGTTAGACCCCTAGCCTGGGAACCTCCATATGCTGCAGGTGCGGCCCTACTACATAAGGCAAAAAGAAAAAAATAAATAAATAATTCCTCTAAGTCAACATATGAATAATTGGTTTTTCTGGACTCAGAATAAACATAATAGCAGACAGTTTGATTGGAGGGGGAAAGCACTGTTAGCACAGACGAATTAATTCAATGCCTGTTTATTTAAGCAACTATTATTACCTGCTCAAGATTTTTCAACCATGGCCTCTGCCCTCTCGGAACTCACTTTTGACTTGAGATATAGAGACTCCATAAATGAGGTTTCACTCTACACACTAGATTTGGGGCGGTGGGGGGGGGGGTTTCAGATGGAAGGTGCAGCAAAAGACAGGAAAAGAAGGGGGGTGGGCTCTCCAGAGTGGGTGGCCTTGAGCAGTGCAGAGAAGGTAGATTCGGGCCTTCCACCAGGCCTTGCCCACACAAAACAGGGTTTTCAAGAAAAACTGGCTCGAGAGATGAAGGCAACGATATGAAAGACGCCTGGAGACAGAAGTCTGGCCCGCTGGTGGGACTGTGAGGGAATCAGGCTGACCGAGCACAGCATGAGTTTTCGGCACTGTGGGAATAAAGGGGTGGGGGGTAGACCTCAGAGGCCTTTAATGTCCAAATACATAAATAAACAAAAGACTTGAGGCCTAAGAAATAGACACTGACTATTTCTGAGCAGAGAAAAGCATGAAAAAAGCATCCGTGTTCAGGGAGGGCTTGAGTGAGGCCTGATTTACAGACTGGGTGCAGGGGATACACCGAGAGAGGCAGGCAAAAAAAATACACCGTCACAGAAGGGGGTGCTGGCAGCTCGGGCTTTGGAATCAGAAAGACCTATGTTCCAACAGTGACTGAGGATGCGAGTTTGATCCCTGGCCTGGCTCAGTGGGTTAAGGATCCAGCACTGCCGAGAGCTGTGGCGTAGGTCACAGACGCGGCTCAGATCCAGCCTTGCTGTGGCTGTGGTGTAGGCCAGCAGCTGCAGCTCCCATTCGACCCCTAGCCTGGGAACTTCCATACTTCCATATGCCACAGGTGTGGCTCTTTAAAAAAGCAGAAAAAAAGAATCCTGACTCTGCCTTTTATCAGCTTGGTGATTTTAGGCAAGTAACACAATGTCTCGATTTCCCCATCTACAAATGAGGACGATGGAAGTATAATCTCAAAAGTAACAGCAGCATGGCTGAGTGGTTGAAATGGCCGAGATTTTTAATTCCACTCTTTACAGCTATCTTTGGTACAACACGGGTGTTGGTTCCAGAACCCTCACAGATGCCCACATCTGCAGATGCTCAAGTCCCTTATATAAAATGGCACAGTATATGCATATATAATCTATTCACATCCTGCCAGACAGTTTAAATCATCTATAGAGTAATTATAATACTTAATACCATGTACACACTATGGAAATAGTTGCCAGCACACGACAAATTCAAGTTTTGCTTTCTGACACTTTCTGGAATTTTTTTTTTCCAAATATTTTCCATCTGTGGTTGGTTGGATCTGCGGATGCATAACCCACAGATACAGAGCACTGACTACAGTAACTCTGTGACTGTGGGCACGTGCAGAACATCTAAATCCACAGTTCAGTCCTTGGTAAAGTGGAAAACGGTCGCTAGAAGGACTGAGAGAATGCACAGACAGCAGGTACTCAACGCCACGGTTGCCACTCAGTAGACACTGAGCTCTGTGAGCCCTGGCTTCCTCATCTTTTAAAGGCCTTTTACGAGGTTTAAATGAGATAACAGAAGTTCTCATCACAGGGCCTACAGTCAACAATAGCCACCCTTCTTACTACTAGAGAAGGAAAAAAAAAAAAAAAAAGAGGTCAACCGGTAGTTCAGAGATGATTAGGACTTATTATGTTCTTTTTTTTGAGAAACGACTGTGTCAATAAAATTGAAGGATCATAGCCATTAAAGGTTACAAGGGTGGTGAAGAGAAGGAAATTAGCAAAAAGTTTAGAGAGGATGACTGGCAAAAAGGCCAGTGATGGGAAGTAAACTGTGATTGCTGGCCACTGGTTCATGGCCACGTGGGAGGAAATACACGAACTGGGCACTCTCACTCTTCCCTGCATAGACTATCTCTGAGATTCTTAGCATGAAAACTCAGGTTCTCCACTATAAAAAGAGAATGGTTGGGGACCGTACCACCAGGAGGCTCCACGCTCAAGTGGACGGTTGGATACCACACGCAGGGGCTTGGGGCAGCCACGAAGGACTCTCCAACTCCAAGTGTTCCACGTAATCACACGTGTTAATGAATCCAACAAAAGGAAAAGCTCATCCTACAGCGCTCTGTTGGCATGGCCCAATCCGTCTTAGGAAGGAAGAATAAAGCAAGAGGAGGTCCCTCATGGCTCAGTGTTTAAGGATCTGGTGTTATCGCTGCTGTGGCTTTGGATACTGTACTGTAGGTTCGATCCCTGGGCTGGGATCTTCTGCATGCTGCGGGTGCGGCCAAAAAAAAAAAAAAAAAAGAGAGAGAGAGAGAGAAAGGAACAAAGCAAGAGACTCACAGACCAGGAAAGAGCCTAGACTTTGTCTAGTTGGCATTTATTTACCCTGGATGTATATTAGACTCACAGGGGAGATTTTCTAAAAATATGAGAATTTCTTGGTAGGGTCTGGGCATCTACACTTTTTAAAGTTCCTCAAGTGCTTTTAATGTACAATCAGAGATGAGAACCACTAATCTAACCCTTCTTTCTCTTATTACAGACAGACAGACAGACAGACAGAAAGAAAGAGGAAGGCTGAAGCCCAAGCAGGTCTGATAACTTGTCCATCATTACACATTCAGTTAAGTACAGAGCTAAGCTAGAAGCTTTAACTTTCTGATTTCTAGGGCATTTTTTTTTCCTGACCACACTCTTATTCTGTGTCTGCTTAATAGTTGTGCTGCAAAAATAATAAGAACATTTTACAGCTAGTACAGAGATGTGTGTGTGTATCCATACATAAAAATATGAGTTATATATGCTCCTATATACACACAGGTGTACATATTTATGTACACGTCTATATTTTATGTATAAACATTTATGTATAATTTCAACTACTGAGATGAAAGTGTATAATCAATATGAAATGTGTACATATATTTTCGACTTTCAAAAAATCTTTGATAAGGAGTTCCCTTAGTGGCTCATCAGAAAAGAATCCTACTAGTACCCATGAAGATGCGGGTTCCATCCTTGGCCTCACTCAGTGGGTTGGGGATCCAGCGTTACCATGAGCTGTGGTGTAGGTCGCAGACAGAGCTTGTATCCTGCGTTGCTGTGGCTGTGGCGTAGGCCGGTGGCTACAGCTCCAATTCTATCCCTAGCTTGGGAACTTTCACGTGCTGCAAATGCGGCCCTAAAAAGCAAAAAAAAAAAAAAAAAAAAAAAATCTTTGTACATAGACTGTTACTTTTAAAATACATACTGAAAGATAAGGAGAACTGTTTTATGTTTTGGCTTTTTTCTTTTTTCTTTTTCTTTTTTTTTTTTGCTTTTTAGGGCTGCACCTGCAGCATATGGAAGTTCCCAGACTAGGGGTTGAATCAGAGCTACAACTGCTAGCCTACACCACAGCCACAGCAACTCAGGGCCTGGGCCACATTTGTGACCTACATAGCAGCTCATGGCAATGCCAGACCCCGACCCACTGAGTGAAGCAAGGGATCGAACCCACATCCTCATAGATACCAGCTGGATTCATTTCCACTGCACCACAACAGAAACTCCCTGGCTCTTTCTTATTTAAAAAAAAAAAAGAGAGAGAGAGAAAAAAGAAAGAATGAAAAGCAGCATTGTCAGAGATGAGGGTAAAACTCATCGTATTGAGCCTGTGTGTAACTAATCCTGAAGAGACAAAGCACAGGGAAGCCGCAAGTCTTCAGGCAACACTAAGCTCGCATGGGCTGGGGAGGCGAGACTAGCAGGAAGGCAGGCAGGATGGCGAGACTGGAATGCACATGTCATCAGCACGCACGAGAGCAGTAAAACCAGCCAGAAAGCTCACTGCTGGCAGGAGGCAAGGGTGCCCCTGGGGGGAAATCAGACAAACCATACTCTAAGTGTAGATTATACATGCTGACTTCTCACTTCAGCCCCCGGAAGGTAACCTAATAAATTAATTTTCGAAAATTGTTTCAGTCACAGAAACTTTCTGTTCAACAAAGAAATGTATGGGATGGATGGGTCAATGGCTATTTGTGAGTTTAATAATCAAGGTCAAAATAGTAATAAAGAAAATTTTGTATCAATTTGGACAATAATCTGGGATAAATGGGATCTGAGTTAATGATAACAATAGTATTCAGGCAATATGAATAGGGGTAGCTAGAATAAAGTTATTCTCTTCTTATTTTCTCCTGTGGGGCACCTCAAAACAGCCACAATATGTTTTTGAAGTACGGTGGCAACACTCGCCCTCTATATTCTGCTTTTAGCATGATCCTTTATTGTGCCTGTGAATAAATTCAATTCTACTGAATGAAACAAGCATATCATTTAGGTAGAAAAAGAAAAGTAAGGCTCAGGGAATTCCCTGATGACCTGGCAGTTCAGCATTGTCACTGCTGTGGCATGGGTTCGATCCCTGGCCCGGGGAACTACCACATGCTGTGGGCACAGCAGGAAAAAAAGAAAAAAGGTTAGACTAGAACTGGCTAATTTTCACAAAAACAGCCATATTTGATCTCAAAGCTGTCCTGCAGAGCTCTGCGCACTTCCACGGGACCCTAGAGGGTCACATAGGGATCAGTCTTCCTAGGGAGTTCCCACTGTGGCACAGCAGAAACGAACCCCACTAGTATCCATGAGGATGCAAATTCAATCCCTGGCCCTTGCTCAGTGGGTTAAGGATCTGGTGTTGCCGTGAGCTGTGTCACAGATGAGGCTTGTGTCCAGCATTGCTGTAGCTATGATGTAAGCCAGTAGCTACAGTTCTGATTGGACCCCTAGTCTGGGAACTTCCATATGCCCACAGGTGTGGACCTAAAAAAGCAAAAAAAACAAAAACAAAAACAAAAACAAAAAAACAAAGGCAGAAAACAACAAAAAAACTTCCTAAATACCAGTCTGATAGGCCCAATAGTCAAAAGTATAAACAAAACTCAAGGAATTATAAGAGAATAGAAAATAAATCAGAAAACATTATTTTATCACAACCCAAGACAGACAGACCAGACAACTGCAAAAAGTTCAGAAACAACTAACAAAAATCACCAAAAGGATGAAGGGGTTTTTATATAAAGACATATTGAGCAAGTAAAATCTCTTTGGTCTACAAGACAAGATTAAGAAGAAGAGGGCAAATTCTCTAACACCTAAAGGACAGAGTCGAGGAAGAATATGAACTCATCAAATCTTGCAAAATTCAAATACCGAGAGAGCTTAATGTGGGACCCATAAAACAAAGTTCCACTTTATACCCTCATCCATCCTGTCAGTTCACAAGGACTTACTGAGCATCTATGACTAGCCTGACTCTGCTGGTGCTGCAGATACAGGGGAACAAGGGAGCCACAGCCCCTGCCCTCAGGCTGCTTAAACTTCAGTGAGAGAGACGGATATTATGCAAATGGTCTTAACAAGGAAATATTTTCTCAATTTCATCAAATCTAAAATTCCATTAATTGCAAGCTGCACCTTAAATTCTAAGTCACTGTTCAATTGCCAGACATATGCCAGGTTCAGAAATATTAAAATGTAAAAAATGTACAATTTTAGTATTTGCAACATATAGTTGCTACAAGTGTAATAAGTGCTATGACACAGAAGAAAATGGGCCAGGAAAACATCAAACAAGGATGGGTAAACTTAGGGTGAGAGAGATGGCTTCCCTGAGGCAGTGACCTTGAATGTGGGTCCTGAAGGATGCGCAGACATCGGACAGGTACGAAGGAAGGCGCAAGGTGATAAGAGGAGATGACACATTGGCAGCTAGGCCACAGAGTCCGTGAGGCATGCTGAAGTGAGAAGGAGCTCAAGGCACAGCAGAAACAGAAAGAAGATTCATGTGGCTGGAGAATGAGGGCGGATGGGCTGGAGCCAAGGTTGGAGAAGGAGGCAGCACAAATGCCAATGCTTTGCGGGGCTGGACACACAACAGAAACGAGTGCTGGGAGGCAGGTTAACACAATAGAGGACAGTGGGTTCCACAGTAAACTAAACAGGGCCCGGCCAGTTTAAAGATGTTTGCGTTCTAATTCTGCAAAACACTATGTGAGCGCTACAAAATATTTCTGGACATTACATGTAGCCTGTAGGCTACCATATTAAAGAGCTGGGGACTGATTCTAAGAGTAATGGTGAGCCAAAAAAGGGTGTTAAGCCAAGGTGTGTGAGGTAGGATTGGATTTATGCTTTAAATGCATCACCAAGTCTAGAGTTTCCATCATGGCTCAGTGGTTAACGAACCCGACTAGCATCCATGAGAACGCAGGTTCAATCCCTGGCCTCGCTCGGTGGGTTAAGGATCTGGCATTGCCGTGAGCTATGGTGTAGGTCGCAGACTTGGCTCAGATCCCACGTGGCTGTGGCTGTGGCTGTGACTGGCAGCTGTAGCTCCCATTTGACCCCTAGCCTGGGAACCTCCATATGCCATGGGTGTGGCCCTAAAAAGACCAAAAAGAAAAAGAAAAAAGAAAGCATCACCACTCTATCATTTAATGAAAAAGCGAGGTGCACAACAAGGTATATGTTTCTATTTGTGTAAAAAGGGAGGGGCAGAGTGAGAGACAGACAGAGAGGGGAAGAAAGTGAGAATGGGCAAAAAATACATCTGGAAGGACACCTGAATCTGTCACCTGAGGTCCTCTTGGAAGGAGAATTACATGTCCATAGCACTTTTTGGATTTTGATCTATGGACCCAAACTACCTATTAACAAAACAAGTGAATAAGCTGAAACAATAAAATCAACAAATCAATGACACTTCTCTTGAGCTGCTGCGATACTATAAGAGGGAAAGTGTGACACGCAGGGGGCCACCGCAGGGGGCCAGGCCAAAGCTGATCAGGAGGTGGCAGCAGAAATGAAAGGAAACACATTTAAGAGTACACCGTCAACAGGGCTTTTTAAATGACTGGATAGAAGGGTGAGGGAGAGCACGGTGGCTAGGCTTCTAGAAAGAGGAACTGGATGAATGGGAATGAGGGGAATTGACCTGGGGGAGAGGCGGCTGGTGGACAGAACAGAACGGTTTCAGCTTAACGTGTTCAGTGGGAGATACCCGTGAGCCATGCAAGGACAGACGGACATCAGCCAGGGATCCAGGGCTCCTGGATATCCTAAAGTCAGGTCCCTGAGAAACAGAGTCTGCAGTGGAGATTGGCAGTCTTGTATGCAACAGGCTCACGGGGGAGTGACTCGAGAGGATCGGGTCAAGGGCGATGAACCACTCTGGAGGTCCTGCAGAGAGGTGCGCATTGCGATTGGGGAAGCCAGCAGTCCTTCCCATCCACTCACATGACCAGTCACTGGACATGGTCTGCGTGGGACAGGAGTGTGATCGAGGGTCAAGCGGCTCTCGGAGGCTGAAAGCAATTCAGCCATCAGTCCTTTATGCTCCCAGAAATAGAACTGAGGGTCTTAATCCGAAAGCAAGGATGGGGTCTAGGTGACACACTGCAGCATCCCATAGCACCCAAGAGGTCAAAGCCATCATGACAGAGGGTTCCCCTGAATCTTCTGCCACATCCTCCTGTGCAAGTGTTTTCAGTGGCAGGCGCCTTCTGTTGGAGTCCCGCACGGATGCCAAGATCCCTCTGAGGTGACTGCTCCTCTGCTTTTTCGAGGGTCCTCCAAAGTTTCTCCAGTTCTGGGCTGGTTTTTCTCTTAGCTTCTTGGCCCAGGGTTTCCACAACTGGCAGGTAATGCAAAATCCAAGCCCATACCCTCCGGAACCTGATTTTTGGAGTATAACACACTATCTTCACCAGTGACCCCAGGATGGTCATTTCCATGGCCTACTGGCTTGAGGTAGCACTTGATGAGTCCCCATTCAGGGACAAAGCAGTGACTTCCAGTTCCTGGATTTCTGTAAGGTGTCCAACCCAAGCTGCCAACTGTGCACAAGGGACCTAAAACTTGCCTGCTCCCGGGTGCATTTATACTCAGCCCAGCATCCGCTGTGCTCAGGCTCTCTGCTATGGCCATCCCACTTGGCCCCTGCATGAGGGTCTGTGCTGTAGTTGTCTGTTTACATGCCTTTGTCTACACCGAGCTCCCTGAGGACAGGGTCTGAGGCTTTGTACCTGGTCACAATCCTCCCCACAGGTCCCTGCACAAAGACGTTCTCATTGCACTGAGCTGTACTGCAATCCCTTTCACGTCTACGGAGAGACGGCCTGAGCGGAGACTTCTTTACCTGGGGCCTAATTCCTCATTGCTGGAGGGGGGGGTGGGGGATAAGGGGAGTCAGGGCACTATGCAGAGGTGCTCGTTTTTATTTTCTGTTCTTTAAAATCAAAAGGAAAAGGCAGGCCTCTTGGAGGCAGAGTTTCCTCCAGCGTAGCAACTCCTGCGTTGCCATTAAGTTGCACATTCTGCTCCTTCAGCTCCATACGCTAAGATGGAAAAAGCAGCGGGAAGACTTGTTGAACATTTATTCCCAGGTTTTTTTTTTTTTAATTTCCTCTGAAATGAATATGCACACACTCTGGTCTTTACACTCGGCAGGAACTAATCCCCCACTGGAAGCTTTGGGGAAACCTCATTTCTTTTTGCAGATACAATCTGTCGACACAGGCGTTCCTGAAAGGGCCTCCGTGGACGGGCCCACTCTCTTTGGAGCTCTATTACACTTAGAAATAGGGTCAGGTTTTTTTTTTTTTTTTAAGAAAATAACATAGGAATTGCTTCCAGAACCCAAATGCCTGTGTGAGACGCTGTCTTCTCTTTGAGGTGAGACGGCTTTCAATGGCTTGTCCCGGTGCTGAGTGTGCCTCGCAGCCTCGCGGCTGCTGCTGGAGGGGCGGTTCCTGAAGCCTGAACCTGCCCCCACGCGCTCCATAGGAAATGTGTACTTTTGACGTTGAAAGGACCATGGGAAGAAAATGATATTTTTATAAATGAAAGTGCTTCATAAGTGTTATTCACTAAAGTAAAATCATATTTGCCTTGAATGCCTTGGGCCATGGGATCAGTTTTAGGAACAAAGATAAAAATCTGGCTGAAATATGGATCCTGGCAATAAAATTCTCAGTATGTATCCAGTGAGCAGGTATTAATTGCCTACCGTGTGCTTGGCATTAGAAGAAGGCTCTGTGGAGGTACTGTGTCAAATAAGTCTTTGGTCTTAAGAAGCTTCTTTTTTAAGGTACCTAACCTACTTTGTGGCTAGTTCAATAGGATAAAAACCGCTTTAGAATTGCTAATCTGTTGAGATGATTTAAATTACTCAGGGCTGTGGAAGGCTATCTGTTAAATTATCTGTCCATGCCCTTTCACACATCTGTGCTTTTAAATCACACAGAGTATTTTCTCAGCACAGAATTAGGAACCCTCCTTCTAAAGCATTCCCAGGTCTCTCCATGAATCATATGGAATGAGAATCCATCTTAGAGTTAAAGTCATCTATCTTCTCCCACGCTATCTGATGAAGCTTTCCGCTGGTTCCTTGCGTGGCCAATCACATGACAGATATATGACTTAGAGACAGGAACTGGAATAAAACTCCAATAATACCCTTAAGGGGAAGGGGATTGTCACTGTTAAGCATTTTAGTCAATGCCTTAATTCTCTTTCAGCTTTCCCCCCACCCTTCTTTAGAGCTCTGAACTCGCTCCACCAACACCTGCCTAGTTTACCTACTGAATCCACAAGGCTTCAAGCTGCTGTGGCTTTGCGAATGTTCTTCCAAGGATTTCAGGTGCTAAATGATATAGAACATGTGCCCTGGCAGAGTTTATTCAATACCTTCGTCAGTAACCTCAAAAATGCTTCACACAGGTTGGACTATAGGAGAAGGAAGGCTTGAGAAGCAAAGCACATGGTATTGCCAGAAAGTACATTTTTGATGGTTCTCTCACACTGAACTTGGAGACGAGATGGTACACTTGTAGCCATCCTTGTCAGGTGGCCGTGAACAGCACCACCGAATCCCAGTCCTCCAGCCCAGCCTCTATATCCCTCTCATCTATGTAATAGCATCACAAGGTAGAAGCAATGCTATAGATATAAGCCCTGCCTGAAGGAGAAATGTGTTCCCTGAGTCGTCATTGCAGTTTTCATTTCTGACTCACAACTCCGCAAATGCCTGTTCCATCCATCCAGTTGCTGAGACCAAAACCTTGGAGTTTTCCTTGACTCCCTTTTTTTTTCTCACTCAGCATCCAAGGTGTCGGCAACTGCTGCTGACTTTGCCTTCAAAATACATCCAGAACCCAACCACTTCTCACCATCTCCACCACTTTTACACCGGTCCAAACCACCATCACCTCTCCGCTGGATTCCAGCAAGAGCCTCTAACCTTCACTGTCAGGTCTCCACCCAGCAGCCAGAGTAATACTGTTACAACTTCAGTCAGATCTTATCACTCTCCAGGTCAAAACTCTGCAATAGCCCCCGTGGCCCAACACACACAGAGTGAAAAGCTGGGGTCCTCACAGTGGCCTCCTGTCGGGAGACAGACCCCTGACCTCATATCTAAGTTAATTTCTCCCCTCCTTACTCAATCCAAAGACACACCTATGCGGACTTCCATAATGCTCTTCCAGTGGCCTGGTAACATTTTCATCTTGGGCCTTTACACTTTGAGTCTAACTGCCTGCCACACTGCTCCCAAATAACACATGGCATGTTCCTTCACCTCCTTAAGTCTTTGCCCAAAGGCCATCTTCCCCGCAGGACCCAGCCTGATCATCTCTAAAACCGAAACTCTCAGCTCCTGGCATGTGTTACCCCTTCTCTGCTTTGTTATCTCAACACCTGATAAAGGATTTATTTACTCATTTATTTATTGATAATCCATCTCCCTCCACTAGAATATATGCTCAATGAGGGCAAGAATTCTTACCTGTTTTTTGTTCACTGCTGTATCTGCAGCACCTAGCAAGGATACTAGCCCACAGTAAGTGTTCGACAAATATCTGAGCATGCATGCATGCATGAATGAATTTTTGGACTGTGTGCCATGAACTTGAGAACTCTGGACTGTGAAATGTTTACTCCCAGGCATTCCTCAACATATACACCATACTATCTTCAGAGTCTGCTGCAGGCTGTACTAGAGGAGGAACCAGACGGCCTTCTAGGATTTCCAGAATCTTTTTGGATCAGATTCCATCCTTTAGAAGGTGAAGTTATGCCAGGGTTCTAATGTATAGACAGGCACATCAAGCAGAACTGATACTGGTGCTTTTCAGTGCGTGGAGCTGGATCTAGTTTTACGGGAGCTGGACATATAGCTATTGTGGGAAGACGAGGCATACTAGCCTCCACGTCCATTTCTGCCTCTAACACCAACCACACACCCATGTCTAACACTAAGATTTTCCCATATGAAAACAGACACTCCCTCAAGTGGGAGTAACACTGCAGGAAAAAAAAAAAAAAAAAAAAAACTTTCCAATGGAAACTTGGAAAGTAAGAAGAATGTACTGATATGTCCACAGATTCATTTTTGATTTGAGATTGGTTTGGGGTTAGGGTAAAGTAGAAAAAGAAAATTGAGAGTAATACCCTTTTTGAGGATTCCATTTTTTCACAAAGAAAATAAAGACAACATGGAAAAGAAAGAGCTGATCATCAGCATTTTGATCAGTAATATTATGACTATTTTTTTTTTGAGTTTGTGTGTAGGATAAAGTAAGTGGAGAAGTAATATTAAAATAACATCTTTTTTTTTCCAAAAAGAAGTTTCTTAAATAAATCTGTTCTCTCTGCTTCTATTTCTACTGTGAAATCCCAAATTGTCAGTTCACAGATTAGTCAGTTTGATGACAAGAAAAAAATAGCATCAATGAAATCAGTATTTCTCACTGAGGCACATTAGAATTATCTAATTTTGTTCCAAATACTGAAAAGCACCTTATAACATTCTCCAAAGAGGCTATAAAAATATGTAAAGTGTAGATGAAAACTGCTGCAAAAGTTTTCAACTGCCTAGACGTTTAGATTATTTTTTTAAACATAATGACTACCCTGGTAATGAAGATAGAAGAAAATTACATGGTTCATTTCAGATAAGACACTTAGACACAAATTCCTCAATCACGTGGCTACAACTTTTATTAACATTTCTTATTCTACTGACTACTTAAGAGGAAGTACAGCCAATTGCCTGGAAAGGTGTTACTCTTGATTACACAGCAGTGCTTTCTCATGAATTCCCTCTGCAAATAATCTGACTCTGGCAAGACTATCCATCCCTTCGGAGCAGAAGTTGTTTATCTTATGCTGCTCTTGGAACCAGACACATAGTAGGTGCTCAGTAAATAGCAGCTGCCTTAACAATGCTGCCAGCAATGATGTAAAATGAGGACAAAGGTTTTGAAATTATAAACCGGCAAATAAAACGTGCCCTGTATAAGTCAAGACTCCCTGTGAAAAAAACAAAGGACATACAAGGAAAAGAAAACGATGGAACAGACTGGTGCACATTTGTGTTATAACAGCAGAGTGAACCGCATTTTAGGCGTTTCAAACAATAGTCTTACAGAGTTAGCTTTGATAGAGATATTTTGAAAGGTGAATGCAGAGCTAAAGTAAATTCTTACAGTTTTCATCCTGGGCAATGCATTGTAAGGGGATCCCAAAGAAAGACGTATAGCTGTCATTGTACCACACGAGAAGCTCGGTACCCCTGGGAATATCTATACAGGCTCGGTAGAATATATTCGACCTATTCAAAACAAAAGAAAACCCAGCTTAGTCATCAGTAGGACTCATGTGCCCCATCCACATTTTTATTGCCCTGAAAAAGTTCTGCCCAGCTCCACCTAAATGGTTTCTGTTTGTAATAAAATCTGCACCCACCTTATCGTTCCCAGCAACCAGTTAGAGCCTGTAACCCAGGACGATAAATAGCTCACAGTTTATTTCCACAGTGTCCCTCCACAGAACATCCTGGCTGAAGAGACAGATTATTTGGCCCAGGAGACGACAGAAAGGAAGAGTTCATTTAAAAAAAAAAAAAAACAATTCTACATCACACTAATGAGAAAATTCCCTCTCTTGGCAAACTGCAGACACCGGTGCCTCGACCTCACATATAAATTAATACTATTGATTTCTTATTTGAAGGAAAAGCACTGGGTGTATTCTTATGACTGGGCATTGGGAGAGCTCAGATGTGTAGTAAAATTAAGGAGCTCTGTGATAGAAGGACTGAGAGAAATAAAAATCTTCCCCCACCACCTTTGATACAGGAGAAGAGAAAAACCCCCTTATGTGAAATGGACAGAAACGCAATAAATACAGGAGGAGCCCTTTACCCAGGCTGAAAGACCACACTCTGAAATGACGGAGTGAAGGTACCAAGAAATAAACATTTTTTTTAATAACAGCGGTGGTACTGTAAAGAAAAATCTACAGATGTAAAAAGAAAAAAAAAAGGGGGGGGAGCCTGCAACTGGTTTTCTCAATGAAGAATTGCTACATACATTAGCCTCAAGTTCAAGATAAAAGTGTTTAGGGTGGGTGGACCTTAAATTTAGCCTTTCTGGAAGGAATTGGCTGTAGCAGGGCAATTTGTTCCTTGTATAACACTGCAGACATAAGGCGAATCCTTCACCACATTTTTCATGGCAGTGAGATATGCACTTGTCAACATATTTTGTCACCACAAAGTGGCTCTTGGCAATAGGATCATAAAGATCAATAAAAAAGTGCAGATTCTCAATATTTTACTTGCAGCTGCAAAAATTTCATTTATCTTGTTATTTTCCTTACTTGCTGCCATTCTGTCTCACGAGGGCACTGCTAGCTAAGCAGAATGTTTTTTTTCCCCAACATTCTATGAATATCTGACAAAAACTCCAGCCGGTTGTCGGGACCTCACCACCCTTCCTCCCTCCACGTCTGCAAGAGCTGTGCATTTTATTAATTCTTTCCACTGCTACATAAAAAAAAAAAAAAAAAATCAAAATTGGAGCCGGGCTATAAATCACTGGCATCTCCTAACTTGAGAAAAATTGAGTCTACTTTGTACTTCACCCTTGTAACATTTCATCTCTGGGTTTGGCTTCCCTTAAAATAAACACAGCGCCCGGCAAATGAATGTGCTAAAACCAAATGACACACTTTGCCGCTGAAAGAGCAGAACTGTTTTCCAGCAATGGGTGGTCTTCTGAGGCATGGAGTAGGCCGAAAGGGGGGGAAAAAAAGAAAAAAAAAAGTGTAAGCGTACTCCGTTCCTTACAAACGGGCAGAGCTTCCAAAACTCGCAGAAATCTCTGCATGTTGAAGCACATCAAAGGGATTTTTCCCTTTTCAGATAATATTTCCTTTGCTGACATGTATTTAGTATCGTGGTTGGATGACTCATAAAGATAGCTTCGTGGCGTCCCAACGCAGTTGAAGCAGAACACATGCCAACAAACGTTATTGTCAGCCTCAAAATAAAAACAAAACGTTCAGCTAAGGGTCAATCAATCAAGGGCGCTTTGAAGAAAATTCCATTTAGATATTACAAATCATAACAGAATGAATCTAAACCAGCTGACTTTTTGTGAAGAGGACATTCATGTACAATAAAAATTAGGCTGGCTCTTAGGGGGCCAACTTTTCTATTTTCTTACTCTTGGACGTGGTCACTGGTGATGGATGCCAGTTTTTCAATTGTGTTTTTGTAGTTCATTTTCTAAAGATCTGAAGTAATCGAAAACAGAGCGGCAGAGAGAACTCGATGTGTAAGCACCATCATGAAAGGAAACTATTAAACCCACTTAATATTGACAGATAGGCAACGACTCACTTATGCCCACCTTCCTCGTGGGGTTTCTTGTTTTCCCAAAGTCAGAATTGGCCTCCAGAGCTCCCTGTGTGCCCATCACAGAGCCAGCCAAACTATCTCTTGTCCAAGGGACAAGCACACTCTTTACAAATTTTCTAGCTCTGAGTTTTATAAAAAGCTTCATAAGAGAGATGCAGCTTCAGTGAAAGTGGCTGAAGCCCATATACAGAGAGTAACCAGATACCGTCGTGAGCGAGTTCATTTAAACCCTCATGTAATGAAATATAACTAACTGCCTAGGAAACAGAGGCAGTGAGTCACATGCTGCCCAAATATGTTCCTTTTGAATTTGGAGGCCTTCCGAGAGCAAGCCAGATTTGGGCAGCCTTTAACCTATAAGGGGAATAAAGTTTTGTGTTTTTTCTCAAAGGGCTTCATTTAAAAAAAAAAAAAGACAAAAAAAGAAAACGAAAATAAACAGTCACAGGCAGGACTCCAAGTTGCCGAGCAAGGGCCCTTCTGCTTTGATGTGTCTCTGGTGCCTGATAAAGCTAAACAGTTGCTTCTGATTCTAAAGGGAACACGGCTGTTTATAACTGAGGTCATATATTTACATGGCACATGTTTTCGAGGGATTTTCAGAAAAGAAGGCTTAATGGTGGGGCTTTTTTTCCTCTGGGATCTGTTTTTGCCTTTTTGTCTCCGCTCCAGCCATGAGCACTAAGTGGATATGCCTGGCCAACAGGTGCATTAGGCTTAGCATCTGGAAATCCACCTTGCTTCTCTGCCCTGCCCTGCCCGGACCCCAGGCCTCCCTGTGAGACTAGGGGCAATGGGGGTGGCTCCTCCTCGTCTCTGCTTATGCTTTGGGCTTTATCCAGGTATCTCTGGAGATCGGGCCTTCTCTGTGCTCTAGAACCACCACAGCCCCTGAAACATACTCTAAATCGTCATAGGATCAAAGCCAAGGGCTCTGGCACCTTTCGAGGGATCAGGAGAGGCCGCTCGGACTCAGCCAAGGCTGCTGAACCTAAGGGAAAAACAGCCTTGGGAAGGTTGAGAGTTTTCGGGTTTCCCATGCCTTCGTGCAAATGAAACTGCTCCCTCGGGGAGGCAGTCCCCACTGAAGGTGACTGAAAACGCAAGTGACCTGGGGCTGAATCTGAACTCCTATTTACACGCGTGCGTAACTGGAGGGGTGGAGGAGTCAAGTCTGCTGAGGGGAGGATTCAGCGAGTTCTAGGGGCTCACCTGGGCCACTGGGCAAGTTCAAGGATGCAGAAGTGACTTGACTACATACAGGGAGTGAAGAAGGCCTTCTACCATCTCTACTCTTGAATTCTCAAGAAATCACTCTTGCAAGAACTAAGGAGATACCACCAACCAAGCAAAAAAAAAGGGAAAAAATTCTGCCAGTCCTCGCAGAGTTCTTTAGGACTCTGCGGGATTTTTTTTCCCCCCAAAACCAGCAGCAAGCCTGAATTTATAGATGCAAGGCAAAGGGCTTCAGCTCCGTAAGTGGTAAATCAAGGTATACTTTACCTGTACTGAACTACTGTTAGATTCTGTTCTCCGCAGTGCCTTGCACATCGGATATACCTCATCCAGCTCGACTTACTAGGCTCCCCACCATCAATAAAGTGCTGTAGTGTCCCATCTTGGTCATATATCTAGAGAAGAGGTCAGAAGGTCAAGTAGTTAGAACGAATCATCAGCAATCATTTTCCCTGCTTCCCTTCGTGTCTTGAGATGTCGGCAGCAGCAATTTACGGCCCATAGGTTGGCTAGTGCCTACTGATGCTCGTGGTAACTCAACTGGAATAACAGGAGAGAAAAAAGAATTTTTTTTTTTTTTTTGGTAATGAAAGTCAATCACTTTTTTCTTATCAAGCCAATCTTCCCTGGGTTAAACATATCCCTGGCATCTCAAGGATGTGAGTGACTATGTTTCCCAAAGAATATTTAACCTATTTTGACAGGCTACTCTTAAGTAATGAGCTGCTGGATAAACAAAGCAAGCTGAGAGGCGAGGCCAGGCTGACATGGCTGGAATATCCACATAAGAGGCCCTCATCTCCAACATGTCACCGTTCGAAGGCACTCAGGAGGCAGTGACTGTTCAACAAGCTAGGTGACACCTGGCAAAAGTTGGAGCATTATGGAGACTGTGATTCGGATGAAAGAAATGGACTCTCACCTCGCAGAAGACGTAGGACTTCAGCTGTCAGGACCTGAAACTATCAGGAGAGGAGTCATCAAAAAAGAGAGACCCTCGCAAAGGGAATGAAAAAAATAATAATAATAACGGTTTCCTATGGATTTTAAAGGTCTTAACTGAGGCTGGTCTACGAATTACCGCCTTAGGTCATGTCAAGCAGATTTGCTTTCCAGATCACAGCCCAGGAAATGGAAGCTGCTTCAAGCCAGGCCATGAGTGTGGGACAAAAAGTCTTCTGCAAAACGAGCGGCCAGCCCAGCACACACAGAGTCAGCGCTGACAGCAGAGACAGTCAGCTCCCACTTCTAGAAACCAGGTCAGCCCTGGGCACTTTGAAGGAGTGGGGGGCGGGGGACTACTTATGCATAGGAACTCTAGAGGGTCATGCTCAATTCTGGGGGCATCCAGGAAGCTAGGGTACAGTTCACCAAGGGACCACGGCAAAACTGCACCTTTTTTAGATACCATAAGCAGTGAGATTCCGGTAGCTACTGGGGTGTTCAGCAAAGCATCCTGAGAAATTCTCTTAACTCTTGCTAATTAGCTTTTCCACTTTTCCTTTCCAAAGAGACACAGAGGCTAAATCTCCCAGAGAGCCTCACTGGTTACATTTAGACCCTCAAAGCCATAGGGTCACTCATATTAATTTAGCTCAGTATTTCTATTCTGGTGGCCAAAGGACTTAGTGATGACAGTACTTTTTATCATCACCAGTCATTTTAAACCAGCTGATTTTTTTTTTTTTTGGCTTCTCTTGAACTCACTTGTCTTCATCCCAGTCTTTCCACTAAGCCCCACAAATACAAGAGGGACAGCCCCCTAATAAGTACAATTGTTGGAGAAGTTATGACTGCGTGGCATGCCAGACTGATCACAGCCAATAATCAATGCAGTCTGAGAAGAATGAAGAGATTCCTGGCTTATATTCCATTTCAGATTAATGACTTTAAATTCCTAGTTTGGGGATGACAGCAGAGAGTGGGAACATTTCACGGGGTGGACACATTTGCTGCATGAACCATCTAATGACAGATTTCATATTTAGGTTAGATGATGACACTGTAGTTATTTGGTTGGTCTTGTATTTGTTTTCATTTCAGGAATGAAACTGTGGCAAAAAGAACAGTTTCATTCCGAAATGAAACTGTTGCACAGACTCAAAGTCTCAACCCTGAGTCTACTGCTGACAGCCCGTGTGACACTGAACAAAGCCATCCTTGAAAGCCACTGTTTATCTATAACGGAGCCCCAAATGGTGATGACCCAGCCCTCTGCCCTGTCCCTTCCCCATGAACAAACTTTCCATGACAGCTGCTGATGAAAATAATTAGGAAGCATTTCAAGAAGTACAATTCTCCTTTGTGCTTTTAGCCAATGGGCTCAACAAGTAAAACTCCAATTTTTTTTTTTTTTTTTTTTGCTTTTAAGGGCCACACCTACAGCATATGGAGACTCCCAGGCTAGGGGTCGAATCGAAGCTATAGCTGCTGGCCACAGCCACAGCCACAGCAACGTGGGATCCAAGCCGCATCTGCAACCTACACCACAGCTCACAGCAATGCCAGATCCTTAACCCACTGAGCGAGGGATTGAACCTGCCACCTCATGGTTCCCAGTCGGACTCATTTCCACTGGGCCACAACAGGAACTCCAAAAGTCTGATGTTTATAAGCAGGAGCGGGTGCTGCCTTGAGGGGTAACTCATTTGGACACCAGACATTAGCTAGTCACTCTCAAAAATGAGTATAGGAGTTCCCTGGTGGCTCAGTTCATTAAAGATCTGGTCTTGTCGCTGCTGTGGTGCGAGTTTGATCCTAGGCCCGGGAACTTCCACATGCTGTGGGTGTGGCCAAAACAAACAAAAAAAAGAGATGAGTATAAGAGAGTGTCTCCTCCCACACCATTTCAGCAATCATCTCCTGAAACTAAGTACATTGTGATTATAGGAATCTACACTTTGTGCCTGCCTGGTGAAACTGCTGTTTGCCTTGAGGAAAAGTAGATGGCCATTTTTCAGGG
This sequence comes from Catagonus wagneri, assembly GCA_004024745.2. NCBI lineage: Eukaryota > Metazoa > Chordata > Mammalia > Artiodactyla > Tayassuidae > Catagonus > Catagonus wagneri. The sequence continues at coordinate 40,946,378 of PVHT020004020.1, read as the reverse complement.
TTTTCCCAAATATCACACAACGGGCTCACTGCCTGAGGTTGAGCCTCCCTGGCTTTATTCAGCATGATACCGATAGTATGCTGCTTCATGTACAACTCTGTTGAAAAATCTCACATACTCGTTAGATCCCACAAGAGTGTACCCGGAATTGCGGGAACTCATTCAACCCTGACACTGCTCTTTCCTCAGCCCCCAGTCCTCACCGCAGGCTGGTGAATCTGCCTCTAAAATACTTTTCGCGTGCATCCATGGCTCCCTCGCCACTGCCACCATGCTAGCCTAAACCAGCTTCCCCTCTTACCTGAAGGACCTCCTACCGAAATTATCTGGAGAGGCAGGCCAAGAACATATGCCTTTACATCCGTCTCAAGGTCATCCCCAGCCCTTTTCTGGTCTATGCTGTTGGGAGTTAGCATTTAAATTGTGTTTCCTGAAGGAGAAACAATGGACCAGAAGGCTGTGATGCCTGTTTCTGTTCATTTTTCTAATACGAGTAGAATAAAATGATTGGGAGAAACAGGATACCCACGTGTGAGCACTACAGAGGAACTTAGGAGAGCTTCTCAGGTAAACTCTGAGTCCTAATTTGGGCCCTATTATTTCTCTCCATCATTAGCTCAACTTTGTTTCCATTTAAGACCTCGGTTTAAAAAAAATTCTTTTAGGAATTCCCATTGTGGCTCACTGGGTTAAGAACCTGATATAGTGTCCGTGAGGATGTGAGTTTGATCCCTGGCCTTGCTCAGTGGGTTAAGGATCCAAGATTGCCACAAGATGTGGCGTACTGTGGTGGCTTGGATCCAGAAGTGGCTGTGGCTGTGGTGTAGGCCAGCAGTTGCAGCTTCGATTCTAGCCCTAGCCCGGGAATTTCCATATGCCACAAGTGCAGCAGTAGAAAGAAAAAGAAAGAAAAAATCCTTTACAAGAGGAGGATGGGTTTTGCTGATCATCGTACAACTATAAATATAATAAAATTCATTGAGTTAAAAGCCAAAAAGATAAATAAATAAAAGAGGGTTACAAAATTCTGCATTTATCTGAACTATACAAGGACATTGTCCCTGTATCCAAATGAGCTGACATTACTTCTTCTAGAAGAGAGGGAACCACAAGTGGGGAAATGTTGCTATAGATTTCAGTCTAGAGCAGCTGCAACAATTTCAGTGTCAGAAGGTTGTTCTTGGAGGCTGTATTAACATCTACATTTGTGTGACACAAAAATGTAATTTTAAGTTAGGTCTAAAACATTTAAGGAATTTAAGAAGATGCATTAATGCCAAGACCGAAAGTCATTTTCAAAAGATTGAAAGTGAACAGAAAAATACCAAAAACCATGCACAAAATGTTCAGACAGTCTTCTCAGGACTAACAAAAATGTTGAAATAATATTCATTCAAATGGTGAGAATGAAGGTAAGAGTTAAATTTATTTATCTATTTTTTTTTGTCTTTTTGCCTTATCTAGGGCTGCACCCGCGGCATGTGGAGGTTCCCAGGCGAGGGGTCTAACAGGAGCTGTAGCCGCCGGCCTTCGCCACAGCCACAGCAACGCGGGATCCGAGCTGCGTCTGCAACCTACACCATAGCTCACGGCAACGCCGGATCCTTAACCCACTGAGAAAGGCCAGGGATCGAACCTGCAACCTCATGGTTCTTAGTCGGATTCGTTAACCACTGAGCCATGACGGGCACTCCCAAGAGTTAAATTTAGATTAGGGAAAAATTCCTGAAAAGAACACTTGAATCAAACATAGTTTTGCTGAAAGCCGGGCACTTTACTCTGAATGAGTATGAACAAGCAGAGTTTTATTATTTGCTCTGTTCTTTCCCTAAGGGATGAAAAAAATGACCCTCTGGAGGTAAGGAAAATGTATGTCAGAAGCACACAGGACTCTTGGTAGGAAAAGGGTTAAATCTTATAATGGAAAACCCTCAAAACCGTAGAAAGTATACTTGGTATATTTGTTTTAGAAAGCTAGTCCTAGCATTGCTGAAAGGGAGTATAAAATGTCACAGTCACACTGGAGAACATTTTGACAATACTGAAATAAAGTTGACAATGCATATATCCTGTGACTCAGCAATTTCGCCTCTAGGAAAACACTCCAATGAAACTCTGATACATGTGGCTAAGGAAACAAGGTCAAGGGCGATCATTGCAATGCAACTTACAAAGGTAAACAATTAGAAGTAACAGAATACTCAGAAGATACTCCATCTTCATAGGCATAAATTAATTGTGGTTTATTCAACAAAAAAGTATAAAACACTTAAAATGAATGAACTAAGTCTATTTGTATTAAGATAAACATCAGAAAGGTAATGTTGGAGTTCCCATCATGGCTCAGTGGAAGCGAAACTGACTAGTATCCATGAGGACGCAGGTTCGATCCCTGGCCTTGCTCAGTGGGTTAAGGATCCAGCGTTACTGTGAGCTATGGTGTAGGTCACAGACGTGGCTTGGAACCCACGTTGCTGTGGCTGTGGCATAGGCCAGCAGCTACAGCTCTGATTTGACCCCTAGATGGGGAACCTCCAGATGCCACAGGTGCAGCCCTAAAAAGACAAAATAAAAAAAAAAAAAATGTAATGTTGATTGAGAAAATCAGGTTGCAGAGCGATGCAAATGATACTATTTGTTAACATTTCAAAATACACAAAATATTTTATACTACATACTACATGTAGTATATATTATATGTAATATTTATATATTTTATATAGTATATATAATTACACTAAAAGTATATTTTAGTGTAACTGTAGTATACATACATATACCTGTCTGTCTGTATCTGTACATATAGCACAATTCTGAAAAGACCGCTGGAAAGATTCATGATAACTCCATCAGAGTACTGGCCTCGGGAAAGAAGAGTATGGAAGGAAAACAAAGGGAAATAACATTTCTGACATGCTTCATTTTCTTAAAAACAAACAAACACTTAAGCAACTATGGCAAAGTGTTAACAATTTTTTGGTGGCCTATATATCGGCGTTTATATACTACACTTTGTATTTTTCTGATTTTTTTTTTAATTAAAGAGAAAAAGGAGTTCCCTTCGTGGCTCAGTGGTTAACGAATTCGACCAAGAACCATGAGTTGTGGGTTCGATCCCTGGCCTTGCTCAGTGGGTTAAGGATCTGGCGTTGCCGTGAGCTGTGGTGAAGGTTGCAGACGCGGCTCGGATCCCACGTTGCTGTGGCTGTGGCGAAAGCCAGCAGCTACAGCTCCTGTTAGACCCCTAGCCTGGGAACCTCCATATGCCGCGGGTGCGGCTCTAGATAAAGGCAAAAAGACAAAAATAAAAAAAATAAAAATAAAGAAAAAAAATAAAAAGGAAGCCTAGCCATTTATTTCTTTGTACTTCAGCTTCTGCGTGTATCATTCAAACAGAGAAACCGACTATCTTATCCAAGGTTAAAAACCGTATCTGTGTTATCCTCCTGGGAAACTCTTGGAAATGTGTCACTACATTATCAGCCACTGATTTCTTCCCTGATTATCTTGTTGCTACTTTAAAACTAGTTTTCTGGTCCATACTTTTTCTTTTACCATGTATCAATAAGAGTAGAAAGATAAGGGGGAGAGCTCATTCTTACCTTTTTAAGGGCATTTTTATAGTTTTTCAATCCAATAATATTTACCAAAATGCCATACAAGTGGTTGAGATAATGATTACACAAATTGTCACTCATTATAAACCACTCTTGACATTAACTGAAAACCACCATGCAGAAGGTGTTTCATTGCAATCCTGAGGATCAGAAAACTGTACTCTCGCCCACAGTCTTACTTTCTGAGAAAACGATCTACTTTAAAGGAGAAAAACATGAGTAAAAACTGCACAACTTCTGTGTGTTAAAAACAGTGGTTACCAGAGTTCCCTCTGTGACACAAAGGGATAGGTGGAGTCTCTGCAGTACCAGAATGGAGGTTCGATCCCCAGCCTGGCACAGTGGGTTAAAGGATCCTGTGTTGCCACAGCTGCTACACAGGGCACAACTACGGCTCAGATCTGATCCCTGGCTGAAGAACTCCATATGCCTCCAGGCAGCCAAAAAACAAACAAAACAAAACAAAAAAAGTGTTACAAACGCTGGTCCACAGCTTTGTCATTGATGAATGCTGCCAACTTACATTAACAATAATAATAATCGTAGAAACAATGTAAGCTCGTGACTGACTTGGGCCCATTTTAACAATATGGCAAGAAAACCCGTTTTCCGAATGACAGCAGTTTGTGTATATTCTCATAGTTCTGAGCAATCTGTTTCTCTCAACCAAGATTTGCAAACTCGTGGCTCTCAGGCTGAATTCAGGCAATCCATCGATTTTGATTTTCCTTCACCGTGTTTTAAAAATCTGGAAATTTTACCTAATTTCTCATTTTTTCTTGAGGAAAAACAAACACACACACAAAAGATGGGTCCCCATTCTCAGGCACTAATCCATGGAAGCTGAGGGGGAAAAAAAGTGACCCCTTTAGATGAGCCATGAGCTTTTCTCTTCCAACTCCCCACCCCTCTCTATGGTCTTCTGTGTTCCTCACTTCACTAATTTACTTGGCTGCTTGGTCTCATGAAGCATTGAAGCCGGTAATTCTAGCTGTAAAACAATGATGGCTACCCCTGAAAATCAGTCTGCTACAGCTGGGGGCCCTTTCAAGAAAACCTGTTTGAACCGATAGCCTGGAAACACTGCAAATATTCATCACTCCTGCACTGCCCCGAAGCCATCATCTGACCGAGATCCAAGCATTCTATGCTGTAGTTTTCCAGGAGTGGGAGAGCAGAGAAGGGAGTTCATTTCTTTCATTTTTACCAGAAGAGGCTTTTGATGATCTTTTAAAGCAAGGGATCTCTTTTTTTTTTTAATTTTTTAAATATAGTTGACTGACAATGTTCTGTCAATTTCTGCTGTACAGTAAAGCAACCCAGTTATGCACACACATACATTCTTTTTCTCTTGTTATCCTCCATCATGTTCCATCACAAGTGACTACATACCCAGCATGATCTCATCACTAATCCACTCCAAATGCTATAGTTGCAAAGAAGTCTTCAATGTAATTGCCCTCTAAAAACAGATAAAAAGAAAATTGCCCTGGTTCCCTCTAAAAACAGATAAAAAGCCCACCAGGAAGCACCCCAACAGCTTAGTGAAGCCCAGCCTTCCTCTCTGAGGCAGTCTCTTGGGCATCACCAAGGGCGTGCAGTGAAGTGTGTGTGGGTGGCTGTTTGAAAAAAATCACAGACTGGAGTTCCCGTCGTGGCTCAGTGGTTAACGAATCCGACCAGAAACCATGAGGTTGCGGGTTCGATCCCTGGCCTTGCTCAGTGGGTTAAGGATCCGGCGTTGCCGTGAGCTGTGGTGTAGGTTGCAGATGCGGCTCGGATCCCGCGTTGCTGTGGCTGTGGCAAAGGCCGGCAGCTACAGCTCCTGTTAGACCCCTAGCCTGGGAACCTCCATATGCCGCGGGTGCGGCCCTAGATAAGGCAAAAAGAAAAATCACAGGCAGAGCAGTTCCTCCACTTGAGAGGCTCCAGTTACCAGTTCTTCTGCTAGAACCACTGAGTACCTTGGTTAAATGTAGAGGCCAGAAAAATCAGATTCGGAAGTGTCCTGGAGGACCGTCTACACCGCCCTGAGTAGTTTACAGTCAGCCCGTGGTATCCGCCCGAGTTCCGCATGCTCTGACTCATCCACTCGTGTAGGATTCAAAGATACAGAGCACTGACTGCACTAGGCCAGTTTACACACAGAACTTGAGCGTCCGCGGATTCTGGTGTCCATAGTGGGTCCTGTAACCCGTGATCCCTGGCAGATTTTGAGGGTCGACTCTCTACACAAGGAAATGGTTTCCCAAAAGGTAGTGACTTAGGCAAACCGAAACTCTAGCCAACGGCAGAATGAGGCCTCCTTACGCTTCATTTAATGCTGTGAAACCCTAGAATGAGCCAAGGACCTTAAGCAAAAAGGAACTTCAATTACAACCCAAACATTAATCTTCTTCTCCCAGAACCTGGGACTCTGAATTTTGGCATGGGAATAAAAAGGAAAAAAAAAGAAGATTCAAAGGTTTTATTTGAAAGGATTAGCCAATTTTCAAAGAGTGGGAAGACACCTTGGGCTCTCTCTCCTAGGATTCAGGTCATACATATTTGGGTGGGATTTTAGTTTATAAAATACTTCCACACTTAATGGATCCTTATAATTGACCTTGAAGGTGGGCTGGAACATGTATTCCACAAATAAAGAAACTCTGGGCTGGGAAAGGTGAAATGACTTGCCCACAGTCATACAGTTGGTACGTGAGTGTGACAAGAAGGAGATCCCCTTGAATCATCAGCCACCATGTTACAGCTTTTTTTCATCACATCCCATTTGTCCTATTAGGGAGAAACAGAGAGCTTTTTCATTAGAAGCACCTGAAACTCTTCAAATGAAGGAATGAGGACCATTAAAAGGTCCATAACGATTAGTAATGTTGTTTATCAAATTCCTATTTTCAGAGCAAATGTCATTTTTGTGAGAATTATCTAAACCCACAGTTAAATTTACACAAAGCAACCATGCAGTGGATAAAGACACCACTCCCCTACCGTATGAAAACCCAACATTCCTTCCACTGACAGAGGGCCATATCGACCAGAAGCATCAAACAAATGGCCAAGCCATAAGTCTGCGGATGAAGATATATACTCTAAAAATGAAAGCTCCCTCATTAAAGCAAATACTTGTTAGTGTGGCCACATGTATTTATGTTCAGTTTTCAACATTTTTCTCAAATATGTAATACTTTATATGTTTTTTTCATGTCAGTAACTTCTCCCTCAATTCAGATTAAATTATTTGGTTGTTATTTTTAAAAAGAAAACTTTCTTCCCATTTTGGTTTGGTGGTTTTTTTTTTTTTTTTGGAATGTCTGAAATGCCAAGGTTTTGAGATGAGGCTTCAAAGGTCAAGTAATAAACGCCCCATAAAATAAATGAGTAACGGTTATATACACCATTGCCGTATTTTCAGTAATGCTGATATAAAGCTATATACTGTACTTTGTCAATTCCCATTCATCAAGTTCCAGAAATATTAGAAAATCATTATGTCTATGTTGAGTTTGCAGATAATACTAACATATAAGTCAAGACTGAAATATGGTAATCAGAAAAACAGTTGAAAAGTGTCAATGAACTGTAAAACACCCGTGGTGGTATTTGTGAAGCCTGAATCAGAGCTAGCTGAGTAAAGAGATGAGGATGTGTGTCTTGGTCACAGGCTAGCAGGGGACAGTGACAGAGTGAGGTTCCAGCACAGAGATGGGGAGCTCCCCAGAGCTCCTGAGCATTTGCTGAGCTCCTGAGATCTGCCCCCTTATCTCTGAAGATGGCGGTGGTCATCCAGACAAAGCCTGCCATCCATCAATCTGGAGTCTTCTTCAGACAGCCTCTGTCTGTTGATCAGAGGAAGACTTTGGAGAATCAGGACTGCATTATCAGGACTTTGTCTGTGATCTGAGCAAGCCACTGAACCTTTAACTTTTCACTTGGCAGAAGCATATATGCTGGAAAAGTCCTGACAGTTCATTCATTTTGCTCCATCCTGGAGCCAGCTGATGTCTGACTGGGGAGACCCGCCCTCTTTGATGTTGTCCTCTTTTGAGAGAGCCCTGCTGTGCAAAAAATTTTATCCCTCCAAATTAAAGAGAAATATTTCTGCATCCAGCTGTTAGCTGTGACATGTTTGCCATTATTCAGGGCACTGGCTTGGTGCCATCCACGGGCTCAGCTGCAAACCTATCTTTCTCCCTCTCCTCCATCGCAGCAATAATATCCACACTGCACAACTGTGTCCAGTGTCCACACAAGGTCCTCGCCGAAAAGGAAAATACCGCTAATCCTACATGGCTAAGAAATGCCTTGGAAATATTTTCATGCAACAATTTATTTTTCATTTCCTTTTCTTCTTTTGTATATCACCACTGATGTCTTTCACAAAAAAAGAATTTCATAAAATTCTGTGCCATAAGCCACCCATTTAAATATTGCTTCAGTTCAGTGTTTTTTTTTTAAATCGTTTTAATTAAAGTAACCAACAAGAAGTCCTGACCTCTAGTAAATACACTTACAAATGAAATGAATTTGGATCCTGTGAAAACTTGTTTCACGTGTACTAAGCCCACATTTAAAAACGGACCTTTGTTCAGTGGAGAGAACTCTGTGTAAATGAAGAAAAACTCTCATGAAAGCTTGAATAAACATTTAGATCTAAGCAATCAAGAAAGCCTGTATCTTCCCCTGTTTTTTAAATACCACTGGGGGCTTATAAAGATTGCTTCCATGAATTGTGCGTATTATAAACAAAGGGCAGCTCACAGTATTACCACGTTTTTCTTCATATACTGAGATGAATGAGCAAAACACCTCAGTTTCCAGCTACCCTCCCACCCTGGCCCTTCTCTGTCTTCTCTCTCATTTTTACTGTTGCTGAAGCGGAAAGGGATCCGTGGAACCAGATCCCAGCGCTGAGCATCAGAGAATCCCGCCCCGCCGCTGATCTCAGACTCTAGCCATCAAGCATGGCTACTCTCCATCTTCTCTCCAATCAGTGAGAGGTGGGATTTGAAGAAGACCAACAACAAGAAAACCATGCTCTATGTGAAAAAGTAGCAATTCTGGAAAACTACACCACAGGGAAATCTGAATGAACATAACTTCTACAGTTGGCAAAACAGAGCCTTAGTGTTCCACTGAGCAGGAAAGGGGACCATTATTATTAACATTATTTTTAAATAATGTTATTATTATTTAAATTATAATTATTATTAAATTGACGTTATAATTTTTATTAACATTATTTAGTTAGAATTATTGGACAAATGCTACCAGTGTGAACTGATGGGATGTGCACATCATCTAGGATGATACACCAAACAGTCCTACACATGCGGGCTATGAAAGAACACAGCGAAGTTACTGCACTGACGGTGGAAACCACTTGAATTCTTCTTATGGTTCATGCACTGAATCTTGCGGGGAGCTGTTTAACCCTCACTGCAGTGGAAATTTCTGGTTTATAAATTCTAAGGGGTATGATACTATACAGACCTTAAGACCTCGATGAAAACGATTAAGGATTTTATACTTCAGCATGGTAGCTACCAAAGAATACAGTTTCCAAGAAGCCGCTTGGACCGGAGCCTAGAAGCAAACCCTGATGTTAGACAGCAATCGTATTAAAAACTTGCAAGATATTAAGTGGGGACTGTCTGCAAAGAGAAGGTCCCTAAAAAAATCAGAGGCTACTTCCACATATGTCCACACACAAGAGCGTGCACACATGCACACACGTGCATGCGCGTGCACACACACACACACACGCACACACCCACCAGGCCCTGGGGCTCACCCACTTATTTTAGTAAGAACTTTCTGAAGACACAGAACGTTTGTTCCAATGAAATCATGGTTTCCTACGGTTTTACTTCTTTTCAGAGTAGTCTACAGCTTTATTTCTTCGCTGAAATGTGTCACTCTCTGAATTATTATGTTTTCCCAAGTCTACGACATTCTTTTCCTAACCACACCAATAAAGAGTGATTGTCAGACACGCTTTATTAAGGGGAAAGTGACCATCTGACGAGGGTAGAAAACATATTTTCAGATCTTAAATAACTTAGGAGACATTCCTTACGTCAAGTTGGGACAGTCCCAAGCATGCACTCAATTCCCAGTTCACACCATCATGCCCTGGATCACAGCAGAATGGAAGAAACGAAATCAAGCTGAGAGTCAAGCTGCTTGAGAAGGTGAGAGTGTGAAGGCTGCAGCAGGTCTAGACCAAGTGGTCCCCAGGGAGAGGCCTCTGAACTCGATGTCCTCTCTTCCAAGGCAGCTTTTACAGGAAAAAATCTTGTGAAATTTCAAGTTCGTCCTGGAGCAAGGAACATGGGAGAGCGATGGATTCTGGCTTCTGGAAACCATTCTTCTTGAAGGAGGGCTGGCACAGGTGTACAGAGGACTGAATGAACATGCCAGTCTGCCACAGATCTACCCATCAGGATCCAGAAGGTGAGGGCCGTGTGCTTTGAATGGGGACTCCCGAATTCCCAGACAGCATTTTCCCAGCAAATATTTGTTTGTTTATCTTATTTTATTTTAGAGCTGCACCTGAAGCATATGGAGGTTCCCAGGCTAGGGGTGGAAGCGGAGCTGCAGCTGCCAGCCGACCCCACAGCCACAGCAACTCGGGATCCAAACTGCATCTGCGACCTACACCACAGCTCATGGCAACACCAGATCCCCAACCCACTAAGTGAGGCCAGGGATTGGACCCACATCCTCATGGATACTAGTCAGATTTGTTTCCACGGAGCCACAACAGGAACTCCTCAGCAAACTTTCAGAAGGCAGCTACTATGTCCTGGCCACAGTTCTCAGGGTAGGACAGTAACACCTTAAGACCCAGTCCCTGCCCTCAAGTAATTTATGGCTCAGTGGGAGAGATACAGACCTAAACAAAGCAGAAGTCATTTAACCTGGCACAGACAATCCATACATTTTCCCAACCAATCTTTGATCATTTGTTGTCTAGAGGGGGCTTCCTAGGTGTAGGAAGGGCAATCTATTAACATTTTGAAAAAAGGACATCAGAACTTAGAGTGAAAGCTAGCTATTTAAATAAACTGTGGACTGTGAAGGCAGCATGAAACAAACGTTTGATTAAAACCTGCCAGGCTATAATCTCAACGAAGGCAAAGATAAAATCTGTCTTGTTTGCTATAGTGTCCCTAGTGCTTGACACAGAGCTCAGTATACTGCAGTACTTGGTGCTCAATAATTGTTTGTTGGTTACCTGGTTTGGTGGATGGTGGGTGGATAGATGGATGGACGGACGGATGGATGGACGGACGGATGGATGGATGGATGGGTAGATGAGTGGGTAGGTGGATAGATGGATGGATGGATGGATGGATGGATGGATGGATGGATGGGTAGATGAGTGGGTAGGTGGGTGGGTGGGTGGGTGGATGGATGGATGGTGGATGGATGGGTAGATGAGTGGGTAGGTGAATAGATGGGTGGTTGGATGGATGGCTCTCTAGATAAATGAATGGATGGACAGACAGAAGGATACAGGTGAGAGGGTAGGATGCTTTCTAGCTACTCAAACACTAAGGACTTGTCCATGTCTCTCTGTTCTCTGGACAAGCCAACACATCTAAGGCAGAAATGAACATCCAGCTGGGAAAATTTTAAGGAACCCAATGCTGCCCGAGAAAATGTACTTTGCCTCACTGTTTAAAATTAACACTCCTTTAGATGTTTGCCCTGAGTTTTTTGTTTTTGTTTTTCTAATTTCAGTTTTACTCGGGTATAACTGACAAATAAAACTATAAGACATTTAAAGTGTATAAAGTAGTAACTTGATACATATTGTGAAAAGATCTTCCCACACCATCTACTTAACACATCCATATCTCTCTCTGTTGTTTTTTTTTTTTTTTTTTTTTGGTAAGAACATTTATGTTCCTTTAAAATTGTCCCAGTGTCTCTGTAGAGTTGAGATCACGGCAAAGCAGCTGGACGAAGAATTCAGTCAATGGCAAGGCTAGAGGCTACCCAGAGTCTGGCACATACCTGCCTCTCTGCAGTTGGTCCCTCCTCCCATCCCAACCCCAACATGGGCCCCCTGCTGAGGGTCACTGTTACCAACCCTAGTCTTCTCTTCAGGTAACTCTTTTTCTGCCCTCCATCATGTCTCTGACCTCTCTTTCAGGGCCCAGTGCTCGCTCTCATCAGGATCCCGGTAGCTGAGATTTACACCAAGTTGTGACCACAGGTCAAGATGCTATTACTGGAAAGAATATTTGAATTTCAAGCTTTACCATCAAGTGAGGCTTGAAAGGGGGTAGGCCCTTCTAAAGGAATTTGAAGTATCATAGCTACAGGCTGAAGTTATCCTTAGGACAAATGAGAATCCCTGAGACACTTCTGTTGCCCAGATGGTCCCTTGTGGTCCTCTGTAAGAGACCCAGGGTGAGGCTGCTGACTGTGATGCTGCAGCTCCAGGACAAAGGCATAGGAGTCTTAGGAAAGGTGGAAGCTCAGAGGAGAAGATCAGGGATTCTGGGCAATCTCAGCTCCTTCTGCAGAAGAGTTTTCTGCAGATCCTCTCCAGGGGGTGCCAGCAGGGCTATTGGGCCCTCACTTATATAAAGAGCCTCAAATTTAGAGCTTTGAAGTCATCCCCAAATGAGGTTACACATACAATCACAGAGAAAGACTGATGGGATTAAAATAAGGCGGCCTTTGCACACTCTAGACTTGGGTCCTTTGACCAGACCACACTGCCTGCAGTGAGCCATAAATTAACATTTTTATAAATCCTGTAATTAACTTATGAATAGCACAATTATGTGTTTCTGGTATTAAAAGCATTAAGTTGTTAAAGGTAAACAGTTAAAGTATATCACTGTTTTTGTAACCCTGTTTGGGTAGTTTTTCATTTTTCCATATATCAAGAACTTCAAAAAAAAAAAAAAGAAGTGGAAGTAGCCCAGGTCTCTACACAGCCCTGGTCAGGGCATGTTAATAAAGCTCCTTTGACACTTAGGCCTGGGGGCTGGCAAGTGTGCTGTCGGCCCTGGGACACGGTGCTTTCCCACAGAGAGACAGTCCTGTGTTCCTGGATAGGCGGTCAAGTCCTCAAGGCATGACTCCCCAGAAATGCAACCAAGAGATGTATCCACACCTAAAGTCGGAGCCACGCGGTCTGCAAATCCTCTGGCCAGAGAAGGTGTGACTAATGTCGGCACCCAAAGAAATGCAAGCCCCTAAATACTACATTGTTAGAAACCGCAAACAGGAGCCTGTCCTGCATGCCCATGACTTTTGTTTGCCTGGCGGAAGGAGGAGGGAGTGGGATGAACCGGGAGTCTGCGGTTAGGAGATGCATACTGTTGCATGTGGAGTAGATAAACAATGAGGTCCTGCTGTATAGCACAGGGAACTATATGTCTAATCACTTGTGATGGAACATGATGGAGGATAATGTGAGAAAAAGAATGTGTGTGTAGGTATATATATATATATATATATGTGTGTATATATATATAAAACTGGGTCACTTCGCTGTACAGCAGAAATTGATGGGACATTGTAAATCAATTATAATAAAACATTAAAAATAAACAAAAAAGAAACTGCATGCTTCTTAATTTTAGACAAGACTTAGGATTCCCTTCTTTCCACAAGAAGCATGCGAGGGCCAAAAGAAAGGAGCGGAAAGAAGTCGCCTACACTGGGATTCAGAGAGAGGTTTCAGGCAAGGCTACAAACGCCTTGAATGCCAAGAAAATAGTGCGCGTGCACGTGAGTCATCTGGGAAGAAGGTCTGCGGGTTTTAGCGGAGCCGCCAACGGGGCACGTTCACGCATGCGCACACGCGAGAAAAAAAACTACTACCAAATTCTAAGCATTCGGATAAGAGAGTATATGTTCAGAAAGAAGCAGAGATGAGATGACCCGTGGATGAACCAAAATCCTTGAGGTGTTTAATGTCCTTGCGAGGAGGTTCCCTTTAAAGACTGATAGGTTTCTTTGGGTCTCTCAATGATCTGATCTCATTCTCATTTCTTCTCTCAAGCTACAGAATCGATCCCTTTACTGGACTTTCATTTTGTTTTTATTGTGATTTGTTTTGTTTCATTTTGTTTTTATTGTGATTGTGTTTTGTTGATTTTGCCTAAAATCTCTGACCACGTTTTCATGGCTACTAGTAAAGTCAACCGAACTAGAAAGCCTTTGGTTGATTCATAAAACAGATGTTGAGTTTAGAGATGATGTCAGTGGGCCAGATTACATCCAGGAGCTCAGTGTTTCTGCTTGGTGGACGTGAAGCATTATGGATTTTGTGAGCCAATGGTTATCAGTACTGCAAAGCAATCCCTTTCAGCTTTGGTCAAACTCCTTGATGCCACCGTTTTTTGCTCACTAAAAAGAAAGTATGTAATCACACTAAATGAGCCCACCCAATAGAACTTGCTTTGTAAGCTATAGAGTTTTTACAAATTAAGGCTTTGTTTACTTTTACATTGCATTGCTTAATTTTATAAATTAAGGGCTTATGTCTTTTTATTTCCTAACTAGTTCACTGGCAGATGAGCTACAAAACAGGAACCCTGGGGCACTAATTCTTATTTAGCTAGTACTAACGTTGTGATATAGACAACCTTCACGAGGATGAGGGTTCAATCCCTGGTCTGGCTCACTGGGTTAAGGATCAAGCATTGCCATGAGCTGTGGTGCAGGTTGCAAATGCAGCTCGGATCCCGCATTGCTGTGGCTGTGGTGTAGGCCAGCAGCTACAGCTCCGATTGGACCCCTAGCGTTGGAACTTTCATATGCCGCAGGTATAGATCTAAAAAGAAAAAGAAGAAGAAGAAAAAAAGAAAGAGAAAGAAAGAAAAAAGAAAAGAAAAAAAACGTAAGATTTTGCAGATTTTGGTAAAAAGAAGACACAGTAATGGAATAGAATCAGGCAGCCTGGGCATGAATGTTAGATTCAGAAATTAGGACCTGTGTCATCCTGGACAAAACACTTACCTCTTTTGTAAGGTGAGGAAAATGTTAATGCAACTTTAGAAGGTTTTTATGAGGATGAAATAAGATAATCTATGTAAGTTTCTGACACACAGTAAGTGCTCAACAAATAGCTCTATTATCGTTGCTTTTTACTGGCTGGTTTGAGTTTTCCCTTCCAAAACAAATCTCCCTCTACTTCAAAATTTCTGAAAAACTAAGTACAGAAGAAAATGACAGAAAATTTTTGACCCTTGGGTATTGTGCATTAAGTGGAACTGGCAGAGAAGGAATCAAATCTCAGCTGTATGACTCTGAGCAAGTTGCTTAAGATTTCCAAGTTCATTTTCTCACGTGAAAAACAACAACAGGCTGTGCTAGGATTGAGAGGAATAATGCACATAACAAGGACTGAGAACAGTCTTGGGCATGCAACTATGAAAAAGAATAACTAGAAAAATAAAAACTTTTTTTGTAGTTTAGTGACCCTGTTATTTTAAGTACTAAAAGCACCAAACAGAAACAAATTCTGAACAACCTCTGTACAACTGTTTTGAATTAAAAACATAAATGCCAAGGTACTCAATAATGTTTAAAATATTAACTGAGGCACACTCAAACTTGAAAATAAGTTTCCACATCATCTCAGTTATATCTCATTCTGTTGAATCACATTGTATTTCCTTTTAGGTTAAAATAATAGTTTAAAGGTGGGAAAATAATTCTACTTCTATATCCTCAAAGGAACCAGAATCTGACATATATATATTCTGCAGAACAATTCTGAGCTTGATATATAGTAACCCAAAACTGGGCTATATAACCAAAGAAGTATAATCATGAAAAGCTTCATAGAATTTATATTTTCCTCTATTTCAATAGAAATATTCCATTTCTAGAGTCACCCTTGTAACAACTACCAAAATTAACCCTAAAACATCCTTACTTCATTAAAAAAAGTTTTATCTTAGAACTTGAGGTTCGGAGTTCCCTTCGTGGCTCAATGGTTAACGAATCCAACTAAGAACTATGAGGTTGCGGGTTCGATCCCTGGCCTTGCTCAGTGGGTTAAGGATCCGGCGTTGCCGTGAGCTGTGGTGTAGGTTGCAGACGCGGCTTGGATCCCGCGTTGCTGTGACTGTGCCGAAGGCTGACAGCTATAGCTCCTGTTAGACCCCTAGCCTGGGAACCTCCATATGCTGCGGGTGTGGCTCTACATAAAAGGCAAAAAGACCAAAAAAAGAACTTGAGGTTCAATATAAATGAGGGTATATGACTGAGGAAATAATAGGTCAATTTAAAAAGTTAGCAATAATAATACCTATAACTATGATATATTTAAGGATTATCAACTGGCTGTCTCTTGAACACTTAACTGTTTACAAACCAAAGTCCCAGCAAGAGTAAACAGGTCTCACAATTTCACACACCAGAGGGAAGACTGAATGCAAAGACTTTGTCTCATTCCTAATGCCCATTTCTCAGAACTCTGCTTTCATTAGAAAGCAAAATTATACAGTCTTACCAAGATATGTGCCATTATTTAATCAAGACATTTTTCTATAAACCATATTTACATTTCTTTTGCAATAAATTAAATGCATGTCAAATTCTAAATGGCATAATTAAAACCCAGCAAAAATATTTTTTTCTTAAAATTGTACCACCTTGTCTTGCTAAGAAACTGCATGAATCTTGACTAGTTTGTACATTTTTCCTTTCAAGGATGTGACCATTGGAGCTGTTACATCATATAAATAAATTTCAAAGATGGTATTAATATAAAAACTATATCATATAACCCTAAAAATTTAATATAGCTGCCAGGGCAATAACCAGATCGTTTTCCCAAACAAATATATATTCCATCATGTCATTTTGAACTTTCTCTGACCTTTTTTTTTAAAGAAAGAAAACTACAATTGAGACCAAATGTTTTGTGAAAGAAAATACAGACAAGCTGATTTGGTCAAGCACAGATAATTTCATATTAAAGATGTTCTTGTATCTTAGAACTTAACTCATTTTTTTCATAAGCATGGTAATTCGATACAATTATGATCTGAAACGATAATGTCGTTTAGGAAATCTATGCGCTTACAAGCATGCTTAGGGTATTTCTGAATGGTTTGATACAAACCGTGACTACCAATGGTACAGCTCCTTTCTAAAAAAAAATCAAATGTGGGGCTTACTGTGGTTTGAAATAAAGACCACAATTATGTCAGCATCTTTTTACAAACAAATTCCAAAAACATTTACATCAAACAGAGTCCATTCTTGCAGCATCCTTTTGCCACCCACCCTTCCCCTGTCCAGGTCAGCCTCCCCCATCACTCAGCCCAACCCTTGTGCTCCTCTCTCTTCTGTTTAGTTCCACTCATGCTGGCTCCAGAATCTCTGCCTTCTTTCAGTTCAGCTCTACACCTGTAATAAAACTCCAAGTCCCCCGGTTTCCACATCTTCAGCATTGATTGGATCAGTCAGTGGAATCACAACAGTACATACAATGACTTTATAGAAATAAATAACCAGGGCCCAGCACAGCCCGCACAACCTCAGGGAAGGTTGTGTCCCCCAGGATGCATTCAGCACACACCAGGAAGGAAAAGACACTCCACGACCCTTTCAAGACCCTGTGACCTACACCGCCTGTATTCTTCTCTCTCCCAAGCTCACCACGTCAGGCTACACAGGCAAGACATTACCCCCAAAATGGGTACTAATTTTAATACAACGGTAAGACCTAACTTTTACTAACTATTCTCTGTAAATGACCAGCTGCGCTTCTGAACCATCCACATGAGGACATGAGCTCACATACCACCTAAAAAAGAAACTGGCTTTCAGAATCTACCACGAGATTCCAAGTTAGACTTTAAAGCTGATTTGAGCCAGGCTAGATCCCTGATTTGAGGGATAGTAAACTATTGTCCTTTTTCTTGTCAAAGAACTGCAAATTTAATATGAGAATTTCATGCATTTAGAAAACGGCCTATTGCCCTTTGATTGGGAGGTGGGGGAAGGTGGAGATACGGTGCTTAACAAGGGTTGGGAAGAGCCTGTCACTCCTCCATGAGCCCAGCTGACATTTCCAAGGCCTCCCTCCATGCCTGCAACACCAAGCAACAAACAGCACGCACAACCGCAACAAAACCAAGCATCTGTTATCTAATATGCCCAAATCTTGAACATTCTGATTACAGTCTGCTTTGCTTTAAGAAAACGTGATATAGAAATACCCACATTTATAAGAGATAAAGCGGTGATTTTGTGCAACAAAAGGCTTCACGGGTTTTCCTTAGAATAGTCGCCTTCTGCAGAGCCCTCAAGGGTAACTCGAATCAAACAAATGCAAAGTATATATAACATTTCAAAACCACAGCGACTGTGTGAAAGAGGGCTTACCTGTGTGCACAGAGATAAAGAGATGATAGGGCACTCCCAGGCTGTGCTGAAAGTGAATGGGTAAATGTGCATCTGCCTGTGATAAGATAACCACGCTATCAGGACCATTCCCGACATTTGGGTTTTCATATCTGCCTTTCCCTCTAAAGTGCGTCTCACACTTCCCTCAGCTCAGGGCCACTGCCAATGACTACTGCGCCCCTTTGCCCTTAGGATTCCAGAAGAGGATGTCATGTGATCTCTAATATCCCTTTACTCATTTTTTTTAAGTTACTAGAATCGGAAAAACTCCTCAGCTGAAGAAGTCCCTTATCTTTGGACATACAATCATGAATTTTAAAAAAGATCTTAGGCCACAGAAAACCATGCAGGCTGTCACATAGTTCTGGCCTCTATCAGTAAATGAGAAGGACAGGCGTAAACCTGGAATAGCAGGATTTCTCCTTATCTCACCGGCAGCATGAATGATTTTTGCTTTATCTTTACACTACCTCTATCATTACGTTCTTGGTGTCCTTTTTAAAATGGCTTTAGTTCAATTTGTTCACGTTCCTTAGTCTCACCGTAAGCAAAAATGTCTATTATAATTGTGGGTTTGTTGTAAACTACTAATATTACTACTTTAATACCACTAATCCTATAATAAGTTTAATACTATTCATCTAGTAGTATTGAAAACATTTTTCTATTTCCTACCTAAAATCGTTTAAAATAGAACAACATGCACACACTTGGGGCAAACATTGCCTGGGGAAAATAAACCCAGCATTGGCTTCCAAAGCCAGCTCTGCCCTATGTTATGTTATATGTGACATAAGGCAAGTAGTTTCAAGCTCTGTGGATCTTCTGGTTTGCTCAGCCATAAGTAAAATGTCAGGGATTTTCCAAATTCTTTTTTTTTTTTTTGTCTTTTTGCCTCATTTGGGCTGTCCTCGCGGCATATGGAGGTTCCCAAGCTAGGGGTCTAACAGGACCTGTAGCCACCAGCCTACGCCACAGCCACGGCAATGCGGGATCCGAGCCGCATCTGCAACCTACACCACAGCTCACGGCAATGCCGGATCCTTAACCCACTGAGCGAGGCCAGGGATCGAACCCGCAACCTCACGGTTCCTAGTCGGATTCGTTAACCACTGTGTCATGACGGGAACTCCAATATTCCAAATTCCGAAGGGTGATGATCCCAGACCCCTAGGGTGATCTGTACAGTCACCTTGCACAGAAAGCCGGAACAGAAGCAGATCCAGACCTTGGGTTTCTCAAGCCCCAGTTCAGCGCTCCCCCATTCACAGCCCACCATGCACACAAAGCGGTGTTGAAACAGCAAATATCTACCGAGCGTACTTTGTGCCAGGGATGGCGCCACGCACGTACCATATATTATCTCGCTTCATCTTCACAACCATCCTTGAACCGACTTCACAGAGAGGAGATAGAGACTGAGGTGTGAAGGGAAGAAGCATGCATGAGATGATGGGGTTAGCCAGGAAGCAACGGAGCTGGGAATTGGAGCTCCAAGAGCCTGGCTGTAGTGTGGGGTTTTGCCACCATACTACACTACCAATTTGGGGTGTCCCTCAGCTGCTGAGGTTTCCATGCACAGTTTGCTGATAGAATCGTGAGGGCACGAGGGGAGCAGTAGGAGAGGTAGAGAGAGAACAAAAAAGTCATGAAAAGTGAACTACAGCTGGAACGTGATAATGAAACTGCAAAGACACTGCAACGTGTATACTTTTGCCTAAATTTAGCATAAATGATATCAGTAACACTGTGGGGGTTTTTTGTTGTTTTTTTTTTTTTGTCTTTTTGCCTTATCTAGGGCTGCACCCGCAGCATATGGAGGTTCCCAGGCTAGGGGTCTAACAGGAGCTGTAGCCGCAGGCCTTCACCACAGCCACAGCAACGTGGGATCCAAGCCGCGTCTGCAACCTCAGGGCAACGCCGGATCCTTAACTCACTGAGCAAGGCCAGGGATCGAACCCGCAACCTCATGGTTCCTAGTCGGATTCGTTAACCACTGAGCCACGATGAGAACTCCAGTAGCATTCTGTTTTAATAGTACTATGATGAACTGAAACAAAACAATCGAAAAACATTACATCTTCACTCCCCCTGCCACCTCCTCCAAAAAGGACTCATATGAAAAAGAAAAAGGGTGGGAAAAATGTTCCAAAGTAGAGCCGAATGTACTAAAAGGTATTTGTAGTCTCTTAGATTTACTGGCTCCCTACACAATTTGTCATTAGGTAATTTTTTTTCTTTTTAACCTTTTCCTTCTTTCTACAAAAGGACAGAAAATAGTAACAATTAGAAACACTTCGGGGGGGGGGGGAATAAAAGAAACACTTTGGCCTCTTGGGTATCTACTTTGTGAAACAGTCTACTGTATTGGGTGAATAACGTATGTTTCACTGCTGGTCTTGGCCAACGCGAACCCTATAAACACATTAAAACAATTACAGGAGAAATAAAATAGAAGTGGTGTGGTTCATTTTCGGCCTACGCAGTTCACATCACAGCATGCAACAGGCCAAGGAATACATTCAAAGTTGTAGCCACATGATCACAGTCTTAAAACTTAAACGGAATGATTTTAAAAGGAGATAAAAGTCTGACTTCCTAGCACGATGGGGCTGAAAACATAGCTGTACAATTTAAATTTAAATCTTCCCCAAATGTCTCACAGGAACCCTATCCCTCTCGGGTCACAGAAATCTCTGAAAACCCATGAACATCAGCAGAACAGGGAGACTCGGCCTAACAGGAAAGTTTCGTTTTTACTGTAAGATCTTAGACCACATGCAAATATAATTTTAATGCTTTAATTTCCTTCACTTAGTGAGAGTGAAAAAGTCATAAAAAATGGGAAAAATAGCCCTGGGCAATGTGACAGTTAACAAAACAAACTAATGAGACTCTAAAATAATTATGTTGAACTCTGCTGTCCAAATGGATTGGTCTGGTTATTTTAATATTTGTGTAACATGGATAAATGTGTGTGTTGGGGGAGGGGGGCCGTGCATGAATAGATTCTAAAGAATTCAGAAACTGGTCCAAAATTCAGCCGTTTGAGATGATTTAATGAGTTTGATAATGGGATACAGAAACTTTAATTCTTAAATCATTTGTTTTATTTCAAAGCAGTCAGGGGTGATTAATCAGCTTTAGCAATAGTTTAGTGTCTTAGATATAGTTCCTAGGGCCCTAGGCTAGGGAGATGAGCGTGATTTGGAATAATGTTGCACTACCCACAATCCTATCTACAGCAACCATTCGAGGACACACCCTAAAGTTTTATTAAATCCACAGGTCTTTAATACGAAGCTGAAATACAGCCCTCGGACATGAATGCGTAGTGGAGTCATCTCAGAGGGGAAACTCCGGCATTTACTTCGGAGCCAGTGCTGCCTTTCTGGTTTGTGTTGTTTTGTTTTGGGGAATGGCCTTAGCTTTTCCAGCATGGTGAGTTTAATGATCCTACATTGCCTTAAAGATGCTCTACTAACAGTTTTATCCCAAGGGCTGATTTCTAAGCCTTCCTCTGATCACAGGAGTACAATGTTTCCAATGCTTATAGTTTTATCCAAGTTCATCCGACATCGCTATGCACTTGTGTAGAAACTGTTTTCAAAACACTCTTCATATATTTCACCTCACTACAGTTTCCAGCCTGTGGAAATCATCCAGTTATTGCTAATTCTGGGATGATCGTGGTCCTTTTAAATCCAGACAACCATAGGGATTTGTTTTCAGCAAAAGTTTTTAATTTCTTAAGGAGAACAGGGACCGAGGAGTTTTGCTTAAAGAATAGTTTGACTTTTTTTAATGCATGTATTTGGTACAATCAGGGTGTCTTCCTATCCTGCAGAGGCTGAATACGCCGACCACTGCAAGTTAAACGTCCCTGCACTGCTTAGCTTCTTAAAACACTACGGTCTTCTATAACATTCTATTATACATCCCCGCGTGTACAGCAATATCTGGAGATGAATCAATTTATTGAAATCTACTTAAAGAATTAATTCCTGGGAGTTAAACTACACAGACTCTTTAGCAGAAATCTTAACTGAAAATTATTGCTGATGTGACGCTTATAATTTTTATGGCTGCTTACAGATATTCTGACTTAACTTCATTTAATGAAGCCATTTTATGACAAACTCATGAACCAATTCGGGTCCTTTCAAATATAAATTAAAATATGCCCATAAATTAGCTTTCTGTGAGCTACGATAATCAAAATGCTTTCCAAATAGATGGAGCGGATCAAGTAAATCTATCTCCTTATACCAACTCATATTTTGTTAACAGATGGTACCAACTCTCTTCATTAAAGTAGGCTTGATCAGTTACCTTGAAATTATCATGTACATGCTAGTTTGAAGTGCTAAAACAAAGATCCTGTTAAAAAAAACTTAACTGATTTTGAATGCATCCACATTCTTTTTGGTATTACACATTAGAGCTAAAGTCTCCAATAATTAAGGTCATTACAATTGTTAAGAAAAAGAGAACAGGGAACGCAAATGTACTGGTAAAAATCATGCTAGGAAAAATATTATGTAAACCTCACATTTATTTTTCAGTCCATTTTGAGTTTTTACAAGGGAAAAAGAACTACAACTTGGCTGACAATGAGAGAAAGATCTTTAGTAAAAAGACAGAGTGACTTTGAGTTGCTGGAACTCTTTATACAGAAGTAACCCAAAAGTCTGTAAAGTGATTCTTAACTGGTGTGATTAAAAGAGGGTAATTAATAAATGACAAGACAGAATGAAAAGTTCGTTGTGGCATTTGATAAACCACCCAAGAAGTTAAATCAATGCTTTTCTGTTTAATTTCACTATTTGTTTTTCCATTTGAGCTGCCAATTTTTTAACATGCTGCAGAAAGAAGAGAAACTTTCCCTTTTTATTTTTTTGATTGATAAACATCACAGATTTTTGTTTCAAGTCAACTGAACTTTTTCAAGACGATCCTTGCATTTGCTGCCACACTTCTGGTGAAGCCATTATGCCATCAGAACTCTTTAAATAGTCCCCCTTTTTTAGCGACTTTGACAAGAACACCATAACAGTTCATATCACCCTTGACCTTCAACGTGTATATCATCTTGTCGACATATAAACAAACACACTATTGGTTGTGTTTTAATAGATTTTGTAAATATCAAGATCCAATTTATCAAAAGGTTCACCCTAAGTGACAGCTCTGGATTGTATTTGCAATGCTAATTATGACTTCTAATGAAAAAAGATATTTTGGTTGTGTTTTGTTCTTTTGTCTTTTTTTTTAAAGAAATTGTGATAAGCTACCAGAACTACTATTTTTTGGCTTTTTCTATGATTTAAGCTTTGACTCTGAGACCATGTTGAAAAGAGAAAACTATTGAAACTACCAGTATTATCAAAGGCGGTTCTTTTTCTCAGTTATATGAAGAATTCATATGAGATTCCTACACTCTCCATAGTTTGGCAAAATGTGTATCCTATGATAATAACACTACTTTGTTTTAAAAGGAAGAGGAAATTATGACAAATTAACACTATTTTTGCAATATTTATAGCCACTTTACACTAGGTGTCGCTGACTCTATCTTTTTTTCCAAAACATGAAGAGTATTATCAGTATCCATGTAGGCTCCCTCCTTACAAGGCCTTTTTATTTACTAAAAATAAAATTTAAAAATTTTTATCTTCAGTAAATAAAAAGGTGATAACCATAGGAATATTGTGCACTTCCAGGGCTCAGAGAATTGGATAAACACTATGTCCCATTCATCAGAAAACAGTCTTCTAGACAGAATTTTTAAACATAACAAGTAAGACTTTATCCAAGTTCAACAACTGTAAAGATGTAAGATCTACATGCTGGCAAAATAGGAAAAAAAAAAGTTAACAAGAGCTAATGTATCTGAGAGAGAAAATGTTTAACAAATGATTAAAACCTCTAAAGTAATGGTGTTAAGAAAAAGGCAGGGGCCTGCCAAGGATACCAACCTGAGTATACACATGTGTGTGTGTATGTATTCCACAATTCTACCATGTAGAAATCACCCTCGGAAACTATCTTGTGTTGCCACATTTCTCTGGGTCTGGGCCAAGCACTCAGCCCAAAACACGGATGCATTTAGAAGCATTCAAAGCTTCCCGAAACGTCCATGCACTTTGAGAGTGCTTCACCCGAGATACGGGGTGACATACCTGCTCTTCCGAAACACTAAACAAGGAAACCCATTAGAAAGTACTTAGAGAACATCCAGGATCTGGAAACTTCTCTCTGATAAGTTAGGAGGAGGAAACAAACAAACAACAACAACAAAAAAATAATTCGTTGTTCCTTCGACAGAGGAGTTTGTTTATCCTCCTTCTGTGAAGGCTGAGCCAGCAATAATTCTAATTTTGAAAGGCCCGAGGTGTGTCTCCACATTTATGGATCCCATGTGTTAATGGTCGGGATTCTCAGTGCTGGAAAGACCACGGGGTAGGAATTGATCTCAAGCAATAGACAAAGGAAGTTTGGATCTCTCTACATGAATGTTTCTAAGTATAACACACAAAAAGTTAATGTACAGGCATGAGTCTACTTAATAAAACTGTACTGAACACTGGAAATGTGCTGAGTAGATTCCTTCCTTTTTCATTTTTTTTTTCATTTTTTAAAGTTGTATTGATGTAAGTTGATTTACAACACTGTGATAATTTCTGCTGTACAATAAAGTGATTCAGTTACACAAATACACACATCCAAGAGTAGACTTCAATGAGGATTAAGATGGCAGAACAGAAGGACTGGAGCTCAACTTCTCTCCCGAAAAACAGCAAAACTACAACCAAGTGCCGAGCAGCCTTCAATCGAATGGACTGGAAACTTCCAAAAAAGATATTCTACTCCACAAGACAAAGAGGAGACCACATCAAGAGGTACGAGGGGCGATTACATGATAGAAGCAACCCCATACCTCCCGGGTGGGAAGCCCCACAGACTGGAAAGTAACTGCATCACAGAGACTCAGCTACAGGACTGAGAGTTCTGAGGCCCACGTCAAAACCCCATGCCTGGGGATCGGGCACAGGGTGAAAGAGCCCCCAGAGCATCGGGCATTGAAGGCCAGCGGGGATTGTGTGCAGGAGCTCCACAGGACTGGGGGAAACAGAGACCCCATCCTTGAAAGGCACACACAGACTTTCAAGTGCACTGGGTCCCACGGCAAAGCAGTCTCCATAGGAATCCGGGTGGAACCTTGCTGCAATTCTTGGAGGATCTCCTGGGAAAATAGTTGTGACTGTGGCTTGTTGTGGGGGAAGGGCATTGGAGGTGAAGCTCTCCAGAACATTCATCAGCCTGTATTTCTCTGGAGGGGGCCATTCCTGGGAAAATCTTGTCCCCCCCCCCATCAGCGCTGAGAAGCCCCAGGCCAAACAATAATCCAGGTGGGATCGCAGCCCCACCCATCAGTAAACAGGCTGCCTAAAGACCCCTCAGGCACACAGCCAGCCTCTAATCTCATCCAGAGACAAAGCCCCATCCATCAAAGGGATAGGAATCAACCCCACCTACCAGTGGGCAGGCATCAGTCCCACCCATTGGGAAGCCTACAGCAAGGCCCGCTCATACCAACTTTAGTCACAGGGGAGGCAAATGCCAGATCTAAGAGAGGCTACAACTCTATTGTTGGCAAAAAGGTCATCACACCAAAAACCTATAAAAATGAAAAGACAGAAAACTATAACACAGATAAGGGAGAAAGAGAAAAGCCCAGAAAAACAGCTCAGTGATGAGGAGATTATCAGTCTCTCAGAAGGAGACTTTAGACTGTTGATGCTGAAGATGATGCAAGGCATTGGAAATAGATTGCAGGCAAAGATTGATCACTTACAGGAAACACTGAGCAAAGTAATACAAGCTGTAAAAATTAAACAAGAGATGCAAAATACAATCACTGAAATAAAAAATTCCTTAGAAGCAGCCAACAGTAGAATACAGGAGGCAGAAGAACGAATCAGTGAGGTGGAGGACAGATTAGTGGAAATCACTAATGCAAAAGAGAAAAGAGATAAAAGATTGAAAGCAAATGAGCTGAGTCTCAGAGAATTCTGGGATAATGTTAAACGCACCAATATCCATATTATAGGGGTGCCAGACGGAGAAGAGAGAGAGAAGGGGACAGAAAAAATATTTGAAGAGATAATAGCCGAAAACTTCCCTAATATGGGAAAGGAACCACTCAGTCAAATTCAGGAAGCGCAACGAGTACCATATAAAATAAACCCAAGGAGGAACACCCCGAGACACATATTAATCAAAATGACCAAAATTAAAGACAAAGAGAAAATTTTGAAAGCAGCTAGGG
>PVHT020004020.1:40863861-40919935 GCA_004024745.2 Catagonus wagneri | reverse complement strand
TGGCAGATTTTTCATCTGAAACTCTGCAGGCCAGAAGGGAGTGGCATGATATACTGAATGTGATGAAAGGGAAAAACTTCCAACCAAGATTGCTTTACCCTGCAAGGCTCACATTCACATTTGAAGGAGAGATCAAAACCTTTACAGAGAAGCAAAAGCTAAGAGATTTCTGCAACACTAAACCAGCTTTACAACAAATCCTAAAAGAACTTCTCTAGGCAGAAAAGAAAAGGCCACAACCAGAAACAAAAACACCACAAATGACAAGGCTCACCAGGAAGGGCATAGATACAGTAAAGACACAAAATCATCCATGCACAACTATGCTACCAAAATCAGAAATCGTGAGAAGAGAGCACAAATGCAGGTCACTGGAGACGCACGTGCAATTAAGAAACCAACAACTTCAAACAATCTCATTTGTATATAGACTCCTATAGCAAAACTTCAGGGTTAAAAAAAAAAGAACAACAAAAACCCCAAACAGTTAATACAATGGCAATAAGAACATACATATCAGTAATTACCTTAAATGTTAATGGACTGAATGCCCCAACCAAAAGACACAGACTAGCTGAATGGATACAAAAACAAGAAAACAGCCAATGGATCACTGAAGAAATCAAAGAGGAAATTAAAAAATACCTAGAAGCAAATGACAACAAAGACACGAAACTCCAAAACCTCTGGGATGCAGCAAAAGCAGTTCGAAGAGGAAAGTATATAGCAATACAAGCCTACCTCAGGAGACAAGAAAAAGCTCAAATGAACAACCTAACTTTACATCTAAAGCAGCTAGGAGGGGAGAAGCCAGGTCATGGAGACAACCTAAATGCCCATCAACAGAGGAGTGGATAGGGAAGATATGGTACATACACACAATGGAATATTACTCAGCCATTAAAAGGAGCGGAATAACAACATTTATAGCAACATGGTTGAATCTAGAAATTGTCATACGAAGTGAAACCAGTCAGACAATTAGACAGCAACACCCAATGCTACCACTTACATGTGGAAACTAAAGAGACACAATGAATTTCTTTGAAGAACAGACAATGACTCACAGATTTTGGAAAACCTTGGTTTTTCAAATGGGGCAATCTGGGGGGTGGGGGGATGCACTGTGGGTTTGGGACACAAAATCTATCGAATTGACTTATGATCTTTGTACACCTATAACTGAAATAAAATTCATTGTTAATAAGAAAAATAAAAAGTAAAAAAAAATACGTCAATGATTTTTTAAAGAAATGCAGTTATTTTTCTAAAAAGGGCACACACTTTGGAATGAGACACACTCGAGTTAGAATAATAATGACAGTCACTATTTACAGGCTGCTTGCTCTGTGCCAGGCACTGAGAGCATTACATGTTAATTCATTTAATCCTCAGACTGCCTTACAGAAAAGACACTACTATGATGCCCAGTTTGCCTTTAAGGCACCTGAAGCCCAGAAAGGCTAAGCAACCCACACAAGAACATACTCCTACTAGAGGACAGAGGAAAGAGTGAGACACAAACCTGGATCGTTCTAGATGAAAAACATCCGGGCACATAGTATGCACTTAAAATGATAAATAACTCTTATTATCATTGTTCATCCAGTCGACATTTATTAAAACTTGAGTATACACAGGTGACCTTTAAACAACATGGGTTTAAAGTGTACATGTCCGCTTAGGCACAAATTTTTTTCAGTAGTAAATACTATGGTATTACAGATCCGAGGTTGGCTGCAATCTCTATGCAGAACAGCAGATGGGGAGAAACTATGGATACGAGGATCAAATGTAAGTTATATGTGGATTTTCAACTGGGCAGAGGGTCAGCACCCTTAATCCCCATGTTGTTGAAGGGTCAGTTGGATCTTTGACCTCCAGTTGCTTTTATTAGGTCTACTGAGAAACATGGATAAAATTTATGACTACAATGTACCATAATGTTATGATAGATAAAGCTTCGCAAGACTTCAGTTTTTTTTTTCTTTTTCTTTTTGCCCTTTTTTTAGGGCCACATTCTCAGCATATGGAAGTTCCTGGCTGGGGTCAAACTGGAGCTACAGCTGCCAGCCTACATCGCAACCACAGCAATACCAGTTCCAATCCGCATTTGAGAACTACACCAGAGCTCACAGCAACACCAGGTCCGTAACCCACTGAGAGGGGCCAGGGACTGAACTCGCATCCTAATGGATACCCTGAGCCACAACAGGAACTCCAAGAGCTCAGTTTTTGATGATAAATGGCTACAATTAAACCACCCTCAGAGGGATGATTCAAGGATTAGGATGAATAATATGTGCAAAGTGCACAGAACAATGCCTGGCACATGGTAGAGGCTCTTAATATTAATAATATCATTTTTACCATAATGAACAGAGTATAGTAGCCTGGAATACTGTATGCTGTTAAGAATAAAGAAATACAAGCGCAAAAAAAAAGGAGTTGTTTCCGTCATGGCTCAGTGGTTAACAAATTCGACTAGGAACCATGAGGTTGCGGGTTCAATCCCTGGCCTTGCTCAGTGGGTTAAGGATCCGGCGTTGCCGTGAGGTGTGGTGTAGGCTGCAGACACGGCTCAGATCCCGCGTTGCTGTGGCTGTGGTGAAGGCCGGCGGCTACAGCTCTGATTAGACCCCTAGCCTGGGAACCTCCACGTGCGATGGATGCAGCCCTAAAAAATGACAAAAAAAAGAAGAAAAGAAATACAAGTGGAAATGCAGCTGTATCAGCTTCTCAGACAAGCTCTTGAGAGAATTAGTAATGGCTAATTAGTAATGACTATCATTTGGCCTCAATGCAATTTTTAATCTCCATAATACTGTAAACACTTTCAAGGAACACATGGACTTTATCATTTTTAAAAATCCCTAAATAAATGAAAGAATTTTTAAAAAGTCATTTAAAAAGAGATCCTCTGTGTCTGATTCTAATCCAAAAACAGATATATGCATGGCTGCATGTATTAAGAAGTGAGTTATTCCCCATGCTTGAAGATTTCCTGATACTTCAAGAAGTGTTTTAGGGCTAACTGCTGTCAAGAAAGAGATAGAGAAGGGAGGGAAGAAGGAAGAAAGGAATCAGGGAGGGAGGAAAGACGGACAAAAGGAAGGAGGACGGGAGGGAAGGACAGAAAGAAGAGCAGAAATGAAGGGAGGGAGAGTATCAGCCAGTTCAGATGCTATTTTTATAAACAGGAATTGCTTAGGTTTGAAATACTAGATTTTCTGATTCACTCTAGCTTGGATCCGAAGTGCAGCACACTTTATACTTGAGGTTTTCTTGCACATGCAATAACGTGAAGGAAGGAAGCATTGACTGAGAGCCCACTATGTGACAAGCAAACTGCTTCACTGATATAACTTAGTTTATTTAATTCTTATCAATGTTAGATAAGATTGGTATTCCTCATATTGAGGAATGAGAAAACTGAAGTTAAGAAAAGGTAAAAGTGACTTTGGAGTCAGCATACGAACAACTTGCATATTTACCAAAGCCTTATTTGTTACATAACCTCACCTGACTCTTCCTACAAAACAGCTCATTCTCATTTGTATAGCGCTGGAACTGAGAAGCTCTCACAACCACCTGTATTTAATGTGCTCAAATGTTTCTGGGTTTGTTCACAATGCGAGCTGTTTTCCTGACATTTGACTCAATAGATTTAGGATAGAACTGAAGCTTAATGAACACCCCAGGAGATTCTTACTAGGCTTAGAATTTGGAAATGCTGTCTTTTAATAATTATCTATCTATATACCAAGTCCTGAATTCAATATAATCTTAAATGGCTTCAGAATTAAGTCAAAGACAAATATCATAGAATACCACCTATATATAGAGTCTAATAAAAAAAATGATACAAAAGAACTTATCTATAAATCAGAAACAAACTCACATATTTCAAAATCAAACTTAGGACAGAGTTCCCACCATGGCTCAGAGGAAACAAATCTGACGAGTAATCATGAGCATGCAGGTTCAATCCCTGGCCTTACTCAGTGGGTTAAGGATCCGGCATTGCCATGAGCTGTGGTGTAAATCCCAGACACGGCTTAGATCCTGTGTTGCAGTGGCTATGGTGTAGAACAGCAGCTATAGCTCCGACTGAACCCCTAGCTTGGGAAGCTTCATAAGCCACACTCGGCCCTAAGAAAAAAGGAAAGGAAAGGAGAGGAAAGGAGAGAAAAGAAGAGAAAAGAAAAATCATACTTAGGGTTACCAAAGGGGAAATGATGGGAGGGGGATAAATTGAGGGGATAGGATTAACACGTACACATTACTATATATAAAATAGATAATTAACTAGGACCTACTGTATAGCACAGGGAACTCTATTCAATATTCTGTAATAACCTATAAGGGGAAAAAAGAACAGATATATGTATGTGTATAACTGATTCACTTTGCTGTACACACCTGGAACTTTAAAAAAAAAAGTTATGATTATGATAAAAAAAAACTCTTGGGAGACTAGGTTCAGGTGAGTATCTAGAAGACTAAAAAAGTAAACTTTAGAAATTCCTGTTATTGGCTAGGTATATTGTCCTTGCAATTAATCTTATTTCCTACATTCTAAGAAAATGTAGGATATATATCACCTGTTGTCCAGGAAATGCATCTTGCTTCAACAAATAAAACTTGGTTAAAACAGAATCTGAGAAACTGGTAATGTTTTAAAAAGAACTGGACTGGTTCTGATAACGTGTCCTAACCCAGGTACGGCGGTAACTGGGCTGAGAATACTTCCATAACTAATCAGCCAAGCCCAGAGAAAACACTCTTCCCAAATAGTACTAGCTCAATAGTCACTGCCAGGGGTCTCATATCTCTGTTACTACAGAGATGCTACCTTCAAAACTTTGCTAGAAAAATCACCAGCAATTATGGTCAAAAATCCCCGCTTTCAGGAGTTCCCGTTGTGGTGCAGGGGAAACAAATCTGACTAGGAACCATGAGGTTGCGGGTTCGATCCCTGGCCTCACTCAGCCAGTAAAGGATCTGGTGTTGCCGTGACCTGTGGTGTAGGTTGCAGATGAGACTTGGATTTGATGTTGCTGGGCTGTGGTGTAGGCCAGCAGCTGTAGCTCTGATTGGACTCTGGTCTGGGAACCTCCATATGACTTGGGTGTGGCCCTAAAAACAAACCAAAACAAAACAAAACAAAAAAAGCACAAAAAACAAACAAAAAAAAAAACCCCAATCCCTGCTTTCAGCCTTCTAAGCAGTCAACTAAGGACAAAGTAGGTGTCCTTTGATGTTTCATTCCCAGCAAGAGATACAGTGATTGCCATAAATGTGACATAACTCATGGAATTCTGGTCCCTCTCTTTGCCTTTATTGATTCAACCCTACGCCCTCTCAAGTTAATAAGGAGAATCGGGCCCAGTTATGCATGGACAAGAGGGAGAAGCCAAAATGAATTTGGGAGAATTTCTTGCAGATTGTTTTTTCATTCCTAGCACTTGTCTGCTGTGTCTTCTTGGTCCATACTTCTTAACTATTAAAATATAACTAATTAATAGACAACCCACAGAATGGGGGGAAAAAACTGCAAATGAAGCAATTAACAAGGGATTGATCTCTAATTTATACAAACATCTCATGCAGCTTTATAATAAAAAAACAAATAACCCAAAATGGTCAGAAGACCTAGGAGTTCTCTTGTGGCACAGAGGGTGAAGGATTAGGCACTGTCACTTCAGCAACCCAAGCCACTGCTGTGGCTTGGGTTTGATCCCTGGCCTGGGAACTTCTACATGACACAGGCATGGCCAAAAAAAAAAAAAAAAAAAAAAACGGGCAGAAGACCTAAATAGGCACTTCTCCAAAGAAGCCAAACAGATGGCCAAAAAGCACATGAAAAGATGTTTAACACTGCTAATTAGTAGAGAAATGCAAATCAAAACTACAATGAGGTATCACCTCACTCTAGTCAGAATGGTCATCATCAAAAAGCCTACAAACGATAAATACTGGAAAGGATGTGGAGAAAAGGGAACCTTCCTACTCTGTTAAGGGGAATGTAAATTGACACAATCATTATGGAGAACAATATGGAGGTTCCTCAGAAAACTAGACACAGAACCACCATATGATCCAGCAAGCCCATTCCTGGGCATATATCCAGAGAAAACCATAATTTGAAAAGGTACATGCACCCCAATGTTCACTGCAGCACTATTCACAATAGCCAAGACACAGAAGCAACCTAAATGTCCACTGACAGAGGAATGGATAAAAACGATTTGATACATGTGTACAATGGAGTGTCACTCAGCCATAAAAAAGAATGACATAATGCCATTGCAGCAGCATGGGTGGACCTAGAGATTATCATACTAAGTGAAGTCAGAAAGAGAAAGACAAATATCATATGATATCACTGATATGCGGAATCTAATAAAAAGTGATACAAAAGAACTAATTTATAAAACAGAAAGACACATATTTCAAAATCAACCTTAGGGTTACAAAAGGGGAAACTTGGGGGGGATTAACTTGGAGGATGAGATTAACATATACACACTACTGTATATAAAAGAGATAACTAACAAGGACCTACGGTATAGCACAGGGAGGTCTACTCAGTGTGCTGTAATAACCGATATGGGACAAAAGAATGGATATATGTATATGCATAACTGATACACTTTGCTATAAACCTGAAACTGCTACAACACTGTAAATCAACCATACCCCAATAAAATTTATTTTTTAAAAAAACATAAGTAATTAAGACCTTAAACTTAACATCTGTCCAGCCATAAATGACAGACTATATCTCTCATCCCGTCCCTCCAGACACATGAGCACAAGAGAAGGACATAGAGAGATGGGGACAAGGACCTATATGGTCTTGACAAGGACTTGGAAATAAGCATATGCATGCTGTTCTCTGTCATCTCTGAGAAACGACATTCTATGGTTTCTCTCCAAACCCTGCAGGATGAAGCTCAGGGTCCTTCAGACCATGAAACTCCTCTCTTTTCCGTGAGAACACTTTGGGAAACTGCCTCTTTTTCATATGTCTGAAGCCAAAAACATTTTTTTCCTAACTTTAAACATTCTTTTTCTTAACTTTCAAATCTCTCCCACACTCTCTCTCTCTCTCTGACACACACACACACACACACACAAGAGTTGCAGGAGGAAGTGTTCCATTTTGATAAACAGGTAGCTTCTTTCCTAAGCCTAATTACAATGCTCCCCACCGAAGAGTATTCATCCAGCTTACACTTTGCAAAGGAGGAGCAAGACTGGAGGAGGGAGCATGTCAAGCTGAGTTTGAATTTCTGGCAAATGGCTCACTGTATATTTCATTTCAAAGGCCCAATTATGTCTGCATAAATAAACTGTGCTACGCAGCTTGATGCATGGCCATTTGTCATATTAAAACAATAGTATCCAAAGTAAATCCCCATTAACACTGTTTAATTTTAATGCTTTGGGGTGTTTGCTACTCATATGATTAAAAAATGGAGTGATTTATGATACTACGATTTAAATGAGGCAACAAAACAAATAGACTGTGAGTCACCAGACTTAAAATGTACTACAAGTCTAGCTGAGTTAGTAGCACAAAAGGCACCCACAGCTGAAGAGTCCTTAGGTGTGTGTATGTGCAGCAGGGTGTCAGGGGCGGGGGGCAGGAGAGGGTTGGGCTTTTTGGCCATCTGTTTGTCTTCTTTGGAGAAATGCCTGTTTAGATCTTCTGCCCATTTTTGTTTTTGTGCCCATGCCTATGGCATGTAAAAGTTCCCAGGCCAGGGATCTAACCAAAGCCACAGCAGTGGCCTGGGCTGCTGCAGTGACAATGCAAACTCTGGCAGAGTTTTCAGAAAAATGCAATACAAGTCTTCAAAAAAAAATGTGTTATAAGTCTCCAGGGAAATATTTATAATGATGAGGTTCTAGCATCAGATCTTTGGGGTATACAATATGCAGTTGAAGAGAAAGCATTTTTTTTTTAACAGATCTGGATGTAAAAGCATGGATGCTTTTTCCCTTTATTTTACTTTTTTAGAAAACTGTAAGTGGAATTTATTTATTTATTTATTTATTTATTTAATTTTTATGGCCGCACCTGCAGCATACCTGGGATTGAATACAAGCAGTAGGTGCGACAGCTGTGACAACGCCAGATCCTTTAACCCACTGCACCAGGCTGGAGGTCAAATCCACGCCTCCACAGCACCTGAGCTGCTACCACTGGATTCTTAATCCACTACACCATAACAGGAACTCCTGAACATCTTTATTTTGTATGAAGACAAAAAATACAGAGCTTGAAGACATATCCTTTCAGAGGTCACAGATCAGTCTTCCAAAGTAGAGCACGTTGCAAATTAATAAGTTAATAAATGACAGAGTTGTCTAGCTTCCCAAACTTCCCTGGTCTTAACCATAAATATTCTAGACGCTGTAATGTCTTAGGCTTCACTGCTGTCAAACTTGTTTGCTTTGCTCTGGGTAAAGTCATTCCATTCCCTGATCACCGTTTTCACCTAAATCAAAGCAGTATGACTGCCAAACACAGCAAAGTTTCTGAATTAGATGCTGTATCTGTGAAAGACCAGAATCATTCCCTTTAGTGCCAGTTCTACACTGGGATATTGTCTCAAAAAGCAAATTTGGATGAATACACTTACCAGCAGAGTAATAATATTTTGCCTTAGCCCTTGAGAACCAAACTTCCTGCAAAGACTTCCATAAAAATACTTTGAGGTCTTTTAAAACAAAGCACCATATGAAGTGTGTCTAAACAGCACAAAAGTAAACTAAAATTTGGCAACATTCATTCTACCAATGTGAGTGGTTAAACTGCACAATTTAAAATCATTTCCATTGGAGTCTGAGTTATCCTGTTGGCCATCTAAACTGCAAGCATTACTTAGAAAATCACCAGATTGGCTCTTCCTGTTGTGCTGTATAAACAGTCACAAACACAAAGTATTTTGGTGTGGTAGCTCAAGATAACAGCCACACAAAACAGAGATGCACAACCCAACTTGTTTTCAAGCACATAAGGAGCGGCAGCCCAGCCTGGCAGGTCAGTCTCTAAGGTTGGCCCACCCTGGGCCACGCTAAAATTTGCAAGGGATCCTGTCTGCCCTGACTTTGCTCATTCCACTCTGATGAGCTTTCATTTGAAGACTAGTCTACTCTGAACCATGGATTTCTCCAGCTTTTGAAAGTATTCAAATACCCTAGATCTCCTTCTCCCCATCCGAACCTCTGCTGTCTCTCCTTATTTCTTTTTTAGTCACCCAATAAAGATGACCCATAGAGCTCCTATGTGACAAAGACACTGGACGGAAGGCAGCCAGAAAAGCTATGTAAGAAATCAGGAGGCACATGAAAGATCTACATCACCCAGGGCTAAAGTTTCACACTGTATCCGAGTGGTACGAGAGTTTGCATAAGAGGAGAGAGAGATCATATACCTATCACAGCATTGGTACAAATGTGGAAAGAGAGTGAAGGACAATAAAAATGGAAATCACACAACCAATTGTAAAATACTTTGTCTGCAAACCTGGGCTCTAAGGATCCCAAAGTTCACTTTACTTTGGATTCATTTTGCTCATCCACGAAACACAGCTACCTCTGGAGGTAGAACATTTCATTAGCTCTGTCACAATGTAGTACTTAAAATGACCAAACTGGATGAAAAAATTCATGGTTCTATTATCCTCCATATCTGTGACGAGAGCTGAGGGCTTTGAACTGCCCACAGGTGACATCTCTGACCTCCCAAGTGTGTTTTCCTCGGGCATGATATGCTTCAGAAAGCATAACTGAGTATAAGTGAGGTTCTACATTAAAAACCACTAGTAGGAAAGAGGGAAGGACACATAGCTGGTTTTTATAGAAAAAGACCACAGTGTAAAAAGGGAGGCAAGGAAACAAATACTCTGTAATCTACTCAGAAGAATGTAAACTGATACAACCCTTCTGGAGTGAAGTTAGACAAAATTAAAAGCCCCTAAGGTGTAAAACATTTTAGCTTAGAAATACAAAAAGTGAAACCAGGAAAACAATCATATATATGTGAAAGAATCTCTAATCTTTCTAATAGAGTATTATTCATACCAGGGGAAAAATTAACAAGACAAATATCCAATATTAGACCATACCCATATGCTGGAATACTAGGAAGCTGTTAAATTTATAGTAAAGAACGTATACTCATTAACAAAAACAATATTTACAATGTATCATGTAAGAAAGTTACCAAAAGGTTCACAATAGGATTTAAAACTTTGTTTTTTTCTTTTTAAGTTCATTGCCATAGAAAATGAGTTACAGTGAAAATATGATCAGTGATTATTTCTTTTTTTTTTTTTTGCCTTATCTAGGGCCGCACCCGCACCATATGGAGGTTCCCAGGCTAGGGGTCTAACAGGAGTTGTAGCTGCCGGCCTTCACCACAGCCACAACAACACGGGATCCGAGCTGCATCTGCGACCTACACCACAGCTCACAGCAACGCCGGATTCTTAACCCACTGAGCAAGGCCAGCAATCAGAACCGGCAACCTCATGGTTCCTAGTCGGATTCGTTAACCACTGAGCCACGACGGGAACTCCAATCAGTGATTATTTCTAAACATAGAGTATAGATAATTTTTATTTTCTTCTTACTTCTCTATACATTCTCACTTTAAAAAGTTTTTACAAAGTAAGATACCTACATATATGATGCAAATAGACTGAGAAATCTTAGTATAGATTTATTAACAGGAAATAGTAGAAGCATTCATAAGGAACAATAGTCATAAAGAGAAAAAGAAGTTATTGTGAAGAGAAACTGTAATTGCCTCAATTGTCATCCATATAAGAAGTAAGTTTCATTTGGGGAAAATTCAATAAATAAAGGATTCAATATTTATAAAATAAATAATCCAGGCAATTTAGGGTGTGTTTATTATATTTCAAAAAGTTTACCCCATACTTAAAAACGCGTATTCCAAAAATGTCCTGGGAAGCTCCTCTATATAGAGCTTCCCAAAGTTATTTGTCCATCAGAATCACAGCTAGAACTTCTATAAAATACAGACCACCAGACTACCTCCCTGATGATTCAGATTCAGTAGGTTAGAGGTGAAGACTCAAGAATTCTCACTTATATATTTAAAAAAAAGCTCCACAGCTATTGAACTGTTATAGATTTAAAAAGACCTAAGAGTTATTTCAACAAAATGCAATGTAAAGATTTTGTTTTGACTGTTATTCAAACCAACTGTAAAAATGATATTTGGGAGGAAATGAAGGAATATGTAAATTAGATAATATTAAAATATTATTACAATAATATTAATATTGCTGAGTGTGATGATGGTATTATGGTTGTTGGTTTTTTTTTTTTTTTTTGTCTTTTTGCTTTTATCTATGGCCACACCTGCGGCATATGGAGGTTCCCAGGAACTGTAGCCACCAGCCTTCGCCACAGCCACAGCAACGCAGGATCCCAGCTGCGTCTGCAACCTACACCACAGCTCACGGCAACACCGGATTCTTAACCCACTGAGCAAGGCCAGGGATCGAACCCGTAACCTCATGGTTCTTAGTCGGATTCGTTAACCACTGAGCCACAAAGGGAACTCCGATGGCATTATGGTTTAAGGGGAGTTTTAAACCTATAATCTTTCAGAGATAGTTACTTAAGTATTTATAGGTAAAATACTATGGTTTCTTATTTACTTTAAAATATTTGAACAGTAACAGAAATAAAAAACAAAATTAAACAAAGCAAACAAAGCAGGACAGAACACAGGGAAAAGAATGGAAAGAAAAATTATTCAAAATAGATGCTGGGTATAAGAATACTTATACTAGTTCTCCCTTCTTTTGGGTAGATTTTAAATTTCTATAAAAAGTTAGGAAAAAAGAGTCCCAGTGGCTTGGGAATCACTACCCCAGTGATTTTAAAATATTCAGTTTGCAAAAACTGAACTTAAAGCAACTTTTCAGAACTTACTCTCCCATATAAAGCTAGGAATTTCACATTTTTATACTTATGATTTCTAAAACATCAGTAAGTTAATGTTTATAAACATCAACTCACAGATTTTAAGACAGTCTAATGCAGGCCAAAGGTTAAAAAGAGAAAAAAAGTGGGGGTGGGGGGAGTTACGGTTGTGGTGCAGTGGAAATGAATCCGACTAGGAACCATGAGGTTGCGGGTTCGATCCCTAGCCTCACTCGGTGAATTAAGCAATAATAATCATGTTGTTGTGAGCTGTGGTGTAGGTAGCAAGCACGGCTTGGATCTGGTGTTGCTGTGGCTGTGGTGTAGGCTGGCAGCTATAGCTCCGATTAGACCCCTAGTCTGGGAATCTCCATATGCCACAGATACAGCCCCTATATAAAAAAAAAGGGCAAAAAAAAAAATGGGGCCCATATTTAATAAGAACCATTTATCATATCTTATTCATTATTATCAATAACCTTGTAAAAGAGAAATCATTCCCAATATGGAGGAATTCAAAACTATGGTAACATGTCTAAATATGTTCATAAAAATAATGAAAAAGTATAAACAACACAGATACTCAGTGTCTAGCAATAAGGAAACAGTTAAGCTAATTCTGACTCATCCATTTGCTGGACAATACATTATAAAGGATACTAACTATATTCAGACATGTTTAGGTAATAACTTTAACATTTTTTTTAACCTAAAATTTTTTTCAACCTAATATATGCACATACGTAATATTCTTTGAAAATACATTTCAAATTTTGAGTTGGTCTCCAGGTGGTGGACTGTAAGAATTTAATTTTATATTAAACAGCAATTACTTGTTTCTTAAGAAAAAATAATCATTTCATAAAGAAAGACGGCATTGCACAGCTATAGTCAGTTACACCCCATGAACTGGGATTTCTACACACGTTGCTGTCCTCTGTATGACACTGCCTCCAGACGATGGAGAAAAACATCACGTCATGGCCACAGGACAACACAAAAACCGTTCTACAAACAAACCACAGAACACCCAGCAAGGGAGTAAGTCAGGTAACTATGTCAAGACCACACTGTGTGGATGTAACACATTCTTGCACCAAAACTCTACCTTGACTTTTTTTTTTTTTTGCCTTATCTAGGGCCGCACCCGCACCATATGGAGGTTCCCAGGCTAGGGTTCTAACAGGAGCTATAGCCGTCAGCCTTCACCACAGCCACAGCAACGCGGGATCCGAGCCGCGTCTGCGACCTACACCACAGCTCACGGCAACGCCGGATTCTTAACCCACTGAGCGAGGCCAGGGATCGAACCTGCAACCTCATGGTTCCTAGTTGGATTCGTTAACCACTGAGCCACGACGGGAACTCCTACCTTGACTACTTTTA
This sequence comes from Catagonus wagneri, assembly GCA_004024745.2. Classification (NCBI taxonomy): domain Eukaryota; kingdom Metazoa; phylum Chordata; class Mammalia; order Artiodactyla; family Tayassuidae; genus Catagonus; species Catagonus wagneri. The sequence continues at coordinate 40,906,573 of PVHT020004020.1, read as the reverse complement.
AATTACACATGTTTGTTGCTATTTTCCATCTTCATTTCCCCCAAACACATCTCCAACTCTAAACATCAACTCTCTAAGAGACATTTTAAATCTTTTTGAAACAAGGACAAATGACTACAAACAAACGTGTTTAATAAAATGAAAGATCTTAAAAACTAGGCAATAACCCTTTACAAGATAGCTGATATGGACCGGGCCTTGTAGAAGACATGATGAGAGCCAAACCTTCAAAAATAATTTTTAACTGGAGTTCCTGTCTTGGCTCAGTGGTTAGCGAATCTGACTAGCAACCATAAGGATGTAGGTCCGATCCCTGGCCTCACTCAGTGGGTTAAGGATACAGCACTGGCATGAGCTGTGGTGTAAGTCACAGACACAGTTCGGATCCCAAGCTACTGTGGCTGTGGTGTAGGCCATCAGCTACAGCTCCGATTCGACCCCTAGCCTGGGAACCTCCATCATACGCCACAGGGTGCAGCCTCAAAAAGGAAAACAAATAAATAAAATAACAATAATGTTCAACTTAAAAATTTCCAATTAAATATGTTAAAACATAAATGAAAATATAATTCTTCAACCTAGTTCAAATCTCTGGAATCAAACTGACCTGACTTGGTTGTATAACCACAGATATATTTTCATTTAAAACGGTTTTGCTTAGCTTGCCCCCTTGAATTCTTTTCTGTTGCTTAATTTCCAAACAGGAGATATTACTGCGAGTCTCAAATGGATGAATCATCTGAGAAGGGTCTCTCTGACATCGCGGACAACATAGTTCTAAAAACAGAAAATTATAGATTATCAGAGAAGGAAGTTTAGCAGTATCAGTTTAAAGTCTGAAGGATGTCTTGCGAGGCCACCCAAAAAGATAGCTTTCCTAAGAGTCCCCCACCGAAACTCTAATCTCCAGCCACAAACAGATGCATTCCTTTAATTCCAAGAGGGGGCAGGGCCAAGCATCAGGGGCAGAAGCTGCAGGTCACTGGAGCAGGAATGGAGACTTTGCAGCTGAGGATGCAGCACGGTGGTCCTGGAAGCTCTGCGTGGCCTGGACCATGCACCTGAGCACCAGCTGCTCTCAAGGCCTCTCTCTCCCTCTCAATCCTTTCTTTAATTCGCACAGGATATCATCCTTTGGCCCAGGTCGTCTTCATCTCAACTCCTCACCTCTATCATCAATTTTGCTCTCATTCCTTCATTTAAAAAAAAACAAAAACAAAAACAAACTTTCATCTTGTTTTTCCCTACCCTAATCTTGGCTCACTTAAAAACTTGCATTCCTTAATATTGGTTTAGGATACTTTCTCTCTCCTTTTTGTTTTGTTGGCATGCAGCGAGTAGTAAAAGCTAATGCGACCCACTACACATTAGCCACTCAGTACATCATCCAAATTTTCCTGGAAGTGTCCTGTGAACACCCCCTCCTCTTTCAACCCGGGCTCCTCCATAGATGGGTTTCTAGTTTATTGTTTGTTTTTTACCTCCATTGGCCCAGCTCAGTGCTTTCGCTGAAGAACTACCTAAGGGTAGAGATAAACCCTGACTCTAACAAGATGCATTCATTTGTCACAAAGCAGGAGATATGCCTCTTTGTTCCAAAAGAAGGTCATACACCTGTGTATGACCCTACCACAATCACCAAGGGAAAAGAAGTCTTCTCACACAGAGAATTGCTATCTACCTTAGAGAAACATCAAGGCCCCTTGTAAGCACCCTTCTTCTCATTCTTATCTCGCTTCTATTCCCTTGTCCATCTAATTAGATGTTACCTAGAGTTAGACAGCAAATCCAAGACATGACAACATTCAGCTACCCTGAGAGTGCTGTACACCCTGACCGAGAACTCATGTGTAAGATGAAGTGCCGAAGTCTCCAGGTTTCATGGGTGTCCCAGGCTTTGCCATAATCGTTATCAGTCTGACCAAAGGGAAGATCTCAAATGTTGGCAAAACTTGCATTATCTAGAGTTACACCAGTTGAAGCAGTATCTTTGAATCCAACTCATATCCACTTTATCTGCAACCCACCCTCCTCAAGTCACCTTCCTAAAGATCGGGTCACGGTCTACCGTCTGCACCTCAATCTCAATCCTTGAACCAGTTTTCAATTTACAATGTGCCTTCCTGGTTCTTTAGGTCCATTTCTTGCCAGAACCCCACAGAGAGAGACCCACAGATCCAGGCAACCTTCCAAACAAAAACAACTTGCTGACTGATCCTCATGGCCTTTGCACCTGCTCTTCTTCCCTCCCCAAATGCCACATCTCCTCTTGATTACCATCCATGTACACTCTTTCCTGAAAACCTTGACCGCAAACTCACTTCCGGAGGCTTTAAATGACTTTTCTCTCCAATGGATCTTTCATTCACCTCGAGTTATCTCTCTGGATTTTCACCATCAGTGGCTCTGTTATTCTCACAATGCCGTATTTGTTTCACTTAAATATCTTTCTAGGTCATTCGCTATCTTCTTCATAGATTGTAAGCTTCTCCCAGACACTGACTATGCTTTTCTTTGTGTGTGTGTGTGTGTGTGTGTGTTTATCTTTTTGTCTTTTTAGGGCTGCACCTGTGGCATATGGAGGTTCCCAGGCTAGGAGTCTAATCGGAGGTGTTGCCACCGGCCTGTGCTAGGGACAAAGCAATGCCAGATCCGAGCTGCATCTGCAGCCTACACCACAATCATGGCAACACCAGATCCTTAACCTACTAGGAGTGAGGCCAGGGATTTTATCCGTAACCTCATAGTTCCTAGTCAGATTCGTTTCTGCTGCCCCATGATGGGAACTCCAGACTATGTTTTTCTAACAACACTATCCTCCAACAATCCTGAATTGGAAGTAGCTGGCACATGGAGATCCCTATCAAATACACGTAAACTGACAGGATGAATGGCTGTTCTCAGTCACACCGTGACCTCCTCCAGGTTCAGGGCTGCCTCTGTTAACATTTTACACATCTCCACAATTTCTGCTCCAGGTTTCCATGTGATTGTCATCATGCCTGCAAAGCAAATGCTGTGTGGACTTCAAATTCATTCCTGTGTGACACGCTCCACAGTTGTTTTGAGTGAAGCTCTTTGCCCTGGCAACTTCGGCAAGATTTAAATAGAATTGTCATTAAAGCTCTTATACTACCAGGCGAATCTGAGCAAAATCCATCAGTAACTCTAGCCAAACAGGAAAGGTGATAAGACACCCAAATGAAACCCACCTTATTTCCTACTAGTTGTCTAGTCCTTTAGAAGGTGTCCCTGGGAATTCTCTGAGGGCCTAGTGGTTAAGAATTCAGCCTTGTCACTGCTGTGGCTTGGGTTCCATTCCTGGCCTACGAATTTCCGCATGCTGCGGGTGCAGCCAAAAAAAAAAAAAAAGTGTCCCTAAAACACCCATTTTAAACTTTCCAGACACAAACTTGCTGCAATCCAAAGTTAAGAGCAAGAAAATTTCCATCATGCCCAGCTACGAAACAGAGTTTTCAGAGGTGGAAGTCACTCCCGCTCCTTTCCCAGGGCCAGGAAAAAAAATGTCCAAAACCCAAGGTACCTCGAATGACCCACTGCCTTCTAGGGCAGTCCAACCTTGGCTATGACCACGTAGCCATAGGCCCCCCCAGCGGAGACAGCTGGGCGTGTTTACCGCCCTCTCCTAGTACCGACACCCATTATTAGGAGCCCTAAGATGATTAAAAGTTGCCTAACTCTAGAATTACCCTGGACCTGGGTCCAAAATGAAATGAACCGCTAGGGTCTTCCCATGGGGAAAGTCATCAGAGAGCCTAAAGCCCTTCCAGGGCTCCAGAGTTCCCTGGCAGGGTGGCAGGAACCTGTTTGTACCTAAAAGCAGGAGGCAACACAAGAATCTTGCAAAAGAGCTTGGTAGCTGGAAAGTCGGTTTATTTGAGGTAGAGAACACAGGAATTTGCCAGCTACAGAAGAGTGAAGGAAATTAGGGAGAACAAGGAAATTACTGGCTGGGAGACAGAGTTATTATGAAAAGCTGATTTCACTGTCCAAAAATGTTAGGCTGCATTTATGCTCAAAATTATCCAAATATTTCAGCAATTATCTATTTATATGGCTGTTTTCTGAATATATCCTTACTGCTTCTCTCCAGTCTTTTATACAGGGTGAAAGTGATTTGCTTTTGAAACCCATTTCCTCACTTTCGTCACAACCTGCAAGGCCTAATCTCTCAGCCCCTCTAGATCCCCAAAGGTCCACACTTGGAAAAGAGTTTCAATTGGCCGGAAAACGAAACGTCCTGAAAAAGAAACCTTTTTTTTTTTTTTTTACTTTGCTCCATAGTTAAGTTTGATTTGCATATTTATCCCCTCCAAGAGCCACTGTGGACAGTGATCCAAGTGAGCTTTGAAAAGATATTTCTGTTTTCTTACAGGTCTCCAGGCCTGGATTACAAGATGTGCAAAGATGTAAAACAATTTTCCCTGCTGGAAACCAGTTCAGTACTACTTTGGCAATGCACAGTCTGCAGAGCAACTTCTCTCTGCTTTGTACATTTGAGAAAACAAAGCTCATAATAATGACTGCATGAATCATTTCGCGTGGAGGTTGACTTATAATTCAAATTGAATTAACTGTAAATGCAAGCAATTTGGAGGGGGGGGCGGGGAATGAAGCCCTTATGTTCAGTGTTGTCACTACATTTGTTAGGGATTTCATCACTGTGTGGGGGCGTTTAGTTCCAGGCTAACATTTGGACAGATGGAAAGCTCCCCTGGAGCATTCGGGTCAAAAGAGCCAGCTCCGCCCGCCCGCCGGCCTTCTGAAGAGCGGGCAGTGTGCCTCCGAGATCCAGCTTCCCCGTCTCACTCGCACCAGGCGGGAAGGGGCGCTCCCTGCATTGGAGAGGGCGCAGCAGCAAAATCAGCTGGCCGGTTGTGAAATCTCCCATAAACTAGAAAGCACTGGACAAATGTTTGCGATTGTTCTTAGCATTATTTTGGTTAGTATAAAGGGAGTTTTTCTGTGTGTGTGTGTGTGTGTGTGTTTTGCTGCAGGTATTTTGGCAAGCATGGTCTAATACACTCAGGACATCAAATGATGAGCAATATTTTCAAAGTAAGAAGAGAGGGAAGGGAGAGAGAGAGAAGGACGGAAGGAGGGAGGGAGAGCCAACCCAAGTGTTCAACAACTAGATTCAACCATATCAAGACCACACATATATCCAATAAACATCATTGGCTATACAAAGAATTTTCAATATGGGGAAAAGGCTTATTGATTTTATGATAACAGGCAAAACAGCATGTTTTCACCTGTACCTTAAAAGAAAAAAAAAAAAACTAACTGTAAGAAGGAAGAATGACACCAAATTAATTACAGCTCATTTTTTTTCTTTGAAAAATACTTTTCTGCATTTTTCAAGTTCCCTATCATAACTATGTGCAGCCCTTCTACTCATAAAAAAAATAATAAAGACTTCACAAGGAGCACAGTGAAAAACTCAAGAGAATATGCCTCACTCTGGGTAGAGGACATACAGGAGATTTTCCGTGGAACATGTAGGTGGGTCACGTGAGCATCCCTCTCCTTAGGGAAGGACTGTCGCATGGACCGCATCTAGGACATATAATGGCCTCGTGGTTCACACATTCCAGTCCGCTGAGGAGCGGCGGCACCATTCTATTAGCGCCTCACCACCACGGAGGCAAAATTAAGGACCGCTCCCACTACTGGCAGAGGAGGCGAAGCCAGATGAGGCATCCATAGCTCCGATGACCTACACGGTCCTTCATCCACAGCCAACCTGCAGATTCAGTGCACAGAGCTTTATAGAACTGGAGATAGTGCAGCCGCCCCGTCCGCCCCACACCACTCAAAGCTCTGCCGACATGCACTGCCCCACTGACCTCAAATGGTCCCACAGATCGAAATAACTGCCGTATGCTCTCAACTCCCAATGTATTTCTCCAGTCACATCCTATCTCTGAGACCTCCTGCCAGCAGTCACCCTTGCCCCACTGCAAACTGTCCTTCACACAGCACCCACAGTGTTGCTTTTTTCTTTTTTTCAAACATAAGTCAGCTTATGCTACTCCTCAATCAAGATCTTCTTTGCTCAGGATAAAATGCAAAGTCTTTGCCATGGTCTAATTTACCCAACCCCAGCTACCGCTGACCTTCTCCCCAACCAGACTCCTCTGAACTCGTGGGGCTTCCGAGATGCTAGCCTCCCTGACAGCTCCCTCCTTTTTCCATCAGCTCACTCCCCAATGCTCACCCTCATAGAACTGCACAATTAGCAAATATAAATACAGGGCACCCAGTCAAAGCTCAATCGTAGACAAACAACAGTCTGTCTTCAACATCTTCAGCAACAGTCAAGGAGAGGGTTGAAGCAAAGAGGATGCGGAAAGGGTGGTAGAGACCCGGGATCAACCCAAAATGAATTCTTGGAAGATATGACTCTAAAAAAGTAAAAGACATAGTGGGTTGACCAGAACAAGAAGAGGGGAGCCTTCTGGGTGAAGTAACAGTTCAGGAATGGAAATTAGCAAGTCAAGAATAAAAAACAAGAAGTAGTTTGCTTGGAACAAAGGAGTAGAGGGAGGAAGGCTGGGCTGAAAGGACTAACCGGCTGCCTGATCTCCCCTATCAGGGCATCTTTCCTCCCAAACCCTGGCTCTTTGAGTATTAACCATCTATGTCCGGAGGTCAAAATCCTCCTCCCGCTACCAACCAACCCTTGATCTTCTCAGCAGGAAGGGACCTCTCCCCTCCGTGCACCTCCAAAAGCACCTTTCGGACACTGTTTTCAACCAGAATTACTCATGATCCTCTCCAGTCACTGAGAGCAACTGGTCCTGCCCATCTCTGTGACATGCACGGCACCTCATGCACACTGTTTCTTAATGTGCTTCTCTGAATGCTGGGGAGTTTAAATTTTCTGGGGAAAAAAAAAATCAGTGTGGAGCCCTTGGTCCTGGAACACAAGGTAGACTAATCAGGTCAAGGGCTTGAGCTATGGGGTCTCTGTGAAGTTGGCTGGGCTGTGTCTGAGAAACCAAAGCAATGCCCACCAAGGTGGGAGTGCTCCCAGCCAGTCCAGAGGCCAAGTCAGCTGCACGCGGACACTGGAGCCCCGCAACATAATGTGAGTTCAGGTCTAAAAGTGCGAGAGGCAGGCAGCACAGCCACAGTCTGGTCCAGAGCAAAATCTCTGCCATTAACATGCCTGAGTGGCACCTCTGACCTTGGGCACATTACTTAACTTTTCATCCCCAAAGTTGCCTTCATCCCAAAAGTTGCTTCTTCTGAAAAACACTGTAGTAGTCTTTAACTCACTGGGTTATTCTGAGGATGAATGAAGAGAACTCCTGTAAAGCTCTTAGCAGAATGCCTGGCACAAAGTCTCAGTTTACCCATGTTAGCACTTATTAGTGCTGTCAGATCAACAGTGTTTCCAGTGTTGGATTATTATCTCCTTACTTTTTACACAGGTAGACTCTGAAAGTGGATCTGAGCACCAACTGCAGCTTCTGTCTAAGACGCCCCACTGCACTTTTCGACACATTGTTTATAAAAGTGTAACAGGGAGTTCCCATTGTGGTGCAGTGGAAACAAAACTGACTAGTATCCATGAAGACATGGGTTCAATCCCTGACCTTGCTCAGTGGGTTAAGGATCTGGCATTGCCATGAGCTGTGGTGTAGGTTGTAGCTGTTGGTGTAGCCCCCCAAAAAGGGGTAACAGATAAGATTTGGTTTTGTCTTTTTATTTTTTATTGATTTATTTATTTTTTGGTCTTTTGTCATTTTAGGGCCGCACCAACGGCATATGGAGATTCCCAGACTAGGGGTCTAATCGGAGCTACAGCTGCCAGCCTACACCACAACCACAGCAACTAGGCATCAGAGACACATCAGCAACCTACACCACAGCTCACCACAGCGCCAGATCCTTAACCCACTGAGCGAGGCCAGGGATGGAACCTGCAACCTTATGGTTTCTAGTCGGATTCATTTCTGCTGCGCCAGGACAGGAACTCCATTTTTTTTTGTCTTTTTAGGGCCATACCCAAGGTATATGGAAGTTCCCAGGCTAGGAGTCGAATTGGAACTACATCTGCTGGCCTACACCACAGCCACAGCAATCACAGCAACGCGGGATCCAAGCTGAGTCTTTGACCTACACCACAGCTCATGGCAATGCCAGATCCTTAACCCACGGAGCGAGGGCAGGCATCCTCATGGATACCAGTCAGGTTCATTCCCACTGAGCCACGATTTGTTTAGACATCTTCAGCATTGTCAAATGAATCCACAAATTTTAAAAATTAAAATAAATCTTTTTTTCATTAGCAAGACTGTATATTTGGTATTTAGTAATGTATATTTCTGGTCAGAAGCTAAGATTCATATTTGGACTTTGATTATTTCATTATAAAATTATTTATTTATTTATTCACTTTTTAGGGCTCCACCCGAGGCATATGGAGGTTCCCAGGCTAGGGGTTGAATTGGAGCTACAGCTGCTGGCCTACATAGCAACAACAATGTAGGATCCGAGCAGCGTCTGTGACCTACACCACAGCTCATGGCAACTCCAGATCCCTAGCCCACTGAGTGAGGCCAAGGATTGAACCCACATCATCATGGATGCTAGTCAGGTTCATTAACCACTCAGCCATGACGGGAACTCCTATAAGATAATTTATATGCACAATTAACTTTTACTTAAGTGATCCTCAAATTTGTTCTTATAACAACTCCAACTCTAAAAAAAAAAAAAAAAGATCAACAGCGCTTATTATTAAGTGCCTTTTATGCACTACATACTACTCTGTTGCGGGGAATGCAAATATTTGAAAAAGCCACTATGCTAACTCCAAAATGCTGGGGTCATAGGGCAAAAAATACAATGAGAGCAAGTGGATAAGGACATGCCGGAGACAAGGACATTTAGGAGATGTGGGGTGGGGATGGTTCGGGGGCTCAATTTGAAACAATGTCAGGGCATCTACATGGAGATGGCCCACAGACAAATAAGGACAGAGGATTTTAGAGATGGGTGTGGGAGTGGGAGTCTGAGAGCCACCCTTGTAAGGAGCAAGGAAAACAGTAAGAACAGGTAAGCTCTAATCAGAAAACAGCCCACATGCTCCTTCCTTGGGCAGAAATGGGAAGTCGAGGAGGAAGACAGAAAAAGACCAGAACATTTGTAGATCAAGTTGGCATATGGAAAATGTACAGACCGCAAATCGCAAATATCAACGCAAGGAGCATATGGCCTCTCTCTGGGATAGAGGGCCGCACAGAAGGGGCTGGCAGGAGAAACGGAAAGGATGGTGCCATCAGCAGTAGTGCTGGTAAGAGCCGAGGGAGTTAAGGTGCCTGCTCAAAGTCCCACGGCTCAGATCCAGTGACATCTGGAACCAGGCCCTGTGAACGCATCATCCAAGGCCTTCCAGCAGGCCACCTCCTCCTGAAGCACACCTTGATTGCTAAGGGGCTAATTATACCCTGCGGGTGACATGCAATGGAAAGCTTTCTGCCTTTTTGGCTGCTTCCCTGTGCCTGGCCAGGTGGACTTCAAAAGGGAGAAAAGATGAAAATCATGGGAGTCCATTTTGCTGTTAGTCCACTACTGACAGCCAGTGCCTTGATATTTATGTCTATTTTAACCTATTTAGCTATCTACCTAGCTAGCTAGTTAGTTATCTTGGGGACTGGGTGCTAAGGGAGAAGGAGGAAATGCCTAGAGATTAGCCAAAGTGTAGCAGGAACGAAAACAAGGGTGAGGCTAGAATTAACACGGGAACAGACGAGACCAGGTGTGGAAGGGAAGCTGAAGAGATGCCAGGTTTGCTCAAGAGCAGCCAAGACAAGAGAAGAAGAAGGAATAGAAGCCGACAACCACAGGAATAAGGCAGAGAAAGGTGGAGCTCGGCATTCCCTATCTTAAAGTATAGTTCCAGCACCACGTGGGATGTGTGTTCAGAAACCAAATGCCGGGTTCCCAGTGCAGGACCACCGAATCAGAATCTGGGAGGGGCAGGTCCCCACGATGAATTTTCCTGGGCTGCCTGCACCTAGAGATTCTCATGGGTGTCAGAGTTTAAGAACCACTGAGTAAGAAGAAAAAAAAAAGAAATCACTGGAAATACAGTTATTACCTATGGTGGTAAAATACACATAACTTAAAAGTTACCACTGCAACGATTTTAAGGGTACGGTTAAGTAGTGGTAAGAATATTCACAGTGTTGTACAGCCAGTCGCCCAGAACTTTTTCATCTTGCAAAACTGAAACTTTATACCCATTACAGATTATTTATTTAATGGCTTTGCCAAAGCTCTGCTAGCTAACCCAGCTTGGGAGCTGATAATGTAGCCAATGGAGCAGAAATATAACTGCAGCCATCTAGGCTTATGGGGCAAAATCTAGGCCAGATTGGTTGTCGAATATTTTGAATATCACCCTGGTTCAGATTACCAACAAAGTAAAAATTCCATACCATGATAGAAATGGTTAATATTCAATAAATATATATTTGACAAATATTAAGTTCAATTTTTGTTTTCTATGACACGTTTGTTATTTACGTTTACTCTCTCCTTAAAAATTTTCTCTCACTTGGAATTCCTGCTATACATACAATCAACATTGACACATACTCAGGAGTTGTATAATGTACCATTATGTCAGGATTTGCTGGTACACACACAGCTGCACACACATTTTCACAGACAGTGGCAAATGTATCACTATGTTGATTTGTTGTCATTTAATATTTACTGACAAGCCACAATATGCTGGCCATTGAGATGCTTTTCTCTTCAGAATTCAATATCCAGTGTCAAACCTACCTAATGAATTGCTCCTGCTTTGAGGTCCATGGTCAAAAGACCTTCAGGTTTAGGGCTGCTTTGTGATTTTACTAAGTCAACCCCCTGGCGTTTTCATATGGCAAGTCAGTCCTCTGCTGTGAGGATTAAGAGTGATCAGTTCACTTACTGAAATCGTGTACCTCTAGAAAATGTTCTTTATGTGTTTAATATTTGTTGTTATCCTGTTGCCCTCCATTAGAAATGTTTTTTTCATAAATAAATTTTTATGTTGATTACACGTTGAAATGATAACGTATCAGATAAATGAGGTAAATAGGTATAATTTAAAGGAATTTCACTTGTTTCCTTTTACTTTTTAAATATGCCTACTAGAAAACAAAAAATTGCATGAGGCTTACATATATTTCCGCACACAACACTGTTCAAGAACCTAAGAGCTTGGAGGCATTAGGTTAACTGGTATTAGAACTCTGGTACACTTAAAAGCATTTTCTTGAGATCATAATACAAAAACAGAATCTTGGCAGCCTTCATCACAATTCCAGATTCTTACCAGAAATACTTATTAGAAGTACACCTGTAATTCTGGATTGTACAAAACAAAAGCCAAGAGCAACAGCGGTCAGATAGTTGTTCACCTTATCTCATTTTAGTGGGTAACTTCAGCTACAAAAGACAAAAAGTATGAATCACAGTCCCTAATTAGCCAAAGTACTGATCAAATTAACTTGTAAATGCTTTGAGCAAAGAAATGTTTTTAAAATTAAAGTGGGTCCATGATTTTTTTTTTCACATCCATGTTGTATGGTATCCCTTTAACACATAATCTGTTCTTATTTGTGAGTATTGCTAAGTAAATCTGCATTTAAATATTATTTAAGCTTGATCTTAGAGTCAGCAATTAAATTCAAACTGTGTGTCATGGTCTACCGTGTACAATCTTTTTGTTTTAACGGACAAATAATGAGATTCTTATTAAGAGTGGATTAAGAGTCCACTAGAGGCCAAAAAATTACTATTAAAATCCCAGTTGAAAAAGAGAAAATCTCTTCTGTTACATCAATATTATAAATATTGTCACTCTAATTTGCCTAACAGACCAGCATGGCTCTCTTTTGCACATGGAGAAATAAGAAGTACAAAGAAATTAAGTACTTTAAAGTCTCACATGCAGCTATATAAATCAGAGTCTTCTTACATAGAAAAGCATTTAAAAGAGTTTTGATCCTTTTTTGTTAACACCTTGAAGTATTAAAAGAAACACAGTTTTTTTTCCTTCCTCCCAGAGGACCATTAAAATCTCCCTATAGATCCCAGAAAGGCTCTGGTCTTATTAAAGATGTGCTATAAAACAGATGAAAAGATCAGTAGATGTGTTTCTGTAATATCAGTAGGGTCTGCAAACTGTTAATGAAATATCCCACCAAGAAAGATAGAGAGGAGTTGCTGTCATGGCTCAGTGGTTAACGAATCTGACTAGGAACCATGAGGCTGCAGGTTCAATCCCTGGTCTCGCTCAGTGGGTTAAGGATCCAGCGTTGCCGAGAGCTGTGGTGTAGGTTGTAGACGCGGCTAAGATCCTGCATTGCTGTGGCTGTGGTGTAGGCCGGCAGCTACAGCTCTGATTAGACCCCTAGCCTGGGAACCTCCATATGCCGCGGGTACGGCCCTAGAAAAGGCAAAAGGAAAGAAAGAAAAAGAGAGAGAGAGAGAGAAAGAAAGAAAGGGAGGAAGGTAGAGAGAGAGGAGGATGGGACTAGACACAGAATCCAAATCTATTCACGGGTGAGCCAAATTTAAACATTTGCAGGAGATTCTATGGAAACAGTGCCAATGGTTGCTGCTTTAAAAATGTTTTGCAATATCAAGGAGCACGTGCAAGTATCTTTTACCAAACTGTGACCCAATGTATACATAGTATATATACAAATGTATATTACATGACACAGTCATCTCTCAAAAGGTCATTATAAAAATCATCAATAATGGTTCCAACTGGTTTATACTTTCATGTAGTTTGAATTTCTTCTAAGAATTATTTTTAATAAAAAAGTTCACTTCTACCATTGTAAAGCTTAGCAATTAGATTTTTCTACTTTGTAGATTATCCATGTCAGATTTTAAGTTGCAATTAATTGCAATAAACTTCAACTAAGCGCTTTCCTCGGTAGCCCAATATTTTTCAGGACTCTTGCCTCTAGGAACTCTTTGTGCATTTTTTATATCAAAAAATAAATTTTAGGAGTTCCCATTATGGCTCAGTGGTTAACAAATCCGACTAGAAACCATGAGGTTGCAGGTTCAATCCCTGGCCTCGCTCAGGGGGTTAAGGATCCGGCGTTGCCGTGAGCTGTGGTGTAGGTTGCAGACGCGGCTCGGATCCCACGTTGCTGTGGTTGTGGCGAAGGCCGGCAGCTACAGCTCCTGTTAGACCCCTAGCCTGGGAATCTCTGTATGCTGCGGGTGCGGCCCTAGATAAGGCAAAAAGACTAAATAAATAAATAAATAAAATTTAATATTAGCTTGAGACAAACACACCAGGTTCTAAAAGCATTATACTCTAACCTAGAATTTATTTATGGTTTATCTACCATTTTGGAGTTTGCATAGATTATCTGAGAATTTAGTACTGCTGTTTTTGTGATAAACGTTAATATTCCCACGTGTACCAACAACACTTGGTCTTGGTGCTTTACAAGATACTGAAAACATGACTTGATTACATTTAATTTGATTCCAATTAGAAAGCACTTAACTTTCTACTGAATTAGATTACACTGAATGTTTCTATAGACGACACTTCATTATCAGAGGCAGCTTTAATTTAAAATGATCGCAGAGAGTGAAAAGCACTGTTCATTTTAATAAAATGGCCTTAATCCCATATCATTATTTCACAATTGCATGCTGTAGGTGTTGCTTTATTTAATAAATGTACAAGGGGACTGGCAAAAGCATCTATAAAACTGAGTGCTTCATCTAGGCTTCTTCCAAGATAGGTTTAGTCACATAGCTTTTAAGTCTTAACAGAAACTAGAACACTTTGGGGAAAAAATATTTAATAAAAATGAAGAGATCATATCAAGACACCGAATTGAAAATACTGCCTTTTTAACTGAATTTTTAAGCAGTGAATTTAAAGACTAATTTAAAATGAAAATTAATGACTGACTTACTATGCAACAGTAGCTAAATAAGAGCAACGTGTCTCCAAGCCACAAGAGTTCCCAAAACATAACATTTTCCCTTTGAAACAAAGAACCACCTTGAGATTAAGCTATTATATATTCAAATCAGGACAAACTAAAATTTTTTTGCCTTCCCAACAGCGCTAAACAGTTTTCTAAAGTGTTATTATTTTACAAGCCCCAGTGTGTGTTAGAGTTCCAAAAGGAGAAAATGACGATTAAAAACAAAATGATGATTAAAAACAAATGTCTAAAGTTAGTTATTTTGTACTAAGCATAAACCGCATGGCTAGCTTTCATTGGCCAGAGCTCTGCAGACACATTTGGCATGCCCATCTCTGATATTTCAGGAATAAAGACAACCTTGTGGTTTGTGGTTAGTGATTAAGCACCAAGTGAACTTGCATGTGTTCTTATATAGGAAAATCTGCAGCATTTTGAGTGTTTCCCACTTGTAACAACGTCTTTATTATGCCTTCCAGAATTAATTGACCTAAAATCCAGTGACTCTTACGATATATCTATTGGATAATTAGAGCTCTAAGGACCAACAAATAAAACACATTATTGACTTCTAGATCTTCAATCAAACAAATATTTACAGCTGCAATTTGCAAAAATTATTTCCTTTTAAGATGGCAACACCTCAAAAATCTCTGCTACTGATCTGAAGTATATCAGCATCATCAATACCTTCTCCCAGATTAGGATTAAAATATAAAAACAATACTATAATCTTTAGAACAACCTACACCTATCCTCACAGCCTAGGTGAGTCTCCTCCGAAGCCAAATGAAACCTCGTAATTATAAGCTTCTTTCAAGTCAGTCTGCCTGACCTTGAGACCAAGAGCAGCAAAGGGGTGAGAAATAGTGACCTGGTTTAGTGACCAGCAGCTATAGATACCAGAGAATGTGCTTGTTGTCAATGATTGTTGCTGAAATCTGTCTATACCACACTGGAACAATCAATTTTGTAAATGATTGCAATAATCAAGGAAATTGCCTAATTTATAAATCCTTGCATACAGCATTTTAATGGATTCCCCCACTTTAATGCTGATGCCTTCAGAGCTAAATGAATTGTTGTCCAGGCTGTCATTACACAAAATGATAAAAACATTCCGTCTGGTGGGGCAACTACATCTCATGGATATTCAGACCCTCAACCCATAATCACTCTTTAGTGACTTCCATGAAAGTGTCACCCTGCGGAGCCCCAGGAAGAGCCAAAGAGCAGACTTATTTGTGTCTGCGCCTCTGGGTAAATCCCTACTGCTGTTTTGGAATTTGAACAAATTACCTTTCACTGAACTGTAATGCACTGGCTGCGTCCCCTGGTCCTAACATATCTTCATTGTTTTTCTCTCTCCTTTCTAATGCTGGGGCCATTTTTTTACCACCCAACTCAGAGTCAGCAGGCTCTGCCACCCTGAGCTCTGAGATCGTGAGGCGTATCTTACATGAGGATGCCAGAGGCACTGAAGCAAACAGGTGACACCTCAACCCCGAGGCTCCCGCTATCAGCTAAATCCACGGACTCTACCTGCAAACCCAGGCTGCACACTTCACTTTTTCCCTGAGCCCACGACTAAAGATTGCTCTTCTCAGTTAAACCTTGGCCAATTGATTCCAGCCAATAGTGTGCTGTCAGTACTTTACTTACTGCTCAATCTCACTAACCTGACATTTATGGTGCACTGATTGGCCTCTGTCAGTGGTGCCGGTTGTAAATTCACTTTGAAAAGCTTTGTGTTAACAGCCTTCAACCAGGCTCCAAGAAGAGTACGAACAGGCAGCCTGACAATTGCTCGACCTCCTGCCCTTATTACAGTGAGTAAATCAGGGTTTGAGCCATTAGGCTGGAGCCTGGGGCCTACACAAAAAGGATTGACATGACGAAAGGTCAACCTCTGTCACACATGTGCAACAATTTGGATAATGGAATTCTGTAACTTATCTGAGCGAGGTGGCAAATGCTTACAAGGAAAAGTATACGCTGCTTTGGCCGCTCTGGCTTTTATGCTAAGTAGTTATACTGGAGTCTGTATTTCTTGTGTAAATACACAAGGAATGTCTGAACTGGTGAAATCTTGGAGTATATACGATTCTAAAAAAGAAAGAAAAAGAGCGAGGTGGTCTCCTAGTGGTTCCATGCACCGCAGTTTTTAGAACCGGCAACCACCAACCTAACACATGGACCCTCCGGGAAGAGAGGATTTTGATACTGCAGACATGATGCTTTAGCTGAGTAACAGGCAGTTTTTGCATCCGGCCATAGATTTTAAAAACTCATCACATTGCGCGACAACTATAAATGATGTCCAGATAACAAGACAGATTTCCCCGGATAATTAAAACAGCCTTAATTGACGCAGTGAAATAAAAAGGCTCCCCCCGAAGGCTTCTCAGAGCCGGTGTTACCATAATCACATTTTCATCAGATCACTTGCTGCCATGCAATTATTGGGGATGGCAGGTTTCATCTGTCCAGTAACCTCTGTGATTTCCATACCCTACTTTTAAGGCAGTGTGGAAAAAGAAAAAAAATTATATAACGGAAGAAAATATGCAGTTATGGACCAAGAAACACTTGTGAATTATTCTCTTCACATGGACAAAATGCTATCAAAAGAAGCAATCTGTAAACAACAGATAAACTGAACTAATGAGAAAAATAGTCCTGTAAATACAGAACATATCACTCTTTATGAAGCATTTGCAACTAAAACATGTAGTGTCACATGCATATTTGGATTAAACTTCACTAACATGAGAATTTCCAAATGGCTATTAAAAAAATTTTTTTTTAAAGCACAGTTAGTTTTGGGCTTAGAAAACCAAACGTGGCACTGAGCAGGGTGCTACATAAACTGAAAGGACCAAGACTTTATACGGATCTTTTCAAAGCCATCTTCAAGTACTAAGTTTTGATTTTTAACACAATGCTGGAAACCATTCCAAGAGGCGGCAGATGGTTTTACAGTTTCTGTAAAACTACAAAATGCTCACACTCGATCAAATGGGCCCTACTATAACAGACATCTTCAAATCAAATGAGGCAAAGCCAAAGAGGTACACCAGCTGTTACTCTACATAATTAAAAACATTATAGCAACATTACTATGGTTTATTTTTTAAGAAGAAATTATTTATATTTCATGAAATCAATATACTCAAAACCAAAATAACAAGTAGTCTCGTATATTACATGATAAATTGCCAAGAAACACAATTTTTACTTCAATATATCTGTGACAGCCCACATCATTCTGTCCCCTGGTGTTGTGGTGAATCAGGCCAAAATAAGCCCAAGTCTATAAAGCAAACTACGGAATATACAGTTACAGTACTATTACTGGAACAATTTTTAAGTGATTTTAATTTAATTTAAAAATAATCTTCATTTAATTTAGAATTATTCATTTCAAACGATTTTTTCAACACCTAAATATATACAAATGAGTACAGTACTATATATGGAATTGGGACACTTATGGAAACATACATAATACATTTAAAATATGAAACCAATTCATTTCCTTCTAGTACCAATTACTTGTGATGGTTTTGAAATATAAACATTTAGCAACGTGTAATATATTTTTAATATTGGTTTTCATTACTGTCTTTTGACCTATGCTAAAAAGTAACGATGAAAAATAGACCATTTGCTTCAAAGCCAAACTCTTATTAAATCTAAAATATTATGGCACAAAATCAAACCACAAAAAGGACCATATTTGCTACCCCCCCCTTTGATTTTCTGAGGAAAAATAATGAAGGTTTCTACATAGGGCAAATGAAAATGAGACACTCAGATTTAGCCACAGAGAAGATGGGTTCTGTAAAAGTAAACAGTATACTTGCAGTACTTCCTAGTACCTTGACTATAATCCGAACAAGTTACCACATTATTTCAATCAACAGAATAACTTTTCTAGGGTGAAAACAAGTACAGTTTATTTTGTCAAAGCTGCTAAAATTTCGTGTCAAATCAGACTTTGAGTTGAAAGGCCTCTGAGTAATTCTAGCCTATCTTAAACTGTAACTTTATTTTAAACTTCCGTATTTTCTTGCAGTAGAATTTGAAGTATACACTGTGTACATTCCTCAGGTCCAGTCATATTAAATTCTGATGTTAAACAGAAAGGGGAAACCATGTGCGACTAGATTAATTTATCTCAAGGGAAAGGGGGCACATTAATAATTGAGATAATGTTTTCATAAATGTTGGAATCAAATGTGCCTTTTCACTTCTTTATTAGAAAACACATTAGGACAAAATTATCTCACTCTCATCAATAAGACTTAATTGCTGAGAAAGACTATGTTTTCTTTGCAAAACATTCAGAAAGATTTTTCCCATTATAGCCAAATAACTAGAAATAGATCATGCATCCAAGTCTTGTTGGAATAAATGCATATAAGCAAAGCAAGTGAATGTTTAGTCCATCCTGTAGTATTTTTGTTTTAAACTATCCGAATTTATCATTTTTTGTAAAACATTAAAATTCTAATTATAAAGGAAATTGACCCTAAAAATGACTAGTTCGTTAATCTCCTTACACTACAAAAAAAAATTTTTTTAACCTTGGTTTATTGCTTAAAAAAATGAGGAAAAAGTCTTAGAATTTCTCATAATACCCAAAAGAGTCAAAACATAATGAAGGTAAATGAAATGATATCCAATTTTCTTTAAATTGTTGCATTTTTACAAATCAGGATTATACAAAAGGAAAATATTAAAAGATGATAGCACACCTACAAACCAATCAAACAAGCTCTCTGTAGCTGATGTATGCGAAGTATTAAAAAGTCATTTTCTACCACAAAAAGTACAGCTTTTAATGATTAAACAAAAGGAGTAACTAAGGTGAATCTGTTTCTGTAATAAGCCTTCGTGTGTATAATAAAGTACAACCACACTAAAAACAATGAACTGTAAACTGAAACAAAAATCCATCATCTACTTGGCAACAGTGATGGGAAAAGATTAGCAATCCATTTATTGTACTGAAATAAAGATAACTAACCTTCCTAAGATCCATCAGGACCTGAGTATTGAACTCTAAATATAAACACATTTCTTCATCAACAAGTGACTTGAAAAACATGTGAGAAAGAGAAATGATTCCAGTCGACTTTTAAAATGAAAGAGTCATGATTCAATTGCTTTTAATTTTTTGAAGATCTGCTTTATGTCGATCTGATATGCTGGAAGATATCTTTTAAAGTATGTTTTCAAAAGGGATAATTATTACATGAGTCATTAAACAATTATTACCAAAAGTCTCCTATAGAGCTACAATGGACTTCAATGACTGATTCTTTCTAATATAAAAAAGGTAGTGATTAAAAACTTTTTACAATAAACTTTAAATTTGAAAGGACAGGCTAAAATGTAAGGAACAATCCAATATTTAGAATTTGCTGTTCCAAATGTAACAATTCAAACAGTCACATTTCATAAAAATAATATATCACAATGCTTATTAAAAACTAAAAACTTACCCTTCATATCTTAAAAATAATTATACCAGGAAAAATCTGAGGTCTTTTAAAATATTTTATCTTACAAACGGACATTGGCGCTAAGTTACCTGACCCCAGTCGGTCACATTTTATATTATCTCCCAGGGGTCTGATACATTTTACACGCCTGCAGTTTTAATACGCCTTCAGTCCCCCTAAATGCATATTATTATAGCTGTTCTTACAGATGATACAAATAAATAGATTATGCCCTGCATTTAGAAGTACATCATTCAAGCATAAACCCTGCAAGTCTTTTTTTAAAACACAGAATCAAGCCTGCACCATCTCTCAACACACTCAACTCACATACCCCAAACAGGTTAAAGTCACTGTATAGCCATCAAACTATGGAAAACAACAACAACAGGAAAAAGGAAAAAAAAAACCTAAATGCCCCAGTCAGAATTTTACTGCAACAGAATTTTAACTCTATTGAGTACAGATAAAGGTAGAGGAGAAAGGCTCCATAATTTTCATATTGATATATGTCATCATATCCTATCTGCATAGCGGTCTCTGGCCACATCCCAGTCATACAAAGCCTTTTAGGAAAAAAACACAACAACGACAACAACAAACTTTTTTCATGTTGATGGGTTTGTCCCCCGGCACTCTAAAAATAGGCACTAAACCCAAGGCATCCGAGGGGAATTTAATAGTGCTCAACTTTACCATTTTCAGATAGAACAAATCTGTACCACTCAACGACTGCTTTACCATTTCCTCAGAAAAGTATTGGCAGACCTTTAACTATAGGGTATAGAGTTTCTAGTAATACCCCTAGAACATGCAAGGTGCCCAGAATTGTTTTATAAACTTTAAACCATATTGGAGGTTACAAATAATTAGTCAGAAACAAAAACCAACCAAGATATATTTCAAAACCAAATGCTTTGATTATTCCCCACTTGTCGGTTTTTCTACCCGAAAGTTCTAACATTTTAACCTGCTTCTATGTATCAAGCCATTTTCTCCCGCCCTGTTTTCCTATAAAAATTTGTTTAAAAAAAACCACTATTTGGTAACATCAATAGGCATAACATTTCCCCCTCATTTTTCCCCTCATTCCTCCTATCCTGAAAAACTGAAAATATATCATTGTTTTCCAATAATAGTTTAGGAGTGATATGGAACCCAGGAGTCTGGACACAACAGACCAGCAGATAACTATAGGGTATGTAGCCCAATGGTCACCACGTGGTCATCTCCAGCTGTTGGGCTTTGAGCTCATAGACTTAGCTTCTCTCCCACCAAAAGTGGTTTTGCAGACACAGGCCTTAGCAGCACCCCATTGCTAACAGTCACACAAGTGTTCTAGACACCAAGTCTGTTTTTCACTACACTGTATTTCCGGGGCCTAACAAAGTGCTGGCTGGAGTGGGTGCTCAGCAAAACTCTGAGTGAATTATTGAGTCCCATGAGTTTAGTCTATGAGGCAGCTTACAGTGAAAATGATCATCTTGCAGGCTCCTAAGCCAAGTGGGGGCGGGGGCTGTCAAGCTGCCTCACAAATAACCCATTAATGGAACCTTAAGGTCCATGCCAACTTGGCCCCTGGCATTTAAAAAAAGGTTGTTTTCTGGCTAATCCCACTCCATTATATTGCCTGGCCTCAGTAAGATTTACATAATGCTTAAGGATAAGACTTAATGGCACCTTATTTTCATAAGTAACTCTCTACAGGTGGGAGATATCTAGAGTTGGTGGGGGAGGACCTACATTAAGGGTCTGTCCTTTTAATCAATCATGAATCTCTGAGAGAAATCTCAGGTTAGTATTTTTTTCAATATATGTTGTTGATTAAGTAATAGCATCAGGTAAGATCATGCCACTTAAGTACTATCAATTGCGTTATACCAAAGTGCTCAGAGTTTTCCTACGTTGTCATTTTTTATTTTGTTGAGGATCGCATTATTGTCCTTTGTCGGACAAGAAGCAGGATTTGTGATTTGATTCACAACAGAATTTACTTTCTGTACTTTGAAAGTTGTGAAACATGTTACTGTTCCTCACATTCAGACTTTACAAAGCTGTTTTTACCTGTGAAAATGAGCCTGACCGTTTATGTCCATTTTCCTCCTTGTTCAGTGCACAAAACAAAACCATACTGGAAAAACTTTAAACGGGGCAAAGAGTTCACCTAGCTCTCAACACCAAAGCCCAACCTCCTCTGCTCTATCTCCTCAGGTGTTTTCTCTCTTTTACTCAAAGCTCAAGGGAGATCAATGGCCAAATCCATCTCAGCTGGAATGGAAGCTTGTTAAGGTGATTTCGCCTTCAGAAATCTGGAAGCCCTATCTTTCTGGTTGGGTTGCTGTCGCTCTGGGCCTGGCTCTGAGGTTTCTTGCTGCAGGTGCGTGTACTTACCAGGCGTTTGCATGACCTGAGAGACCGAGTTTCCACTACCGTCTGGGGAACAAGGGAGGCACTTTCCAAAGCTGCCGCCCGTCTAGGGCTAGGCTCTTTGCCTGCGAAAGCTCTGGATGGGTGGCAAGGTGCTGGGTGGCGGGCGACTTACCTCCCAGAGATGCTGCGTGTTCCTCACGACGCCAGCCTGCACCTTCTCCGGGGGCAGGAGCACGCCCTGGAAGGGCCCAATCCAGGTACCCTGCTGGATCCTCTGCGCCGCGCAGATGCCGTAGGCTAGGCCGGGCACGGTGCTGGTGCACAGGCACACTTCCCGCGGCAGGTCCCGCAACCACTCCGGCAGCTCCGGCGGGGGCGCGGCGGCCGCGGCGCTGCTGGTGCCCACGAGCCGGCGCAGCGAGTGCAGCGGCCCGTGCATGGGGCACTCGCCGTTGCGGTTATCCGCACACATGTCGCAACCTGCCGGAGACACGCGAGAGGAGGGAGGGGAGGGAGAAGGTTAACCCGACCGCTCGGGGCGGCCATCCTCTGGTAAACGCCGAGACAACAGCATCCCCACTGGTGAACCACCTGCGAGGGAGGTGGACGCTGCGTGAGCTCCGAGGCCGCTGGGAGCAGGGATGAGGGTGGGGGGTGACCCGGCGCGCCTGCTGGAAATTCGCCGCACCCGAATCCACCGGGTACGGGGTCGAGGCCCCAGGAGTCCTCAAAAGCCTCCCGAGCTGGGTGCCGATGGCGTCATCATCTCCAAGAAACCTACAGGCTTGGCTCGGGCTTCTGCTCCCGGCGTCTGCGCCTTTCTCTCTCCCCTTCCTCCCCCAGTACCCTCTTCCCGGTTCCGGCGGGTTCGCCCTGCCAGTGGTGTTTTGAGGTGCGTTTATCCTTCCACCCAAAGTCGGTCCCTTGACCAATTTGGCATCTCCGAGAGATCCTACCTTGGTCGCCTGAGTATGCCTGGTTTTCTTTCTTCACAATTACAGCAGAGACTTTTAAAACCGCCAGAGCAGGTGGGCGACCCGTCCGGCGCCGCGCGCCGTCGGCCCTCCCGGACCCACGCCCTCTCCCCACGCAGCGCCCACGCGAGAAGGCGGAGCCGGACCTGGACCCAGTCTCAGAGCTCTCCACCCCGCCACCAGGGGCGCCCTGGCGCTAGGGTCTCTTCATCGCCCTGGCAGCACCTGCTGGCTCTGGGCACTCCAACCTGACAGGGACCGGTGGGGAAACGGGGGCTGTTCTGACGGGCTTGGAGTGCCCGGTACTTGTGCAAGCTCTTTCCAGAAGCCGCCCCTCTCCCCCCCCCCAAAAAAAAAAAGGAATAGCAAATTTAAGGATGAGGATAATGGGTCTTTAATGACCAGGATGAAGTTTCAATGGAGAGACAGGCACCCCCCAAACCCAGCCCAGAGGGTTGATTCCAAGGCTAACATGTAATTATTTTGCTTTATAAACCTAGACGGAGCTGTAGTGAAGCCTCTCTTCTACGTTCCTCAGAGCAGCGGGCGCGCGAAGGGACCCCCACTCTCTGGAGCTGATGCCCAGTGTCCCTCGACTCAAACTGGGCAAGAATAGGCCAGGCAGCGGCGGGAAGCAGGCCTGCGGAGACCATGCTGTCGGATCGCAGCGCCCTCCAGGTTATTAATGGGCCTGGCGGAGCCGCTGTGTCTGCGCCCCAGCCCATCGGACCTGCCTCTGGGAGCGGGTGTCGGCGCCCGCCAGCAAGACCAGCCTCGGTGGCCCAGCCTCCCTGGGGAACCCCGGCGCCCCCATGCAACAGAGCCATGATACCGCGTTAGTCCTGACTGGCAGAAATGACAAGAGCTGGATACCAGCAGATGCACGAGCGCTGGGCAGCGGGTCACCCTGGAGGCCTCTGGGCACCTGTGCCCAGCCTTGGGCACAACCAGTCCTGGTAGATTGGCCTGGGTGCGCCCTACCCGTGCTGGAATGACTGAAATGCCTAAGGAACTTATGCTAAGTGAGGCAATGAGAAGCCTTTGAGGAACACCTAATCACGATGGTGCATGACCCCCATCCCCACCTCCGGACCCCCAGTGTTGCCATTTGCTTCACAGGGAGCTGAAGGTTGACCACAGGGAGCATCCTATCTCAGGGGAGAAGAGCTCCAGCCCATTGTGCATTGCCTTCAGTCAGCTACTCCTCCACTTCTCCCAAGAGTCCAGGGAATGGGAAGAGCTTTGACTGCAGCTTCTTGAAGGTATCCCCAGGCTTCTCAAGAGAAAAGGAATGCAGGCAGTGATGCGTCCATGCTTTTGCACCTCCATCACAAAGGCCCCCTCTTTGAGCAACACAAACTAATGTCAAAACTTTGCCAGGCTCTGCTTTTGACCCTAGGGCCTGATGGAGGGTGGCAATACCACCCTTATCTCTACGTCACCCCCTCCAGAATACATACGCTTCACACACCCTCTCAAGCTTCTGACCAGGAAAGCAAAAATTTCAAGACAAAGGGGAAATGGAAGGACAATAAAAACTCACAGGTGCCACGTTGCAGGTACCTGTCTTGAACAACACCACCACCATCCCATCTAAATATCACAGTTCCCATTTTGCATATGAGACAACTGAGGCTCATCTGCAGAACAACAATTTTGAAGTTTTTCAAGTTGAGCAATGTCACTTGATGGAGAACCAGAAACTAGGAAGTGACAGAGAAAGATTCACCATCAGGTCTGCCTGACTCCAAAGACTCCAAACCTAGAGATTTAGGAAGATTAATGAAAGCTGAGAGAATTTTATATCCAAATGCATAACTCAATCAATAGAATTGAAGTATTTCACTGCAGTCACAATTTTAGGGCCTCAAAAATTGCTGTAGCATGGCTGAATGACAGAGATTTCTCTATGTCTTTCCTATACTCTTGAGTTGGGGAGGTTAAAGTAAGACAATGATTTGAAAAGTAAGTAGATAATGTCCATAATTTCGAATTTTAGTGCCTAACTTCAGAAATGGCCTTTCAGCACCTCAGCAAGAAAGAAAAAAAAATGCTTAAAACAAATGACAACAAGCAAAGGCAGTCTATCCCCCAAAAATAAATCACCCAGGGGAGTTAAAAGACTTTCTCTTTCTAGTTGGCTCAAGGAAACAAAGGGTGAGAAAAAAGAGTGTTTGGTATTCACTCCCCAACAGTCCATGCCAGAGATTCTGTCAACTTATAAGATCTCCACAACTTGTAACATTACACCAACTACATCAGTAATAAAATAATGAGCAAAGGTGCCAATGCCAACCACCACCCACACAAACAAGCACACATACTCCTGTGCTTGTTATGCATGATAGAGTATGCCCAGTCCTTTCTCTAAGAAGTCCTCTTAAGCGCTCTTGAACTTATTAAATTTCATTTGTCTCCATGAAGTGTGAAAACACTGAATAGTAGCATTCTGCAGAGTGACAAGCGAAGGCTCTCCCAATACACAGAATACCTGCAGGTTAGAAAAGCCTAATCCATTTTCATCAGACCATCCAATACGTCTTCTTAATTTATAAACCACTTCATACAATTTCCAAATATTCCACCTGGAAGGAAAGCTGACCAATTATGTCAAAATACATGTTAAATCCTAACATTATTGTTTCTAAAAACACAAAACTTCTGCTACAGAAAACATGTGGCTTCTGACTTATGTCTTAGGGTCCCAGAGGAGCTTGAGGGTAGTTAAAACCAGTAACTGATTACTCTGGGGTTGACAATTGTGGCCCAAGTGGACAAACACTGTAGTAGAGCGTTTTCTAGACAGCAAGCCACAAAACCCTACATGAAAAGTTTGAGGGAGAAGTAGGCTAGAGGCCGGCCCAAACTGCACATAATATATATTATACATGTAATTCATATATTATAACATTCCAGGCCAAGCAATACATAATATGTTCTATTCATAAAGAGGCAAATGTGTTTTACTTTCTTTTAAAATAAGGGTGAGTTTTTACACAAGTTCGAAATTATTGTTCATAAAGAGCTGACTCTATCTATGAGAGCTATTATGTTCTCCAAGCAAGATATTCCGAAATGCCATTTCAGCCTTAGGAAATATGCGAAATCATGATCTCTTCTGTATCTTGAATAGATCTGTTGATGCCCCTTGTTTATGGGTCTACGGATAAGGGAAAGAGGTTACCATTAAGTTATAGATTTTTTTCACCTACTGACTTCAGGAGGCCAGGCCAAGTGGAGCGGAGAGTAGACTTTCACTCCTTGCTTCTTATCCTTCTGTATTGTTTGAATGTTTTTACAAGGGCACGTGCGACTTGTGTAATTGAAAATGGATCTATTCTAAGGTACAAGGAGGGGAAAGTAGGCCAGAGTTCTCTCGGATCTCATTCCTCGCTCCAGGAAAGGTGAAAGAGAAAACGTTTTAGCTCTTTAGGAGTCTGGAGAGGCAGAAAGGCACGCGTGGGCGCGGATGGCGCAGGAACCCGCGGGACGCGCCTGTCACGCTAGGCCTTCTCTCCCCAAAGCCTCTCAACCGCTTTAGCTTGCCCACTCGTCCTCCAGAAAGGAAACCAAGGAGCCGCTGAAAAGCTGGCCTCCCCGCCTGGTTGGTGGTAACCGCCCGGCTATAAATCCTCTGCAACCGCCGCCGAGGTCGCGGCCCTCTGTCCGGCAGGCCGAGCCCGGTGGGGCCGGCGCCCATCGATCCCCGCCCGATGTCGGCGACGCGGCCCCGGGAGTGCCGCCTGCTGGCAGCGCCGCGTCCGCGATGGTGCAGGCGCCGGGCCTCGGGGCCGCGGAGCGGGCTGGCTGATGGGGCCGAGGGCAGGCGGAGCTCCGTGGCCGGGAGTCTCCGGCGGCCGGGTTCGACGCCCGGCTCCAGCCCGCACTCTCTGCTTAGCCCTCCCGGCGCCAAGCTATTGGCTGGATGGGGTGGCGGTGGACCGTGTGCGGGGTGGGCGCCGGGTCCCCCAGCTCTTCATCTTAATATTGAAGGCCTCGTCCCCTTCCTGCTTGCGAAGGGCTCTCTTACAAGCCCAGACGCGATCGCCGCCCTCCCGCACTCTGGAGCCCCCAGCACCCAGCACACAGGCCCTCCTCCTCCATCGGAAAGCGGTCTTCTAAGGCTCCCGGGAGCTGGTCTGGAAGCCGATTCAGAGGACAGGCAGGTTAGTCCGGCCGCCTGGAAGGGGAGTGGATTGAGATCCCGCCCCTGCTCGCGCGGAACCTTCTAGAGGACTCTCTCTAGGCGAGTTTAAGGCTCCCCACGAATCACAGGCGCGCTGGGCTTTCCCTGCTCGTCCTGGATGCGGGCTTGGCCCTGGGACCAAGAGGGAGAGACAAAAGGGGAGGGAAAGAAAGAGGGAGGAAGTGTGGATTGTATTTGTCTCCCGATGACTGTATTAATAAGTTAAATGGGAATGGCAGAGTGAGAGGGTGAAAGAATATTGCGCCGAGATAAACCTCGCCGGCCCCTGCCCCTGCGAGGCCGCCATATACGATGCGGCGATGATGAATAGGAGGCGCGAGAGGAGATCGAAGCGGGTCTGGGCTGGCTCTACTCTCCCCTACAAAACTATAGGGCAATTAATTGTGGCTTGTCCCCTCATCCTTCATCTCCTGGTGGCACATATCGATGGAGATTACTGCTGATGGACCATTTTATCACCTTAAATAAACAGTCGCCACCTCTTCTAACCTCAATCTAATATATGGCTCTATGTTCAGTTTCAGGGCGCTAGATAACGAATGATGTAAAATAGCTAAATCATGTGTGTTCCGAGTTGGGGCTGGGCCCCAACGAAAACGAGCGAAAAGAGAAAAAGAAAAATAGAACAACACAAAAGCCCACACACTGACGCCAGTGCCTCCCTCCCATCGGGGACAAGATCTGAAATCTCTGTCGATCGCTGGCCATTGACAGCGGGGATGCTGGGCGGGAGAAAGCGCAGCAAGCGTGTCTCCGTAGCAAGAAGAACCCACCGGTGGGTTATTGGGCTTGGAGGCTTCCCAGACAGGACCTGCGTTTTCTTTATGGGTGGGAGAGATTAGGGAAGGTCAGAAAAACACTCGTCCTCCTTTTATCTCTTTCCCTGACCTCTCAACGGAACAAACCCTAGATTTCCTTCTCTCCCCCAGTGCTTCTCCCCAAACCCTTAGAAATGGTGGTGCTATCGACCTAAGAGCCTCTAGTCCAAGTCCTACACCTGTGTACACGCCGGCGCTGTTCCCAGCGCTGTTCCCTGCTCAGGAGAGCTCCCCGAAATCTAGAGGAGACCTCCAGCTGGAGAAGTTGCAGAGTGCCCCAACTTAGTTCCCCACAGAGAGACCGCAGGCTGGCTTAGCCCCTTCCTCTCTCCCAGGTACATCTTTACAAGAAGGTCTGAAAAGCTAATTGTCTACTACCTACCCCCCATGCCCCATCCTCTCTGTACAAACACAAGGCCTTGGACACTGCCTGCTACCTTCCAAGAACAGTGACAGGGTCTCAAACAATGCACCAGCTCCCCCTGAATCTGAGAAGAAACCACTGCGAAGGCGCTTGACAGAATCAGTGGCTTCAGGCAAACCAGCAGCAAAAGAGGGCAGGAATACAAGAACAGGAAGAAAGGTCCCCGTCCCCACTATGTCACACAAGCCCCACCGGACTTTGGAGATGAAAGAAGAGGAAACTAAGCATTCAGAGCTTCAGTGGAAAGTTTACTTCAATCACAGAATAAATTCATACATGGAGTTAGATATACACTGGAAGAGCTCACCCAGACTAAGTTGTATCATTTCTTATGTTTTAAAATCTCTGTGTAAAAGGAGCTACAGCACACTTCCCTTACGGCATTTGCCATAGATGCCAGTGAAGTTTCAAGGTGAAACTAATGGTACTGGTTCACAAATGCTACTGGGTTGCTGATTCCAGGCACAAGTTACTCTTCTAAAGAGAAGTATGGAGGTCCCTTTCTTTGCCTTGGAAGAAAAAGAGATAATGACTCCGTACCCTTTTAAAGGCCAGGTAATAAAATGAGGCCATGCTGAGTGGTCGGTCACTTGACAGAATTCTTTTAGAGGGAGATAGCAATGGACTAAAAAGAAAACTGGGAAGATCTATGCATGATAAATTAATAGGTGCTTCCCTTCTGCCCACTTCTGGTCCTACCCCCACCCACACACAACCTAAGAATTGGGAGAGACTGTTTTTCACCATCTTTCAAGTGACATATCAGCTTCCCTTGTCAAGGGAAAGAAAGTTTCCCACCCTTTGCATTTCTGACTTGTTTTGATTCCCTGGTTAGATTAAACTCAATCATTTCTCATTTCATCTTTGTAAAACACATCTCATAGTTTCAAATGAGTGCCTCTTCTGGCCCAGAGAAGTTCGTGGAAGGATGGCAGACTTGGTCGCCCAGCATTACATGGAGAGGCACCTCAGCTTTCTATTTTCTTTCTCAATTGTCCTTTAATTAGAGAGCAATGTGAGGTGTAACTCTAATAGGACAGTCTGACTTCCTTTCTCTCCCGTCCTTGCCCCCGCACTTTGCACACTAAAGTGGTCTGGTAGACTCAAAAGGAGATACCTGAAGATTAATATAACAGGAATCATTTAAATAAATCATAATTCAGTTTCTCCAGCCGGGAAAAAACACACAAACACACCCAGGCTTTTGGTTCAATAGCCATTACTAATTAGGACTCTGTCCCAATTCCTTCTCTTGATTTGTCTAGGTTTTCCTCTAGTGAAAATGTATTGAGCCTCAAGACTGCACTGTGAACAGTACAGGGAGCTCAGCACACAGCCAGGGCTTTGGAGGGCGCTGCTGGTGTCTTTTCTAACACCGATTTGATTCAGAAGAGAAACAGCAAGCTTGCTGAAGCACTCCCATCCTGCAATGACTGTATTTCACTTAGGGCTAAGAAATACCTTTTACAAAACCATTTCTTATCTTTCTATTTTACACTTTTAAAGAACTGCTTTGAAAATAACACACGCAAGAAATTCAGTAGGAGATAAGTATTTTTGGAAACCCACTAAGACAATATAGCTTTATAAATTTTCCTGGAACTCTGGAAAACAAGAATCTTCTTCACTGCAGAGCAAAGTTGAGTTGAAACCCTCATTTTAAAACAATTCTTTGTCCTCAGACTCCAGAAGGAAAAAGGCAAATGCAACTGCTCTTTTTACTAGTAATAATTATCTCCTTCAGAATAATTATCTCCAAACATTATGAAAAGAGTAATACTAGAGTTATGCCCAGTGTTTTAAATCAAAGTAATAACTTTGGGAGTCCTTTAAACAACTACAACCTATAGTTATTTTGCTTTTATAACGAATTAAGAAGTTCACAGATTGGTAGACATTCTGCAAGAAGGAACCTGCTCAAAAGAGAATGATCACACACGTTTACAATCAACTTGCCTCATACAGAAGCTAGATGAAGGAATGAAATGAAGAAGATAGCTGAGTGAGTGCTGATCCTGTGTTGCTTTCAACCTGATACTTTTAACCTGCTTTAACGTTTTCTCCAGGATTCCCTGGAAGCATATTTAGCACTTACCGGAAACTTTAAGTGTAAACATAGCATAACTTATGAAAATACTAGAAAGAATTGGATATAATAAATAACATTCTTGATCTTCATTTAGAGTTTTCCTTCAAAACCTCAAAAAGGAACCATATTTGGGATAAGAGTTTGAAATTGTGAATGTAAGAACAGAAGCTACAAGAGAAATTGTTTATTTAGGGACTTGCCATTTACTTGGGGACAAGGAGAGTAAGCTTCTTATTCTCGATTAGTTTTACCTCCTTTTAAAAAAAATCGTAAGGCAACAAGCGTGGCTACGAACTGTAAATGTTTGCAGGGTCAAGGGTACACGGAGAATGCGGGATCCTCAGGAAACGACCCTACCCTGAAGTCGGAAATGTTTTCTCACTAAGCAGCTGGCATTTTTTTCCTTTTCCTTCCTTTCTAAATAAATAGAAAACCTAAGAATAATGCCCTCCTGAAGGCAGAGACTGAATCAGTGTCATCCAAAACTCCTACTCCAGCGAGGCCCGACCAGCCAGCAGCTCCCGGCTGGTTCCCCGACAACCCTGCGGCCCGAAAATGAGCAGAAACCGTTAATCCTAAAGTATGATAGAAGGCGAACTAGCCCTGGAATCCATGCTCCCCATAACTGCTGAGAGTCCCTGCCTTGTACCCTCTAAGACCGGCAGGGATGGAGTGCCGTCCCGCGCTGCTAGTACCCGCCCCGCCCAGGGCGCAATATCCCGCCGGAAGGCGGTGATCTGCACGCTCGGGTCAGCTAGTTACTCGGGTCTTAAAGACTCCGGGGCTGGGAAACAAGGAAGGAGCAGAGGGGTTAGAGGTAACCCAGAGGTGCCACCCAACCATCCCAACCATTCTCCTTTCTCTAAACCGGGAAACTTTGGCCACAGTGGTCTGGGAGGTACGGCCCCGCGGTCTGGACAGCTCACCACCCGGTGTCCCCTTTATCCGACCCGCCTCCCCGACGGGCGCCCAAGCTCAAGGAAGCCAGCGCCCCGGGAGAGAGCTCTCAGGCTGCTGCTACGTACGGTTGTTGGGGTCGCTGGTGTGCTGGTTGAGCGGGATGATCTCCATGCGCTGCTGGCCGTACAGGTAATAGTCCAGCTCCTCCGCGCTGCAGCGGAAGCGCGGGACGCCCCGACCATCCCCGCCGCCGCCACACTTGGAGGGCCCAGGGCCCGAGGCGCCGCCGAGGCACAGGTCCTTGGGGGGCAGCGGCTCCGCGGCGACGGCGGCGGCGGCCAGAGGCGCGAACACCGGCAGCTGAGCCACGGGCAGGGCCGAGAGACCAGCCAGCGCCGCGGCGGCGGCAGCGGCGGCGGCGCAGGAGGAGGCAGATGAGGCCGAGGTGGAGGAGGAAGCCGGTGTGGAGGAGGCGGTGGAGAGCGAGGCGGGCCGGGGACGCAGGCTGTCCGGTGGCGCCTCGGCGCGCTCTTGGGGCGGCGGCGGCTGGAGAGGTTGCGGCGCGCCCAGGGGACCCGCGGCGGCGCCGCCTTTGAGAGGGCCGCCGCCGCCGTGCGGGAAGAGTTGCTGCCAATGCTGCAAATAAGCTGGGTCCACTTTGAGAAAGGCCGAGCCGCCGGGGTCTCCGGGCTTCAGCATGTCCGACGCCTCAAGCTGAGGGCAGAGGGCAAAGAAGAGGGAGTGCGTGAGCAGGGCTGAGGGCCTGGTGAGAGAGGGGCGCGGAGGATGGCCGCCAAGACCCTGGAGCCAGAGTTTTGAGTCTTTGGCTCCGTCGGCGGCAGCCCAGTTTGGCGGCTGCCTCCTCCCAACTCTGCTGGGACGCAGAGTTTACTCTGAAGCCGCGGCGCCGCACCGGGGGAGCTGCGTGCACCCTGCCTAGCCTTCCGGAGTGCCCAGCGCCCACCCGACACTAAGCTCGGAGAGAGGGCGCTTCCCAACAGAACTCGGCGGCAGGACGCAGTCCCTGGCCTCTGCCTGCGCCCAGAGCCGACCCGAGCTGGAGTGGCGCAGCGCCTGAGCCGCGTTGGCCTCCGGCGCCAGGAGGCGGGACAGTCTAGCCCCCCGCCCCCAGCGCGGGACCTCCAGCCTCCTATTTCCCGGGCCCAAGAACCTCAGCCCTTGGACGAGCCACGCTCACCTGAAAACTCCGAGCCGCCGGTGGGTGCGTGCGGGTGTCTCAGTGAGCGTGCGGGCGAGCGTGCGCCTCCTGTGCGCTACATTCCCCTGGGCAGCGCGAGAGCGTAGCCCTAGAGATCCGGCCGCCCGGGACCCTCTGGGGCCGCAAGCCAGGGATGTGGAGGCCTGCGAAGGGCGTGAGAACAGTTACGCTGAGCGCGGACGAACCTGGGCGCCCGGCTGAGCGGCGGCGGGCTGCTGGGCTCTGCTGCCGCGTCCCAGTTGCTCCGCTCCACGCTCTGGCAGCCACCCGGCTGGACACGTGGGTTTTACGACAGCACAAAATACAAGTGTGTGTGTGTGTGTGTGTGTGTGTGTGTGAAAGAGAGAGAGAGGAGAGAGAGAGGAAAGAGAGAGTGAGTGGGGGGGGGGGAGGCGGGAGGCAGGCCAGGAGAAAGGAGGGGAGGGGAGAGGAGAGAGAAGAAGGAAGTTCTAATTCTGCCGTATCCACACCGCCTGAGCGCCTCTCCCACACAAATACCTCCTCCGCCCTCCCACCCCCCACTTTTTTTGGGGAGGGGGGTCATGACGTCTTCCATTCGCCTGTTGTCTCTCTCTGCCCACGATATGTCTTTTGTAGGTGCAGGCTCACTGCCCTGGTCCTGAAAGCCGTGGAAACGCAGAAACCAGATTGCATCTCAGCACACGTTTGGGGTCCACAACCGGGCGGGCGTGCGCGGCGGGGCGAGTGGACCAAGTCGTGGCACTGGGTTTTTTTTGCCGGTCTCAGTTTTTCAAGGAGTACGGCTGGGTGCCAGAGTCGACCAGCCCGGCACTCAACCTCTAACAACAATCCTGGGGTGGGGATGAAGGGGGAGTCGGGGGCGGGGCGGCTCGCTCGCTGGAATGAAACCCTCAGTCCGCAGTGGCGGAGGCAGGCTTTCCTGAGCTGGGAGGCGTGAGACCGAGGGTCTCTAAAGGGCGCTGATCCTGGCGGGATGCAAGCCTGGCGGCGGGACTGGGAGACGGCTGCTATGGAGTCCCGCCCCGCCCAGCGCTCAGCCCACCCACTCTTCCTAGGGAGCTCGCTCCTTCTCTCTTTCGGCGAACCAGGCAAGTATTCAGAGCTACGTCTGGTGGTACAACTGCGCCCGGATACTGGCGAGGCTTGTTTGCCTTTGGCTGACTGGGGCTGCCCCAGAGGATCGTGCGTAGGTCTTTCATCTCAAAACCTGGCGTCGGACGTGCAGCCTGAGAGAGCAGCCCCCGTCCCTACCTTCTCCCGGCGCCTTGGGCCTCCGCGGCCCTTCCATGTGTCTTCCTCGGGTCTCACACTCCAGGTGGCACGCTTTCGTGGGTCTCGCACCCACGAATTAGACACCCGCCTCCACCTCTTCTCGGTGTTTTCTTAAATCGGTGAGCGGAGGACACAATCCCGCTGTGTGAAATTGACCCGCTCAGGCGCTTTCAGATCGCCAGAGTTCTGTCCACACCTCAAAGAGAAGAAATACCATTTGCCTTTCCCAAAACAAACCAATTTATTTAGTACCTGCCACTCTGAACAATTAATAGTCATTCTTTCCTGATTTCTGCTTGTTTCTTTCTGTCTTCCCACCACTCATTTCGTCTGAGCCTGGGAAACGAGCTGTTATAGACTTTTTTCGGATCTCACGTAGAATGTCTCGGTGCTGCTTGGAACAGAGTTGGGCCGAAAATGTTTTGACTGGCGTCGCTGTGACAGGGTCATCAGTCATCCCCGGATAGATTGATAGTACTGAAGTTTAAGGCAAACATCGCGAGGGACCCGGAGGCGGCTAACCAGGCAGTCTCCGCGGGCGCGAGCTTTGAACAACTCCATCCGGAGGAGAGGATGAAGGTCTAGGCCCCTTTCGATTAATCTGCTCGCGGAACGGCTGAAGAGTAGCTGTCGGACCACGGGAGAAGAGTCATACTCTTTCTCACACTCTTTCCTCTGTTCTCTGGGAGAGACAGCACCGGGGCCGGGAGACTGGACTTTGCGGCCGCGGCCCCACCTACCGGCTTTCTTGTTTTTGCGCAAACCCGCTACTTTTGAGACTTTAACTGCAGCAACTGCTCCCGAGGCCTCTTGCCGCCCACGCTCTGAGAAGCCTGGGACTTTTCTTAATAAGACTAGCTGACCGCTTGTGAGAACTTTCGACAGGCAGGGCGCGGGTAGGAGATTCGCGGAGGCTTAGTCCGCCCAGCAACCATGCGGAGAAAGCGTTATTATTCATCCCTGTATTACAGGTGGGGACACCGAGGCTCAGAAAGATTAGGTATGTTGCCTGAGGTCACGCCGTTGGCGAATGATGGAGGCAGATTCAAACACGGGTTAGTGAGACACCAAGTGCACTTTCCTGCCCGCCGTAGTCCAGAAGACCTGACGCCAAGGCGCGAGGGGGTGGAGGGGGTACCGTAGGGGAGATTTGGCTCCCCTGGCTGCAGGGACCACGGGGAGAAGCAGAGACTGTAGCGGAACCCCTCCCCTGTCCCTTTAAGTCCCTCTGTGGTGTCCCCGACCCGCCAGATTCGAGGACCACCCCGCTCCCCCAGCGGCCCAAGGCATACGCGAGGCGAGGGGAACCTGGAGCCCAAAGATCTTAGGCGACTCGCGTGAATGAAGTGGGCGAACTTTGGAGGGGGCGCTCCATGGGCCCGGGAGTCTGAGAGCGCAGGAAAAGCGCTCGAGAAACGTTGCGGGGATCCAAGCATTATTCCCCGTGCCTCCCCGGCGGACCCGCCACTTGGGGCGGCGCCCATGGTCAACAGCGATCGCCAGGAAGCTGGGGAGGCTTGGATGGGGCAGAGGTCAGCGCAGTCCCACCCGAGGGCACACCGCCGCTGCCTGGGCAGGGGAGCCGGCGCCTCGGGCCGCTTTCCGCTCACCCAGCGGCTCCCAACTGCTTTGTCACCGCCACCCTATCAGGTTAGGGAAGTTTTTAGAAAGCGAGCCCACCGACCGCAAGAACACGCACCCCCTCAAGTCCGCGCCCCTCCTCTTCATTATTTAGAAGACCAATGAAACAAATGACTTCTGACCACTTAGGAAACGATCAAACCTTTATAAAAATCCATGGCTCCCAAATCGATGGGTGAATATTTGCTGGGAATTTGTTCCAGAGGAATAAATAAGGAGCGTGAGTGTATTAAATGCAAACGGGGGGACACGGTGGTGTTTTTCTTCATTGATTAATGACCTCTAAAATAAAACAAGTGGGAAGAGGAGCCGGGATCGATAAATTAACTACCCAAATTCATCATTTTCTCCAGCAATTTTTTTTTCCAGAAAATTATCCTTAGGAAGCCTTTGTATTCTCTCAGCTTGGAAGGTGGAGGGTGGAGGGTGGAGGGTGGAGGGTGGAGGGTGGGAGGGGGTGGGGCAGAACAGGGAGGGAGAAGCAAGAAGGGGCAGGAAAGCAAGAAAAGCGTTCTGTCCAGGGGACCTTCTATCTGATTTCGTTTGACATGCATTTTTAAAGTTTGCTTTTCTTATTATTTTTTTTTTTCCTGATGGAGGAGGGGAACAAATGGCCAGTGCCTTTGACAGGACTCCAATAAAGAATTCAGCAGCTCTCCTCTCTGCCCTCCCAGCTCTCTCTTCTAGGTTTAAGGTCATGGGTGGCTGAGTTAATAATTCATTAATATAGACATTTATTCAGAAGGGTTTCTCTGAGACCCACTCTCCTGGCCTCCTCCCAGAGATTTATTTTCCTGAGAAATGGATGGGGGTGGGGTGGGGCTGCAGGTGAAAGAAGGGGAGGAGAAAAAGGAAGAAGAAAAGGGAGGCTTGACACAGCTAGGAGGAATCTTTGTTCAACCAGATTAGTGGACAGGTCCTTCTAGCATGTAAGAACTTGGTCGAAAATGTGGCATCCAAACAACCCAGGGGCTGTGCTTCCAGTTATCCTTTCTCCTACTTCTCCACCTGTCCATTCACATTTTTTTTAATTTTTAAAATTTTTGCATTATAGCTGGTTTACAGAGTTCTGTCAGATTTTCCAACTGCGCCGTGTCGTGACCCGGTTACATGTACATATATGGATTTGTCACATGTGATTAGACATAGTTCCCTGTGCTATACACCTGGATCTCCTTGCTTTTCCATCACCGAAGCACTAGTTAACCCCATTCCCTCCCACCCCCACCCCCCACTTGGCAACCACAAGTCTGTTCGCCAAGTTCGTGATTTTCTTTTCTGTTGAGAGGTTCATTTGTGCAGTGTTTTAGACTCCAGTTATAAGAGATTTCATATGGCATCTGTCTTTCTCCTTCTGACTTGCTTCACTCAGTATGAGGGTCTCTAATTCCACCCATGTTGCTGCGAATGACATTATTTTATCCTTTTTTACGGCCTAATAGTATTCCATCCTGTATATATACATTCACATTTATTCTCAGAGCTCCCTCCCTCTACTCTTTGGGATCCTGGAGAGCCAACTAACTGAGGACTATGGAAGGGAAGCAAAAGGGGGAAACCTCTGAAAACAGACTACCCCACACCTCCCCCACGAAATTCCCAAGGGAGGAGCTTTACAACTTGCTCAGACCAGGACTCTCTAGGTGGCTCCCTCCCTGAGGACACAGGGAAATTCTGGTAGATGCTTGCTCCTCAGAAAGGGGCTGTGGGGATTTTAAAGCAAAAATCAAATGAAACCAAAGCAAAAAAAAAAAAAAGTCCTGCTCCCCATGAAGTTTACACGGTAGGGGAAGAGACAAAGAGTAAACACCCAACAAGGAATTGTCAGGTGGGAGGCAGTGCTGTGGACAGCACTGAAGAAAGGCTAAGAGGAAAGATGGGCGCAGGAGGTGGTCAGGGAAAGCTTATCCCATAAGGTGACATCTGGGTAGAGAATTAAAGCAAGAGGATGCCAGTTTTGTGACTAGAGTGGGGGCACTGCCTGCCCTAACCTGTGGCTCCGGGGAGAAGGGGCTTCCTCAGAAGGACCCCTAAGGCCTGTCTTGCCAGCCCCTGGCCACACTTGGCTCCCTTTCTGCTCCCTGTTCCCACCTGGTTCCCACAAGTTGCCACGAACTGCTTAATATCCCTTCAAATACATCAGCTGTTGGTGACTTAGAAATTCCACAGTGACCTATTCCCCACTGTCTGGGCCTCAGTTTCTTCCACCATCAAAAAAAGAAACCAACGAAACCTTTCTATTTTAAGCTCCTTATCTAGCACTTACCAATTTTGCCCTCTCTCTCCATCACCTGTTTTACACCCCCACCTCCTGAATGCTATGAGTCCAAGGCGGGTGGTGTGTAAAATGTACTGAGAAACTGAAAGCAAGAAAACCCACACTGTTTACTTGAATCGCTGCCATCTTCGCACTGATTCCTCTGCATCTTCACTCATTTGTCCTTAGAACACAGTGCCAACTACCTTCAGAAAGCAAGCGGGTGAGGAGGAAGACTAGAAGGTAAAAGGCCCGTGAGAGCTTAGCCTAGAGAAGTCAGCTCTTCTTCAAACGATGCAGCACGAGCCTCACCATACTTCTGAGGTCTTGTCGCCTTTACACATGTTGTCGCCTCAGCTTTCCTCTTGTCACCATGGCACCCAAGCTCCTCACTTTGCCAGGTCAAAGATGGCCTCTGGGGCCGAGAGACCAAGCCCAGCCTTTTTTCTGACCACTCTCTCTCATCCTCCACCAAGATCACGGCAGACAGCACCTGTTCCCTTCACTTGAAATGCAGCCCCAGCCCTCCAGCTCCTTTCACCCTGGTCACCCGACAGCTGTCATTCAAACAATACCTGTCAGCCACCCCAGGCCTGATTTGGATTTGACCTACTGACCTCGAGGTCAAAAGCTCCACAGTCCATTGCAAATCCCTGGGGGGCCAGTTCATTGTCCCAGAAAAGCCTCTAAATATATCCTTTCCTTTTTGCAGGGAAATCAGCTGTTATTGTTTACAAAGGCCTTATGAGTTTAAACATACCGGGGCAGTTCAATCCTGTAAAGATTTAATGAATAGCCACTGAGTGGAATGCAGCTGCTCTTTTTCCTGTAAGTCTTGACAAGCAAAGGACAAGAGTAATAATTTGACAAGGGGAAGGGTCCCTTCAGAAACTTGTATGTTCCGTTCATTACCTTCTTTTCCTTCTCATCCACCATCCTCCCCCCCAAATTTACTCTTCCATTTTTCCAAGAATCTGTAAGAATAAACAAGCCCAATCTAAGTTATCTATCTACACATTAACAGGTACACGTAATATCTAGTGAGCACCTAATGTGTACAAGGGACATTGGTAGGGATCTTGGGATCAATGCCCATTGAAACTCTTCTAGCAAGTGCTACCTGGTTCTAATACTCTTCCTTTGGTCTGTTGCCTTACTTAGTTGAAGCCTGAAGGTCCTAAGTTATAATCAGGATGAGGCAAGCATGTTGCAGTGCATCTGTTTAAAATTAGCAACATAGTCTATGGTTGATTCACATTCTGAGGGTCGGTGGATCCTAAGGCGTGGTGAGTTCCTCTGAGTGCCCATAACAGTCTCTAAGAGCCAAGATGCCTCCTAGGGAGCCTCTTAAGTGAGGAGACCCAGAGACCTTTCTCCCAAAGTTAGCCTGAGGATACAAGACCCATATTCCCCAAGAGGCTCTGACATCCGCCTGTGGGAACCTAGAAGCCTGCCTGCCCTTTCAGTCTTCATTCTCCTGGCTGGATTGGTGGCAGCTCTTACCTTCCTCTGAGCTAGGGGGTCAGAGGGTGACACTAAGACTGGTTTTTATTGTATATTACTGTTGGTGAGTCTATATTCTCTGTGCAAGAGCCTCTCAATTAAAACAACAACAGCAACAACAACCTACTCTCAGTTTCCATCTTGGAACCAGAAAACTTGTCTTTAAACCAAAATAAAAAAACTATGCAGGGTGCCATGGGGAAAACCGAGTGTAAATTGCAGTGCCCCTATTTTCAATGATCTTATGCTAAGGAAATCTTGCAGAGATCAGCTTTCCCTCTCCAGTTCCTAGGACCAGGAACCAAGGAGTGGCCTGAGAGTTCAGAAGAGGAAGCCATCACTCTAGGTGAGGAGATGATCAAGCAAAGCTTCACAGACGAGATGGACCATAACATTTTTATGCGTTCAGGTGGGTAGAGAGAAACTAAGGAAAGGCATTTTAGGACAGGGGAGCTACCTCAGGAAATCAACTGTCTATGCAAATCAACTGTCTATACAAATAGATGGGGAGGCGGGGTTCCCATGGCTCAGTGGTTAACAAACCCAACTAGCATCCATGAGGACACCAGTTCAGTCCCTGGCCTGGCTGAGTGGGTTAAGGATCCAGCACTGCCATGAGCTATGGTGCAGTTTGCAGGTTCGGTTTGGATCCCAAGTTGCTGTGGATATGGTGTAGGCCAGTGGCTTCAGCTCTGATTGGACCCCTAGCCTAGGAACCTCCATATGCCATGGGTGCGATCCTAAACACACACACACACAAAACCCACAAAACAAGTAACTAGGAGACCAGGTGACTTTTCTTCCTCCATTCACGAGAAAAATGGTTGGCTGGCTAGCCTCTCCAGGAGCCAGAACTCCTTCTCCTTGGGGGGGCCCTGCAATCATATTCCATAGATTCAGAAAGAGGTTTTTGTGAGAATGTCCTAACCCAGCGTGCTCAGGTTTAAGTCTGAGAATGAATCCACAGTTAAGAAAGCTGAAAAACAAAAAAACATTTGAGGGCTGCAAGATGAAACCATCAGCACAGCAAAACTTCACTGGACCGTAATTTACTAAACTTGGCAATGCTATTTCCTGATTCTGGATGATAGAGGCTGTTACTCTCTGAACTGCTCTTTTGAAACTGTAAAGAACTGTGATATATGTGATATATAATATATATACATAATACACATATATACATTTATTTATATGAGTAGTGATCTAGAACTTTCTGAAGTAAAAAATCGTCTAAGAAAATGTTTTAGAATGGGCAGACATGTTTTCCAAGGATCCTTACAGATGATGATTAATGTCCCTTTAAAAGGAAGAGAAAGGAATTAGAGAAAACACAAGATTCCTGAGTCTCAAAAAAAATCATTTTTTCATTGTCAAAACTGCTCGATTTTTTTTTTGGCTTTTTAGGGCCACACCTGTGGCATATGGAGGTTCCCAGGCTAGGGGTCCAATCAGAGCTGCAGCCAGTGGCCTATGCCACAGCCACAGCAACACCAGATCCAAGCCATGTCTGCAACTTACACCACAGCTCACAGCTATGCCGGATCTGTAACCCACTGAGTGAGGCCAGGGATCGAAACTGTGTCCTCATGGAGGCTACTCAGATTCGTTTCTGCTGAGCCACAACGGGAACCCCCTAGATTCTTGAAGACTGTTTCAACTGCAGATAACAGAAATTAAACTGATAACAGCCATTAATAAAGAGGATTCAATAACTATCCAGGTTATGGGGTTTCAGGTATAGATGGATTCAGAGGTTCAAACAACCTCATGAAGTCTCAGTCTTTCTCATCTCTTGGTTCTGCCTTCCTCTTACTTGAATCTCATGGTTCCCAATCGGATTTGTTAACCACTGAGCCATGACGGGAACTCCTCCACTAGGAAGGTTTTGCCTGCTAATACTTTCAAGTCCCTTCCTTTTTTTTTTGTAAGAAATATTACCATTAATAAGTCCTAGGCCACTCAGAGCAAATCTCTACTCATTTATTAGACAAAGGGAAGCAGGATTTAGCCTTCACAAAGCCACCTTGATTGTCTCCTAAGAGCAGAGACTTAATTAACAATTTTGGCTCCAAGAGCAAGTCATTCCATGACACACACCAATAGTTGACCAACTTAGCTCCCATTTGCAACCCTCTTTTGTCTACTTACTTCCTAGGATTGATGTAGAAGTTGCCAATCAATTATAACTAGGAGTCCTTGGGTGAAACTTCTAAGAAATCTTTTAAGAAGAGATATCATCAGCTGCCATGCCCTGTAGATTTTCTACTTTTGCTCTTTGCCTCTTCCTATTTTTTCTGTCCTGGAACACACACACAGTGAGTGGAGGTGAAAAAGATCTTGCAATGCTTAGGAAGAAAGATACAGGCTAAAAGTGGAAGACCCAAAGTATAAAAGGAGCCTCAGTTCCTTGTGGAATAACTGAGCTATAATCCCAGTCTTGGACTGTCTGTCCCTAGAGTTCTTACTGAGCAAGATGAAAACCCCTTTACTTGCAGCCCAAAGCAATCTTAATAGATACACAAACCTCCTAATCATTCATGTAATTCATGATGTGGCTTTCAGAAAGCTTTTATTAATTAGGACACCACCTGATGGCCCCCGATTGCATTAATTATTCTTATTAACTAGGTTCTAAGATCATAGCTTCTATACTATAGAAGAGGTACACTATCAACATAGACAGTATAATTAGAGAGAAAGTATAGTTAGGGGATATAACACATTCAGAACATTTGGAATCAAACTTAGCTCCAACATGTAAATTAGTAACTGTGTGACCTTAGATAAGTTACTTAATATTTATTTATCCCACAGACCTCAAGTGTAAATCCCTAGTGTTTTTATGAGCATCCAATGTATCAATATTGGGAAAATATTTAGAACATTGAAGGCACCCTCTCTTTGTCATATCTTCTTATACACATTGCCTTGTTGTAAACACTGTTTAAATTTATGTCTCCTACATTTTAGTATCATGGAAGTAACTCCAGTTAACACATATGGCTCAGCAATGGACACACAGCATCCAGACAGAGATGGTTAACTGTTCAGTTCCTTGTTTTCTGGTTTGTTCTCTCACTTCCATAGGGCGGAGAAGGGAAGGGAAGGGAAGGGAAGGGGAGAAGGGAAGGGAAGGGAAGGGAAGTGAAGGGAAGGGGAGGGGAGAAGAGAAGAGAAGGGAAGGGAAGGGAAGGGAAAGGGAGAAGGGAAGGGAATAGAAGGGAAGGGAAGGGAAAGGAAGGGAAGGGGAGGGGAGAAGAGAAGAGAAGGGAAGGGAAGGGGAGAAGGGAAGGGGAGAAGGGAAGGGGAGAAGAAAAGAGGAGGGGAGGGGAGGGGAGGGGAGGGGAGAAGAGAGGAGAGGAGAGGAGAGGAGAGGAGAGGAGAATAGAATAGAATAGAAGAGAAGAGAAGAGAAATCTTTCCCTCTCCTGAGGTCATGAATATATTCTAATTTTTCTTCTAAAAATTTTAATGAACTTCTGTTCCAGCCAAGATGGAGTAACAGGATTTGCCCTCCTGTCCAAGAGAATGCAGAAACTGAGCAAA
>PVHT020004020.1:40787193-40863761 GCA_004024745.2 Catagonus wagneri | reverse complement strand
CTGAGCAAAGTGTATATAAAACAATCTTTGTCAGAATACTGAACCTGGGGCAACGAAGGACAGTGATTCCTGAGAAGTCAGAAGAAAATGAGATGCCCTCTATAACTGCCGCAGCTCACTACCTTGAGGCAGCCTCCAGGACACAGCCACGGAGGAGGAAACCAGGAGGAGACCAGCAGACTCCATGAATTAAGGAGACAGAACCAAGATTCTGGGGCGTCCGAGGCAGCTAGCATTTGGAGGACAGGGGGTTCAGAAGGTGTTACACAGAGAAAGAACACCAGGGATGTGTAGAGAAGCCCCTAGAGTGTTCAGTACAGTGCTGATCAGTGTATGCCTGTGAATCACCCCGATTTCCCCTCAAGAAAATCAATGATTCTAGTTTCTTAGATATCCTTCCAGAGATATTTGATGAATACATATTCCCCCTGTACTCAAGTGTTATATGTCATGCATTGTTATGCACCTTAGTTTTTTGTTTCCTTGTTTTGCTTTTGCTTTTTTGGGCCACACCCATGGCCTATGGAAGTTCTCAGGCTAGGGCTCCAATGGGAGCTACAGCGGCTGGCCTACACCACAGCCACAGCAACGAGAGATCTGAGCCATGTCTGTGACCTACACCTCAGCTCGTGGCAACGCAGGATCCCTGACTCACTGAGCCAGGCCAGGGATCGAACCCACATCCTCATGGATACTAGTTGGATTCATTTCCACGGCGCCACAACGGCAACTCCACACCTTATTTGAACTTAAAATACACCTTAGAGATGTTCCGTATCTGTAAATAAAGAGTTCTTCAAATTTTTAAAATAACGATCTAATCATTTGTTTAAGCAGTTCTCTATTGATGGTCATTTAAATCGCTTCAAATCCTTTGTTATGAAACATAATGGTGCAATTGGATACACACATCCTTTTTTAAATTTTGATGAATATTCATTAGCATGCTGGGGCAGGTTCATCTGGGCTTGCAAGAGCCATTTATTCAAAGTTCAGGTATTTCAATAGCTGGTTGATGTTAGGAAAATAGCTAGAAATCGATCATGGTGGAAGTATTTACACCATTAAAATTAGCAAAGCCGAAAAAAAAAAAAAAGTACCCCCATTCCTTTTTTGTGGGGGTGGAGTGGGGAGAGCTGGTTGTTGAACATGCACTGATTCCACTGAACTCAATCCCAGGAGTGGAACTGCTAGATCAAAGGGTACGTGCATTTATAATCTTGATACACGTAGAAGTCAAATTGCCCTTTAGACATTTTGACTAGCAACATATTTTTGAATTCTCATCAACACAGTGTTATCAAAATTATTGACCTTTGCCAATTCGATGGGTATTATTTCTCACTGAGGTTGTAATACTTATATCACTTACTGAAAATCAACATTTTTTTATATGCTGAGGGTTTTCTTTTAATAAGAAAAAAAAACTATGTATATTCTTCACCCATTTTCCACTTTAGTTTGTGGGTTTTTTTTTTTTAATTTGTGAAGCCTCCAAATATTTTAAGATTAGCCCTTGTTCTGAGATATGAGTTGTTCCTATCTTCTCTCCAGGATATTAAGTGCTATTTTAAAGTATTATGGTAGTTTTTGCAATGCAGATTAATGACAACTTTTTCACATAACTAAATTAATCAGCATTTTCTTTTTATGGCTTTTCAAAATAACAGCTTTATTGAAAAATGATTTACACATCATGAAATTCACATTTTTACA
Source organism: Catagonus wagneri (assembly GCA_004024745.2). Classification (NCBI taxonomy): domain Eukaryota; kingdom Metazoa; phylum Chordata; class Mammalia; order Artiodactyla; family Tayassuidae; genus Catagonus; species Catagonus wagneri. The sequence continues at coordinate 40,862,045 of PVHT020004020.1, read as the reverse complement.
GTGAACAATAGTTCCTAGTATATTCACAGAGTTGTGTAACAACCACCACTAATTCCAGAACATTTTCATCGCCCTGAAGGAATCCCATTCTTTACTGTATGGATTTCTTGTTGTGGTTTTGATTTGTATTTCCCAGACAGCTTATGACGTTAAGCATCTTTTTTTTTTAAGCATCTTTTTATGACCTTATAGGCCACTTGTATATCTTCTTTGGAGAAACAGCTTTTTACATATTTTGCCTGTTTTCAAATTAGGTTATTTGTATTTTTACTGTTGTATTTTATGAATTGTGTATTCTGGATATATAAGTCCCTATCAGATACATAACGTGCAAATATATTCTCTCACTCTGTGGGTTGTCTTTTCACTTTCTTGATGGTGTACTTTGAAGCACAAAAGTTTAATTTTGATGAGGAATGAGGTCCACTTTATTTTTTCATTTGTCACTAGACTTTTGGTGTCATTTAATGATTAAGGTCACAAAGACTTACTCTTTGTTTTTAATAAAAAAAATTTTTTTTTTTTTTTTGCCTTTTCTAGGGCCGCACCCACGGCATATGGAGGTTCCCAGGCTAGGGGTCTAATCGGAGCTGTAGCCACCGGCCTTCGCCACAGCCACAGCAACACAGGATCCGAGCCACATCTGCAACCTACACCACAACTCACTGGCAATGCCAGATCCTTATCTTTTTTCCTATAAGAGTTTTCTGGTTAACTCTTACATTTAAGTCTCTGATCTATTTTGAGTTATTTTATACATGATGTGAGGAGGTAGTGCAGCTTCATTCTTTTGCATGTAGAAATCCAGTTTCTGAGCACCGTACATTGAAAAGACTATGCTTTCACTATTGAATAGTCTTGGCATCCTTGTGGAAAATCGATCATAAATGTTTACTTCTGGACCCTCACTTTGATTTCGCTGATTTATATAACTATCCTTATGCCAGCATCACAGTCTCAATTACTGCAGCTGTATAGTAAGTTTTGCAATCAGGAAGGGTGAGCCTTCAATTTTGCTATTCTTTTTTAAGATATTTCCTTCACTATTCTGAGAATTTCCATATGAGTTTTAGTATGAGTTTGTGAAACTGTGCAAAAAAGTCAGCTTAAGTTCTAACAGGGATTGTGTTGAAGCTATAGGTCAATTTAGGGAATATTGTAATTTAACAACATGAAATCATCTAATATAGGAACATATGATGTTTTTCCATTTATTTAAGTCATTTAATTTCTTTCAACATTTTATAGCTTTCAGTTACAAATCTTGTACTTCCGTTAAATTTCTTTGTTAAGCATTTTATTCTTTGTGATGCAGTTATAAGTAGAAATGTTTTCTTAATTTCACTTTTGCATTATGCTGTATATAGAAATAAATTTGCTGTATAAAGAAGTAAATTTGGAGTTCCCTTCGTGGCTCAGTGGTTAATGAATCCGACTAAGAACCATGAGGTTGCGGGTTCGATACCTGGCCTTGCTCAGTGGGTTAAGGATCCGGCGTTGCCGTGAGCTGTGGTGTAGGTTTCAGACGCGGCTCGGATCCCGCGTTGCTGTGGCTGTGGCGAAGGCCGGCAGCTACAGCTCCTGTTAGACCCCTAGCCTGGAAACCTCCATATGCCGCAGGTGCGGCTCTACATAAAGGCAAAAAGACCAAAAAAAAAAAAAAAGTAAATTTGATTTTTTAGTGTCCATCTGGTATTCTGTCATCTTACTGAATTTAGTTAATTCTAGCAATTTGAAAAAAAATTATTAGCACTAAGACTTATGATTCCTTATGATTTTCTATGCAAGATCATGTCATCTGCTAATAAAGACAGTCTTACTTCTCACTTTCCTATCTGGATGCCTATTGTTTCTTTTTCTCATATAGTGGCCTTGGCTAGTCCCTCCAGGGCCATATTGAATAGAAGCAATGATAGTGGACATTCTTGCCTTTTTTTATGATCTTAGGGGGAAAGCAATCGTCCTTCACCAGGTTAACTGTGAACTTTTCATAAACAGCCTTTATGAGCTTAATCAAGTTCCTTTCTTTCCCTAGTTTTTCAGTGGCTTTGTTTTTTTGGTTTACCATGAAAGGGTGTGGATTTTGTTAAAAGCTTTTTCTGGCCTAATGAGAAGATTATATGATTTTGTCCTTTCTTCTATTAATACAGTGTGTTACATTGATTGAGCTTTTAGATATTAAGCCAACTTCATATTCATATGATAAATTCCGTATCATGATGAGTAATCCTTTTTACATTTAGCTGAATTTGGTTTGCTAGGATTTTGTAGAGGATTTTTTCTGTAAGAACTATAGAAGTAGTTACTGGAATTTTACTAAGTTCAAGTTAATCTTTAAACTGGATTGACACCTTTATGATATTGAGGCATCCTATTCAAGAACATGGTATGCCTTTCTATTTCCTCATATTCTTTTCCTGCATTATTTCAGTATTTTAAAGTTTTTCTTTAAGTGTCTTGCAAAATTTTTGTTTAGTTTATTTTGAAGAGTTTTATCTTTCTTTTTACTATTGTTAATGGTAATTCAATTATATCTTCTATCAGTAGTTTTTACATATGATTACTGAATTTGTATTTAATTTTATAATGAGTTGATAGACTGAATTCTTTTATTGATTATTTGCAGTAGTTTTTCTATTGATTTTCCTATTTTCATTTTCTTTTTTTTTTAATTTTTAGGGCCGCACCTGTGGCATATGGAGGTTCCCAGGCTAGGGGTCTAATCACAGCTACTGGCCTACACCACAGCCACAGCAACTCAGGATCCCAGCCACATCTGCAACCTACACCACAGCTCATGGCCATACCGGACCCTTAGCCCACTAAGCAAGGCCAGGGACTGAACCCACAACCTCATGGTTCCTAGTCAGATTCATTTCCATTGCACCATGATGGGAACTCCGATTTTCTTGTTTTCCAAGTGTATAGCCATAGTATCTACAAATAATTATTTTACCCCCTGATTTTCAATGTTTCATGTTTATAATTTCTTTCTCATATGTAGTTGCATTGTTTACTATCACCAGAATATTTTTATTTTATTTTATTTTATTTTATTTTATTTTATTTTATTTTATTTTAGTGTTTTTGCCTTTTCTAGGGCCGCACTTGTGGCATATGGAGGTTCCCAGGCTAGGGGTCTAATCGGAGCTGTAGCTGCTGGCCTACGCCATAGCCACAGCAATGCGGGATCCTAGCCGTGTCTGCAACCTACACCACAGCTCACGACAACGCCGGATCCTTAATCCATTGAGAAACACCAGAGATCAAACCCGCAACCTCATGGTTCCTAGTTGGATTCATTAACCACTGAGCCACGATGGGAATTCCTATCACCAGAATATTGTTAAATAATTATATTTATCATGATTCCTTCTGAAGCATAACGCTGGTTTCAGATTATAATTTTTAAATAATTCTTTGCAGATTGCGAGGTAGTAGAAGTGTAGTAGTTAAGAGTATGAACTCTAGAGTCTGGATGACTAGGTTGGAATCCAATCTATACAACTTATTAAATATATAAAACGCAATAGCCATCAATTTTTCATTGCAAAAATTGGACTGATAATAACCTATCTGATAAGGTTGTTTTGAGGATCACATGAATAATATATTTCAAGTGCTCACAACAGTGCTTGGCATATAGGAAATGCTATACAAGTGTTTATTATTGCAGTATTGTATCTGTAGAGAGTAAGTTTGTTCTTGTTCAAAATTTTGAGAATCTGGATGTGTCACTGGTGCTAAATGTTTAAATAAATATAATTAGTTAAATATGTGAATTATTCGGACATTAACCACAAAAAAACCAATTATCTTCAACCATATGTAAAATGATTGAAGTTATAAATAAAATCCTCTCTCTTCTTCCCGAACCATATCCTTAGCCATCCCTACAGTTTAGTTCTGTGAGTCGGTACATTCTCCTTTCTAAACGAGCATCTGCATACAGGCTTTCTCTTGCTGGCAAATTCTGATTCAAGCTTACACATGTAAACTTGTATCAGAAGTCCTTCAACATTTCACACAGGGTTAGGAAAATCAGACATTACCCTCTTTGCTCTTTTTTTCTTTTCCCTTCCTACTGCCTGCTGAGGTTGTCTTTATCCGGCTTCACCTCCACCCTCTACTCCCAGGCTCATCAACTGACTATTGGGTAATGGTGAAATCCTGAACTATCTTTAGTATGTTGCAACAGCATCACATTTATATTCAAGACTGCCAGTGGTTCTCAGACCTGGATTGAATAAAGTCAAAATGTGCTGTTTCTTTCATTCAAATTCTTTCATCAGTCTGGCCCTACCTTGTACAGCTCCAAATACGGCCCCTTTCCTTTCGCCAGAATGGTCTCTCCACTACTCTCCCCCATAAACATCATTATTGAACTTCTGCCTTTGCTTATTCTGTGTTTTCTGCTTTGAGTTTCCTTCTCCTTGTTCTATACCTGCCAAAGGCCCTATTTTAGGGTCCTGCTCAGGTCCTATTTTATCCAGATAGCCTCCACCGCTCATGTTCACCCCACCCCCACCCCAGGAACTCTCCTAGCTCCTGTCTGGGTCACTTTTTTGGCAGTGACATTCTAAACTGCAATGCATCTTACTAAACTCTAAAATCTGTGCTAGACTTGTCTCTCAACTAAAACAAAAAATTTCTGGAAGATAGATTTTGGCATAACTTTATCTGTATATAGTGCTCAGTACCTGACATGCTACAAGGCAGATAGAGGCTCTTATCAAATACCATTGAACTAGTGTCAAATGAGTGAGTGAGTGCCTCTGTGAGTGAATGAATCAATAAACAAGGATACAAATGAATATATAAATATATATGCACATGTATGTACAAATGAATGAAGAGGTGATCCCTAAGGCCCCACCAAGTGGAAGTTAGAGGGAAAAACAGACAGGTCAAAGCCAGCAGGTGACTCATGATGTTCAGAGCCCATGGTAGGGGTCAAAGATGGGCCTGGCAGACCTGAGAGAGGGTTTAAGTCTAGCTCCCCTTTATGTGTCTGGAGAGCACTTTCTTGTGTCCTAGATAATACAGAACTCACTCTCATCTATAATGCCAGGCTAAGTAGCAAAAGTTATTTCCCCATTAGTTTCTGTCTATACTCCTTTTTCCTTCCTGAAGAAGAGGGTCTTTGTCTGAGATCCCCCCATGGGACCAACACACACAGTCCTCTGGACTTGATACCTTCATAAACAGTTCTTCCAATGAAGGAAGGAAAATGAAAAGATTCCTTCCTTCAAAGAGAATGACCGATAAAATGATCACATTACCATTATCTCTTACAAATCTTCCCTCCAGTCTAATAATTTCCATTAAAGTCTCATAAGCTCAGTAAGAAGTGTGCGGTCCATTTTCTTTTTAATAGGAAATGTCAGCACACATCTGTGGACGGGCAGAACACACTCATATCTCACCCTAGAGTGACGCCATGGCATCCTAAATGAAGTCCACTGAGTGTAATAATGATGTGGAGAAATCTAAGTATAAAATATTATATGATCTAATTGACACAGAGGAAAGAAGTAGGAACTTGGTCAGTTTTTAACAAAGCCCCAAATAATCTGAAAGAGCAATCAAATTCATTTTGAACTGCGTGGCTTTCATGGATTCTACAAGAAAATATAGAGTTTGGATATAGCATAAGATATATCAGCTCCTGGAACAATGGGGGAAATCTTCTCTCTTTTTCAATTTAACTTAATGTTTATATTATACTAGAATATAGTTGATATACAATGTTGTGTTAGTTTCAGGTGTACTGAGGAGTAATTCAGCTACACATATATATACTTATCTCCATTCTTTTTCCGGTTCTTTTCCCAGATAGGTTATTAGAGAATATTGAGTATGATTCCCTGCCTATACAAGTAAGTCATTGTTATCTATTTTATATACAGTAGTGTGTGTATGCCAATCCCAGATTCCTAATTTATCCCTCCCCACTCCTTTCCCCTTTTGGTAACCAAAAGTTTGTCTTCTATATCTGTAAGTCTGTTTCTATTTTGGAAATAAGTTCATTTGTATCATTTTTTAGATTCTACATATAAGTGATCTGATGCATTTTTGTCTGATATATTTCACTCAGTATGATAACCTCTAGGTCCATATGTGTTGCTACAATTGGCATTATTTCACTTTTTATGGCTGAGTAACTGTCCATTGTATATATGTGCCACATCTTCTTTATAGTCCTCTGTTGATGTACATTTAGATTGTTTCTATGTCTTGGCTATTTTAAATGGTGCTGCAATGAACATTGGGGTGCATGTACCCTTTTGAATTATGGTTTTCTCCAAACATATGTCCAGGAATGGGATAGCTAGATCATATGGTATTTTTATTTTTAGTTTTGTAAGAAACTTCCATACTGTTCTCCATAGCGGTTGTACCAATTAATTTTCCCATTCCCTTTTATCCACACCTTCTCCAGAACTTACTGTTTGTAGACTTTTTGATGATGGCCATTCTGACCAGTGGGAGGTATAGTTTAGATTTGCGTTTCTCTAATTAGCAGTGCTGCACATTTTTTATGTGCTTTTTGGCCATCTGTAGGTCTTTTTTAGAGATACGTCTATTTAGATCTTCTGTTCATTTTTCGGTTGGATTGTCTGGCTTTTTGATATGAGCTACATGATCTGTTTGTATATTTTGGAGATTAATCCCTGTCCATTGCTTCATTTGCAAAGATTCTCTCCCATTCTGTGGGTTTCTTTTCATTTTGTTTATGGTTTCCTTGCTGTGCCAAAGTTAAGTTTAATTAGGTCCCATTTGTTTATTTTTGTTTTTATTTTCATTACAAAAAAACATTTTGCAATTTATGTCAAAGAGTATTGTGCTTATGTTTTCCTCTAAGAGTTTTATAGGTCTTTAATCCATTTTGAGTTTATTTTTGTACGGTGTTAGGGAATGTTCTAATTTCATTCTTTAACATGTGGCTGTCCAGTTTTCCAGCCCCACTTCCAGAAGAGACTGTCTTTTCTCCACTGTATATGTTTGCACCATTCATCATAAATTAATTGGCCATAGGTACATGGGTTTATTTCTGGGATTTCTATCCTGTTCCATTGCTCTATGTGTCTGTTTTTGTGCCAGTACCATAGTGTTTTGATTATTGTAGTTTTGTAGTATAGTCTTAAGTCAGGGAGCCTGATTCCTCCAGCCCTGTTTTTGTTTCTCAGAATTCCTTTAGCTGTTTAGGGTCTTTTCTGTTTCCATACAAATTTTAAAAGTTTTTGTTCTACATCTGTGAAAAAAATGCCATTGGTAATTTGATAGGGATTGCATTTAATCTTTATATTGCCTTGGGCAGTATTGTCATTTTAGCAATATTGATTCCTCCAACTCAAGAACATGTTATATCCTTCCTTCTGTTTGTGCCATCTTTAATTTCTTTCATTGGAGTCTTCTAGGTTTCAGATTAAAGGTCTCTGCCTCCTTTGTAGGTTTATTCCCAGGGTTTTTGTTTGTTTGTTTGTTGTCTTTTTTAGAGCTGAACCTGTGGCGTATGGAGGTTCCCAGGCTAGGGGTTGAATCAGAGCTGTATCTGCTGGCCTGTGCCACAGCCACAGCAATGCCAGATCCGAGCCACATCTGCAACCTACACCACAGCTCTCAGCAATGCCAGATCTTTAACCCACTGAGTGAGGCCAGGGATCAAACCTGCATCTGTATGGATACTAGTCGGATTTGTTTCCACTGAGCCATGACAGGAACTCCTATTCCTAGGTATTTTATTCTTTTTGATGTGAAGGTAAATAGGAATATTTCCTCAATTTCCCTTTCTGAACTTTTGTTGTTAGTGTGTAGAAATGCAAGAGATTTCTGTGCATTCATTTTGTATCCTGCAACTTTACCAAGTTCATTGATGAGATCTAGTGGTTTTCCAGTAGCATCTTAAGGATTTTCTATGTATAGTATCATGTCATCTGCAAACTGTGACAATTGTACTTCTTTTCCAATCTGGATTCCTTTTTTTTTTCTTCTCTGATTGTTATGTCTAGGACTTTCAAAACTATGCTGAATAAATGTGGTAAGAATTGACACCCTTGTCTTGTTTCTGATCTTACAGGAAAAGCTTTCTCAAGAGACTACCACAAGCAACTATATGCCAATAAAATGGACAACCTAGAAGAAATGGACACATTCTTAGAAAAGTAAAATATTCCAGACAGAACCAGGAAGAAATAGAAAATGTGAATAGATGAATCACAAGTACTTAATTTAAAACTGGGATGAAAAAATTTCCAACAAACTAAAGTTCAGGATCAGATGGCTTCACAAGGGAATTCTATCAAACAGAGAAGAGTTAACACCTATTCTTCTGAAACTATTTCCAAAAATTGCAGAAGAACACTCCCAAACTCATTCTATGAGGCCACCATCATTCCGATGCCAAAACCAAAGATAGCACAAAAAAAAAGAAAATTATAGGCCAACATCACTGATGAACATAAAAGCAAAAATTCCTCAAAAAATACCAATAAACTGAATCCAACAATGCATTAAAAGGATCATCCCCACGACCAGGTGGGATTTATCTCAGGGATGCCAGGGTTTTTTAATATTTGCACATAAATCAGGGTGCTACACATTAACAAACTGAATAAAAACCATATGATTATCTCAAGAGATACAGAAAAGGTCTTGACAAAATTCAACACCCAATTATGATAAAAACTCTCCAGAAGTGGACAGTGGGAACCTACCGCAACATAATAAAGCCTATAAGTGACAAACCCACATCTAACCTCATACTCAACAGAAATTTTCATTTGTTTGTTTTTTGGCTGCACCTGGGGCACATAGAAGTTCCTGGGCCAGGGATCTTACCCGAGCCACAGCCATGACAATGCCAAATCCATAACCACTAGACCACCAGGGAACCCCAGAATTTTTTTTAATACACCTAATCCACAGATTTCTGAGTCAAAATTGAGCAAACACACACACTCAGGAGAGAAACCCGGAACAGTAGGATATTAAGGTTTTGATCTGGGGTAGGGGATATGATAGGCCAGGGTAGAGGGAGTCCTAATGAGGAAAGAGGGAGTGGGGACAAAAAGCAGAGAATTTCTCTCTCTTCTTTGTGGGAACAGAATGTCAGGGCTGGGGAAATGAAGTTAGGAGCCTTTTGGGAAACTTCACTGTGTCATTTCCATCATTCCCGCAACAAGAGGTAGATGTAATATACAGATGTTATGTGAAACCAATACGTTGGCCATAGCTAACGTGACAAGAAATGGGAGACTGACTCCATCACAGCTATTTACACATGACTGGGTGGCCTTATCACAATCTCTGCCCCAAGGCACATTCTGTGTTAGAGGGGGACTGGCTGACCAATCAGGTCTTTCTTCTTGGATAGTCTTATTTTCAGCTAAAGTCTTTGCGTCTCCAAGAGTGGGTTCTTCGGAAGAGGAGAGCAAGAAGCTGAGTCTCCCCACAGTGGCCTGGTAGAGAAGTGAGGAATAGAAAGATGCCAGCTGTTGAAAGAACAATGTGACCATTCTCTCCAGCTGGGTTGTTTCTTAAAGGACAGCACAGCCTGTAAGTCATCCTGAATGAGTGTCCTTCTTTTCCACCTGAGGTACCAACATGCATATTCAGAATTATTCCCCGCCTGGTGTCTCTGGGGTGCACAGAGGCTGTTCAAGCATTTCTTGTGCTTATTTTGCCATCTTGTGAAAAAAATGCAGCCCCACCACCTAAAAAGTATGTCCTATATTTGTGGTGGACAAGTAAATTCCTTGGACACAAGGATAAGTGTCTTTTCCCAGAGAGCAGTCCCTGGCACATAGTAGGACTTCAACAGATATTTGCTCAATGAATCAATGCTGGATAAATAAACTCCGCTATGATCCCCTTCTCTCTGTTAGAGTCGGGAAAATAAGACTCAGCCCTGCTGTCTCACTCACAGCTGGCTGATGGCCATGAAAGGTGAGTCTGCCAGCAGGGCAAGATGGAAGATGTATCTCAGAGAAGCCTCTGGGTTTTACCCTGGACAGGTCACTTCGCTCTGGGTTTCCAAATGTCCTGCACAAATCTAGACACAGAGGTCTGGGGTCAGAGTGGGGGTAAGACAAGGTGGGCTAGACAGGCTTGTCTCTCTCTTCCCTCCCTCCATTTCCGTCTTCCTCTCGCCCCCTCTTCTTCCAACCTTCTTGCTCTTGAGCTAAGAAAAGGGGATCTCATCTCATCAAAGACAAAGTCACTTCTACTCTCCTTTCCATCAGATACTCTAAAACTCTTTCTTTCTCTCTCTCTCTCTTTTTTTTTTTTTTGTCTTTTTAGGCCACACCCACAGCATATGGAGGTTCCCAGGCTAGGAGTCAAATTGGAGCTACAGCCGCCGGCCTACACCACAGCCACAGCCAAAGCAACACCAGATCTGAGCCTCATCTGTGACCTGCACCACGGCTCACGGCAACACCGGATCCTTAACCCACTGAGTGAGACCAGGGATCGAACCCGAATCCTCGTGGATACTAGTTAGATTCATTTCTGCTGAGTCACAACGGGAACTCCTCAAACTCTTTCTTTTTTTTAAATTTTGGAAATAAAATTTTCCTTGGGAAATCCCAAATGCATTACTGCTGAGGTTTCTGAAAGACCTCGTCTCCTTCTGCTCTCTTCCTCATCACCTGTGCTCTGGCCCCAGTGGCCTCTTCACTTTCCCCCAAACACACAGGCTCCCAACTCAAGACTTTTGCACTGGCTCTTTCCTCTGCCTGCAATGCTTTCCCTAGAGACCCTCATGGTTCAGCCCTTCTTCTCCTTCAGGCCTTTGTGAAAACGTCACCTTCTCAGTGAGGCCCACCTTGATTTCCTCCTTCCGTGCTTCTGTAGTATGTGTTCACCTTATTTATCTTATTTAGTACCTGTCTCCCATAATTGAGTGTAAGCTCCTTGAGGGCCCAACACTTTACCTGTTTTGTTTCCTATTTTCACCTAGTGTCAAGAAGAGGGCTGCTCTCAAGTAACACTTGTTGAATTTCTTTTCTTTTCTTTTTTTTTTAATCTTTTTAGGGCCACACCTAAATCATGTGGAAGTTCCTAGGGTAGGATTCGAATTGGAGCTGTAGCAACTGGCCTACACCACAGCTGCATCTGCGACTTATACTGAAGCTCATGGCAACACAGGATCCTTAACCCACTGAGCAAGGCCAGGGATCGAACCTGCATCCTCATGGATGCTAGTCAGATTCGTTTCTGCTGAGCCATGATGGGAACTCCACTTGTTCAATTTTGAATGGACATGCAGTGTCGTGAGGCGCAGACGTTACATAGCTGCATCTCCCACTGTGTCCTGCCTTGTTCCCAGAGAGTGACTCTGAACTCAGGCGACACTCAGCCCACTGTCAGGTGGGAACAGTAGGGTGCCACCGGGCAGTCACAGGATGGCTGCGAGATGTCAAGGGCCACATGCAGACTCTGAGTGACCCAGGACAAGTGACTGCATTTGTACCATTGAAACGAACTCAAAACTGGGTGAAGGGTTTGTCCCCTGAGTTTAAGTGATCAGCTGTGTGCCAAAGGCTGAGCAATGCAATTCCATTTAAATTTTGTAAAACGTGGAGGAGAGGTAAACGCAAAGACAAAAGACATTGTCATTTAGGGTCTGAATCCTAATGTAGTCGCTTCAGGAAGTGGTTATATACGGTCAAGGAGAGAATGTGGGTAGATGAAAGACCAACAGGACCCCCACCACTTCAGTGTTGAAGTCTTGCTAATTATGCGAAAAACAAAAGGAAGGAAGTTCGATTTTCTATGCGCTGAAATACTTCATCTTTTACCTCTTGGTCCCGATTGAAATGTAAAGTACAGTCCATAATGTTCAGGATATGTCTTTATCACCAAAATTAAATTGGTGGTGGGGAAAAATGAGAGAGATTTGAGAAAGGAAAACACTTGTTAGTGTTTCTCTAGACTAGACAACTAGCTAAGTTAGCAGAGAGTTTTCGACCAGCAACGCCCACCCCCAAACCCAAACGTGAAATGGTCGAAATGGCCCTGCTTGAAAATTACGACAATCCAGGATTTGTGATTCCAAAGCTGTGGGTACCGAAAGCTTAGATTGAGGCAAGCTGATTTTAATGATCCTTATTTTGTCCTAGAATTGGTTCATAAATTACCCATACTTTCTCTGCATGGAGCATATCTGCGCTCTTCATGGAGCATGAACTGCATTTGACTATTTTCTTCCTATAAAAACCAGGGCAGTTTTACAAGACAGCAGGGCAGGGTGCCTGTCCTGCATGGAATCTGAGCAGTAAGTTCATCTGGCGTGTGTCAGGGCAGCTCCTCTATGCGTCTATGAGGTGCTTTACATCTGAACGCGTACCTGGGATCTAGAAGATGCAGCTCATGATTAACTTGCAGCTCACACGCTCTTTGTTATAAGGTCCAGAGAAGAGCAATAGCTGTGAGCTGGAGGGGTGCCTCACAGGCTAACATATTAGCAGAGGTACCAGGAGAAGCTATAAGGCAGTAACAGCAATGAATGTGTAATTCCACTAAGCAGCCTAGAGAGAATAGCCAAATCCTCTAAAGTTGATTAGCACATCCAATTGGTGGAGGGGGTAAAATCTGTCTCTTTCTCACAGATAGAATTCACTCCTCCAACAAACATGTGGGATTTCCCTTGTGCTGCAGCAGGTTAAGGATCCAGAGTCGCTGCTGTGGCATGGGTTCAGTCCCTGCCCCAGGAACTTTCACATGCCATAGGTGCAGTCAAAAAAAAAAAAAAAAAAAAAAAAAACCAAACATCATGGCTCAGGGGAAACAAATCTGAGTAGCACCCATGAGGATGCAAGTTTGATCCCTGGCCTCGCTCAGTGGGTTAAGGATATGGCATTGCCATAAGCTGTGGTGCAGGTCACAGATGCAGCTCCGATCCCACATTGCTGTGGCTGTGGTGTAAGCCAGTGGCTACAACTCTGATTCAGCCCCTAGCCTAGGAACCTCCATATGCTGCAGGTGTGGCCCTAAAAAGACAAAAAATAGAGAACCCACAAATGTGTGATTGAGTACCATCTCTGTACCAGGCATGCTGCAAAATCTGGGAGGGACCGAGATGAGCAGCAGCAGTACTTGCTCACAAGATGTATACAGTCTAGTGACAATGCATACGCTGCACAAAGGCTCTAGTGACCATGCGTACGCTGCACAAAGGAATCTGGCAGACCCCTTCAGAGGCACTGAGGAAAACTAAAAAATATACAAGCTATTTGGACCAAGACAGGGTGATAGCTAGATGTGACAAGAACATACCACATTTAAGAAAATGTAAAAATTTTTAACAGTGAAGTGTAAAGGTTTAAGACAAGACTTCACAGTTCAGGATCTGACACAAACAAATTGAGAGCAACTAACAGAAAGAATGATGTTTCAAATTCCATAACTCTAAAAATCAAATCGCTCAAGTAATATGAATATTTACCAAACTTATTTTATTAATTAATTTTTGCTTTTTAGGGTCACACCCATGGCATATGGAGATTCCCAGGCTAGGGTTCAAGTTACAGCTGTCGCTGCCAGCCTACATCCCACAGCAATGCGGGATCCAAGCCAAGTCTGTGACCTATACCACAGCTCACTGCAACGCTGGACCCTTGACCCACTGAGCGAGGCCAGAGATCGAACCCACATCCTCATGGGTACTAGTTGGGTTCATTTCTGTTGAGGCACAGAAGGAACTCCCTGAATCTATTTATTTAAAGTTTTTTTTTTTAATAATAAGAGAAGATTTTTCTCTCTAAAGATATCTCCTGATTGTGGTGACGGCAAGAAGTGACTCGATAGTTTTAAGGCTCTCAAATTTCCAGCAGAACCTCCCACCCTTTAACTCTTATCCATTGAAAAGAAAATGGACTTTTCTCCCATCTCATAAAAAGACTTATGCAAACATAGCTTCAATACAAGTTTCCTAGCCCTGCCCCGATCCTATTTCTTACCCACAAGAGTGTGGCACCCAAGACCCTTTCCATATGGTTATTCTGACGATGTTTACTATTTATTATGCCTTGGTCAGAACACAAAAGTGTGATTTTTGTGAGAAGTAAAATGATGGTGCGTTGTGTTGGGTTGAATAGTGTCCGCACAAAATTCTTGTCCACTTGAAAACTCAAATTATGGTCTTATTTGGAAATAAGTTCTTCACAGATGTAAGAATTTAAGATAAGGTCATACTGCGTTATAGTGAGTCCTAAGTCCAGTGACTGGTGTCACAATAAGAAGGCCATGTGAAGACAATGACACACAGGAAGACAACCTATAAGAGGATGGAGGCAGAGACTGGAGTTATGCTGCCAGAGGGCAAGGAATATCAAGAACCAGGAGGGTAGAAGCTGGAAGAGGCCAGGAAGGACTCTCCCCTAGAGACTTGGAGGGAGCGTGGCCCTTGATTTCAGATTTCTGGACCCTGAACCATGACAGAATCAATTTCTGTTGTTATAAGCCGCCCAGCTTATGATATTTTATTAGAGCAACCTAAGGAAATTAACGCAGAGATCATTAAAAGACTCATGATTACAAGCAAAAAGCAACAACTATCAGTTGAAAGAATGAATGAGGTGGCGTGGAGAAAAAGGAACCTGCCTGCACTCTTGGGGGGAATGTAAATTTGTGCAGCCACTACGAATAATATGGCAGTTCCTTAAAGACTAAAAACAGAATTACCATATTATCCAGCAATTCCACTCCTGAGCATATATCCAGAAAAGACAAAAACTCTAATTCAAAAAGATCCTACCACCCCAATATTCATTGCAGCACTATTTACAATCACCAAGACATGGAAGCAACCTAAGTGTCCATTAACAGAGGAACTGATAAAGAAGATGCAATATCTATCTATAATGAGATATTACACAGCCATAAAAAATGAAATAATGTCATTTGTAGCAATATGAATGAACCTAGAGATTATCACACTAAGTGACATAAATCAGACAGAAAGACAAACATCATATGATATCACTTACATGTGGAATCTGAAAAAGTGATAGAAGTGAACTTATTTCCAAAACAGAAACAGACTCACAAACTTTGGAAACAAATTTATCATTACCAAAGGGAAAGTGGGCGGGTAGGGATAAATTAAAAGTTTGCGATTAACATATACACACTACTGTATATAAAATAAACAAGGATCTACTGTATAGTACAAGGAACAATATTCAATACGTTGTAATATCCTATAATAGAAAATAATCTGAAAATAAATATATTTATAACTGAATCACTTTGCTTTACAGTAGAAATTAATACGGCATTATAAATCTGATATACTTCAATAAAATTTTTTAAAAGAAATTACTGAACTCTTACCCTCTAAATATTTACTATACAACTTGCAAAATTCACTCTACAAATTGCAAAACTACATTGGTTGGAATGACCATGTATCTCATTTTGGCCCAGACAGTTCCAGTTTCAGCTATTATCCCAACATAGTTATTAACAGTTCCTCTTTTATTAGCAAAAACTATCCCAAATTAACCATCAATTATATGGTCACCCAAGTTTTGAGGAATTCTCATGGACACATCAGAGAAATAGTTAATTTATGCCTCTAAGGCACAGTCATACCTCAGCTGTTCTCCTAGAGGGTCAAACTTTGTGATGTTTGCATTCATTACGTATCTTTACCATTTATGCACTTGTTTACTTTCATTATAGTTCATTTCAGTGTAGAATAAAAATAGAGTCTGTATGTAATGCTGTATAGTATTGTGTATCAAATACAAAATACCCACTGTGTTTAATAATTAGATGACTGGTATTCTTAAGGCTTTATATGACACACAAATCCTTGATAGATTTTGTTTTTCATATTAACAATGACAAATCCTTGATAGATTGTTAAACAGATATTTCTGGTGTTCGGTGATATTTGGAGCAAACTGATTGCATTTTTGGATAAGCCTGGAATTCACTGTATTTTTTTAATATTTAAAATAATGAAATACACTCTATCATTCCAAAAATCCTCTATCTGGCACATTTTCAGGGACAAATTAAATTGATAACGAGGTGTACTCACCTCACTGGGTTGCAAAAATGAAATAGAACATACATATATAAAGCATGCAATCTACAGTGGATGGCTCGCTCTCCAAATTGGAAACGAAAGCATTATTTAGAGAGCAGGAATTTTGAGCCCCAAGCTCAGTGTGCAAGAATAATCACTTTCTTCATTTATATTTTAAGTGCTCACTTATTTTTTAATGATTTTTGTTTTTTCCATTATAGTTGGGTTTCAGTGTTCTGTCAATTTTCTACTATACAGCAGTGACACAGACTCATATATATACACACACACATATATATATATATATATATATACACACACACATTCTTTTTCTCGCATTATCCTCCATCATGTTTCATTACAAGTGACTAGATATAGTTCCCTGTCCTCCACAATAGGGTCTCATTGCTTATCCACCCCAAAGGCAATAATTTGCATCTATTAACCCTAAGCTCTCAGTCCTTAAGAGCTCATTTAGGCTAGGTGACAGAAATGTAATGTCACTTGGTGGGAGCTTCCAACCTTCGTAGGATTGATACAGGAAGTTCTGGGGTGCTCCCGTTAGGCCAAACACAGGGTTGGGGAGCCCACTGGATCCTCGGTCACCAGTCCATACAGTCAGAGCGGGGGCCTCCCGTGCCCCTGCATGTGGTTCCATTAACTCTCCTGGCGGCTCCCTGCTGCCACTGGGCCCCACGCAGGGTGCAGGTGGCTTGGGGCATGGCCTCTAGGCGCCCTTTCCTCCATCCCCACAGTCCTAGTTCCCAAGTGCTGCTGTAACAAGGGATCCCAAACCCCTTAAAACAACAACAAAGTATTATCTTACAGTTCTGGAGGTCAGGCATCCACGGCGGGTCTCAGGAGCTAAAATCAAGGTGTCAGCAGGGCCGGTTCTTCCTAGAAGCTCTTGGGGGAGAATCCACGTTCTTGCTTTTGCCAACTTCTGGTGGCCCCAGGCGTGCCTCAGCTTGCAGTCTTTACCTCCATCTTTAAAGCTGGCAGTGGAAGGTAATCACGCTCCTTCCTTCACTCATGCCACACACCTGCCTCCCTCTGGTAAGGCTCTCGTGAACGCATCGCACCCACCTGTGTGCTCCAGGATACCTGCCCCCATCTCAAGATCCTTAACTGAATCTTTCTGCAAAGTCCCTTTTGCTATGGAAGCTAACATACTCACAGGTTCCAGGAATTAGAATGTGGACTTTTTTGGGGGGGGATGGCATTATGCAGCCTGGCACACCCCACACAGTAATCTATCCCCTCTCTGGGGGTCTCCCAGGCTCTCCTGGAAAGCAGGACACAGTTTCAGCTCTGGGACCCACACTCCTATCTGTGTTCATGCCCATGGACCCACCTTAGGTCTCCCTACCCCCACCCCAGCCCAGGAGAATCTTTCTTCCAGTTTGAAGGAAAAGGTGAGCCCTTCCCTCACCCACCCATTTGTTCAAACTTAGAACTTTCTATGTTCCCCTAACCATCTGGGCTTTCAGAGCATCCACAGGAAGTAACTTAAGAGTGAACTTCTATTTTTTGGCCAGTCACCTCCTTTTCCAGAGATGATGGACCAGAGCCAACCATTTGATTAAATGGAGGGAGGTGAAAAGGGGAAATATGAAACAAGCCTGTAAATGAACTTCTCAAAGTACTGTCCGGTTACATTCGCAGAAGAACATAGGCTCCTGTGACGGATAAACACTAAAGCATGTCAGGGACACCAGCTGGAAGCCTGGTTCCCAAGAAGCCTCTGCCTCCCCCTGGTACTTCTCACCCTGATTTCCACTGCAGCCACCACCTCACCTGGTTCTGAGAGCTGCTTCTCCTTTAAAATATCAGCCCAAATCTGCACAGCGCCTTTTTCATGTTCCCCGTAGCACACCTGAGACAGGTTGGCGATTTTATAAAGAGCCGTACTCAGCACCAAGATGGACCAAAAGGCAAGAGTCACACAAAATACAAACAGCATAAAAATGTAGAATCACAACTGCCCCGGGGAACTACCTGACAATGAAAATACCCTTGACTCCGACTCAGGCGGCTGCTGCAGCCATGTGTGAAGAGTGTCTGGCTTCCTTCCTTCACTCCCACCCCCACTGCTACCCTGTCCAGACCTTTCACTGCACGGGCGGTGCTGCATTACTCCCTGACACAGGGCAGTGAACCAGACAACTTCCCGGTTCAAGTTCAGTATAAGTCCACGTTCCCAAATCTGCCATCCACCCTGGCTCCTCATCTGAGTGGTACCCCAGCCTGAGCACAGGACCATGATGAGTGACAAATGGATGACCTTAGCCTTCATAGTAGGTTATCAACTCTATCACCTCTGGAGAATTTTAGATCTTGTTCATTCATAGGTAAGGATGATCCCCGATCTCTCCCTCTCTCTCTCTCTCTCTCTCTCTCTCTCACACACACACACACACACACACACACACTAAAGTATCTCAAGATTGTGTAACGTGCACTACGTAATCCCAAACTAATGCAGCAGGTAGGTAAATTTTTCAAGAGAGCAAAGGTGGAATTTTGGGGGGGAAAAGCATAATTTGCTATTATTTTCAAATACAGAAGCAACCCAAATTAAAAATGGGCAAAGGACTTAAATTTCTCCAAAGACAATGTGTAAAGAACCAATAAGCATATGAAAAGAATCTCAACATTATTAGTCATTAGGGAAAGGCAAGTTAAAACTACAGTGAGAGCATATCGCTCACACCAAAAATTTGTATGTGAACGTTCACAGCAGCATTATTCATAATGGTCAAAAAATGGAAACCTCCAAACATCCATTAGCAATAATTAGCATTATTTGAACAAATATTCAGATGCTCTCAGCACTACTGTAACAAAAACCAAAAGGTGGAAACAATTCAAACACCCATCAATGAGTAAAGAAATTTAAATATGCAAAAAAGGAATGAAGTAGGACTTCCCCCTCGTGGCTCAGCGGAAGCCAATTCGACTAGTATCCGTGAGGATGCAGGTTCGATCCCTGGCTCACTCAGTGGGTTAAGGATCTGGCATTGCCGTGAGCTGTGGTGTAGGTTGCAGATGCAGCTCAGATCCTGTGTTGCTATGGCCGTGGCGAAGGCCGGCAGCTTCAGCTCTGGCTTGACCCCTAGGCTGGGAACCTTCATATGCCGCGGGTGCCGCCCTAAAAAGACAAAAAAAAAAAAAGTGAATTGAAGTACAATGTGTACGAACCTCAAAAACATGGTACTAAGTGAAATAAGCCAGACTCAAAAGATCACATATCATATGATTTCATTTTTGTGAACTACTCAACAGAGGTAAACCCACAGAGAGAAACCGTATTGGTGGTTGCCACAGGCTAGGGGTGACTGCTTAATGGGTACAGAGTTTCCTTTTTCGGGTGATGAAAATGTTTTGAAACTGGATCGAGGTAATGATTGCACAATATCGTGAATGGATGAAATGCTACTGAATCAAATACTTTAAAATTATTAACTTCATGTTGTGTGAATTCCACCTCATTTTTTTAAAAAGGGAAAAAGAAATACAGAAATGGGAGTAAAAGGGCCAGAGATGAAGTCCTGATTTTAGTAATTATTAGCCATTTCACTATAGGCCAGTGACTTAAAATTCCTTACGAGCCTCAGTTTTCTGAGGCTTATTTATCTGTAAAATAAGGTTGATAATACTTGTACCACCAACTCCATAGAATTATCATGGAAACAAAACGATATACTGTTTACTACATATTTATATCATGTAACAGTAATAAAATGCTAGTTATGACTGTTATTGAGGGAGTATGTGTTAAAATGTACACTCGGTAAGAAAATTTAAAGCTTTTTCTTTCATACGTTTATAAGATCCAAGTTGCAGTAAATGTACTCACAAAGTTTCATTTTTTTAATTTTTAAAAAAATTTGTTGAAGTATAATTGATTCACGATGTTGTGATAATTTCTTTTTCTTTCCATTCCTTTTTTTTTTTTGCCATCTCATGGCATATGGAGTTCCTGCGCCCAGGCTCAGATCTGAGCTGCAGTTGCGGCCAGGGATCAAACCTGTGTCCTGGGGCTGCAGAGACGTTGCCGATCCCATTGTACCACAGCAGGAACTCCACAAACCTCTATTTTTGATTAATTCATATGTTGCAAGCAAAAAATTAAAACAGATAATTTTTTTTGCCTTTTTTAGGGCCACACCCATGGCATATGGAGTTTCCCAGGCTAGGGGTCTAATCGGAGCTACAGCTGCCAGCCTACCCCACAGCCACAGCAATGCCAGATCCTTAACCCACTGAGCGAGGCCAAGGATCGAAACCAAAACTTCATGGCTCCTAGTCAGATTCATTTCCGCTGTGCCACGACTGGAACTCCTAAAATAGATAATTCTTATCCAAATAAGTTAGGCAACATCTTAAAAATTTACTTTAGGGTATCAAGTCTCATTATAGAATTCACCCAAGAGGAGGAAGATAAAATACACCTCACAAATTCTTTTACAGAGAGGTGACAGACATACGAGCATTTTCAATGTCCAATAGGCATAAATACACATGGTTACTAGTGGTATATCATCTTCTGTGGTGCATATTTTCACAATATTTTCAACTGAGTGCTGATAAAACTATGAGCGGAAGGAATAAAAACACCTTAAGAAATGTAAACAGGAGTTCCCGGCGTGGCTCAGTGGTTAATGAATCCGACTAGGAACCATGAGGTTGTGGGTTCGATCCCTGGCCTTGCTCAATGGGTTAAAGATCCGGCGGTGCCGTGAAGTTGCAGACGCGGCTCGGATCCCGCGTTGCTGTGGCTGTGGCGAAGGCCGGTGGCTACAGCTGTTTAGACCCCTAGCCTGGGAACCTCCATATGCCGCAGGTGCGGCCCTAGATAAGGCAAAAAGACAAAAAAAAAAAAAAAAAGAGAGAGAAATGTAAACAGGACTTATGGCTGTAAAGGCTAAACGTTTAATTGCGCTGTTAGTAAAAAATGTTTTCCCCCAAATTTCAGCGTGGCTTCAGTCTAGTTCAAATCCAGCTAATGCGAAGTTTGACTTAACAATACTTAAAATAACATAAAAATCACACACATATTAAAGGAGTTAGGAAATACTGCCGAAAGATCAAAAGATCTCTCTCTTCCTCTTTTTCTTTCTATCCTTCATACCCTAAGCAGTCCCATGGGAACTCATCCCAGTCTCATCAGACAAGAGAAGTCTGATGAAATCACTAGGATTTTTATAACACATTTATGAGGTTAGTAAATAGTTTCTATTCTCTGTTTTTATATCTCTATACTATCTCCCCAAAGTACACTAGCTGATAATTTCTTGAAAAAATTTAGAGAGTAAAATACAAGAGAATGGAAGGTTTATAGAATTTCACAAATTATTTGGACTATATAAATATAACTCTATTTTTCTTTTGAATACTACAGTCATTTCATGCCACTGTGAAATTCTGACTATCCAGTAATAAAAGCCTGTGGTAAAATTATTCATCATCCACTATTTAGTAATTTGCAATAAAATCCTCTAACACAAACTAGACATACGGAGTTGTTGCGAGTTTCATGAAAAATTGTAACAGCTCAGTCTAGCCAGGATATGTGTTCTTACTGTTGTGAATCTGGTTTGTGATTATTAAACACACTTGAAGCGCCCAGCAGCAAACACTTCAGTCCCCCAAATACTCTAAGCTCATTACAAATTCTTGAGTTGAAGGCAGGCCCAAAACAAGTCTGAACACCCAAAGATCCACTGTAGTTGCAACTAACCAGACCCCTTGTAAACTCCGTATTTTGAGTTTTTTCTTTTTTAACACTAAGTCACATGTAAGAATAGTTCGTTTTCTCATTTTTAATTAATCTGAGACTGACTGTTCAAAGAGAGATTGCAGGCCAGCATGAGTCAGCAAGTTGACATCCCAAAAGTTTAATATTTTCATTACTATTATAACAATTCCATTTGTCTTTTTTGCTATGAAAAATAGTTTGCAGCCCTTATTACTACTTTCAAGGAGTTCTACACATCAGAAGCTTTGTGTACACAAAAGGTCTAACATTACTGAGTACGTAAGAGCTACTAAATTCCAGGTAAGAGAGAGAAGATACTAGATTATACATATACCATATATGAGCTATGTATATATCATATATATTGAATAATAAATTATACATTATATCACATATTTTATATATATAACATATAATTACATATATACATAATTTCATTTAA
This sequence comes from Catagonus wagneri, assembly GCA_004024745.2. Classification (NCBI taxonomy): domain Eukaryota; kingdom Metazoa; phylum Chordata; class Mammalia; order Artiodactyla; family Tayassuidae; genus Catagonus; species Catagonus wagneri. The sequence continues at coordinate 40,839,800 of PVHT020004020.1, read as the reverse complement.
CGTTCACCAAAATCTTGTTAAGGTATTATTATTACTTTCTTTGAAGCAATTAAAACACTGAAGCTCAGAGTGCTGAAGTCAACTGACTGAGGTCCCATAGTGAACAGGCCAAACTGGGGCTCAAACCCAGAGTCTTCTGACTCCAAGGGCAAGGCTTCCAGACTCAAGCAGATGTATTAAACACGAGGAACCTAGCATCCTGACTCAAAGAAGCCTCTCAGGTGGTGAGAAGAGAAAACCAGAACCAAGCCTGCTCCTCTAAAAAGTATTTCCAAGCCTGCCATATGCCTTGCGCGGGGTGAAGGCGACAGACATGATGCCTGCTTCCACAGAGCTGATGCTGTAGAGGCGAGCTGAGATACTGACCCCAAGTGACTCGAGTGACTCCAAAGCTCTGTGGAGGTGGCAGTGATAACATGTCACAGGAGAAGGGCCTTCTGGCTCTCAGGATGATGGGGAGGAGGTGAAAAAAAATCTTACAACTCTGTCAAACATAATAAGGCTAACATGAGACCTTCCATTGATTTAACAAGCCTTGATAGAGCACCGACTAAGTGCAAGGCACCAAGCTGAGCCCTCCCTTTCACAAGGTATTCCAATATTTCGTGCTTCTCCTGTTACAGACACACAGGCATCTCCTGCGAGAAAGCTGCGCTTCCGTTGAAAGATCACAAGCATTTATTAAAGATCTCATTGATTATTCTAAAAGTGGCATGGCGATAAGAGCCTTCTCCATGTGGGGAGCCTGGTTCGACTTGAGGGCCCAAGGGTGGGGTGTTTCAGACCAGATTACATGCAGGCAATGACCACAGAATTGAAGCATTCAGGCCCTGTCTCCCTCCAATGCATCTAACTGTGGAAACTCAATCAGGTCCAGAAATGAATCAATTTCCTTTGCCTGTGTCCTTAAATTTGATGAATAGAGCCTTTGCTTAGAGCTACTGAAGCTGCTATTCATCTCAGTTAGTTGCTAAATAAAACGTTGTTCTTGGATGTAATTCTGGCGAATATGACTTTGGAGATTTTTCGTTTAACTATGTAAGTCCAAATTATTCCCCAAGTGATTCTACATTTGAGCTATTTTTGTTCCGCAGGCTCCATATTTTTTTCCATGTCAGAGACTAGGAATCTAGGAGGACCAGGTTTCTTGTTGATGGTGAAGAGGATAAACTCGAGTCTAAGTGCAAATTTTTGTGACAAACAGCTAAATGTAATGCCTGTTAAGAATTACTTCTCTTTTCAATGGTATTTGATAATCCGGAAAGAGTTGTAGACCTTTAGACATACATAATTTAAAGTAATGAAGAAAGACAAAGTTTAAATAAACAAATAAGCTTGTGTCTGATGAGAGACTCAACAGTTTTGATTTGAAGGACAGCGTCTAGTCTAACTTTCTTCATATAATATTTGGAACCCCACAGTCTTCTACGGATAAGGACTTGCCTATGGTCATGAAACTAGTAGTGGTAGAATGTATTTAGATCCATGAGTCCTTTTTTTCCTCTCTGTATCATAAGTTTCTCTGCATAATTTTTTATTATGAAAAATGTCAAAAAACATATATACACGCACACATAGAACTTACATACACACATTTTGGATACTTCTTTAGAAAGTTGCAAACATCAGAGTTCCTATCATGGCTCAGGGGTTAACGAACCCAACTAGTATCCATGAGATGCAGGTTTGGTCCTCCCTGGCTTCACTCCGTGGATTAAGGATCTGGCTTTGCCATGAGCTGTGGTGTAGGTCATAGATGTGGCTTGGATCCTGAGTTGTTGTGACTGCGGTGTAGGCCATCAGCTACAGCTCCGATTCAACCCCTAGCCTGGGACCCTCCATATGCTGAGGGGGGCCCTAAAAAGACAAAAAGACAAAAAAAAAAAAGGAAAGTTGCAAACATCATGACACTTTACTCCTAAATACTGTATAGCCATAGGAAATGTAAAATTATGCTCTCTTTGCCTGGCCTTTTTACACATTACCGTGTGATTTTCCACTGTGGTTGTGGAGGATTTAGTTTTCTTACACCACCATTCTGTTTCACATCCCCCATCCACCCAGTATCATTATAGCACAATTTCTGATTAAATGCTTTCAATGTTGTACAATCTTTGTTCTTCCTGAAATGAATAATTACCCTGATTTTTTCATTTGCTCACTTTTCCCGCTTAGTGGAGGAAACATTCTTTCTACACCTTCCGAAGACCTTTTAAAACATTTATTCCCAGATCTCTGTCTGTTGATTGACTTGTTTTTTGTTTTTGTCCTTAGCCGTCCTGCCTCAAGCTCCCCTCCCTCCTTGGCTGTCATCCTCAAAGTCCCCCTGCCTGTATCCAAGTCTAGACTCTGGATCTCCTGGGTCTCATGATCAGTGTACTTGGTCTTGGTGGGACACAGCCTCTGACAAGTTCACGAGGAGAAAAGGACCACGTCTACCTCTTGAGTCTCGCAGCTCCAGTTAGGACCTGTCTCCTTCCTCACCTGCTGGGGAGCTGTCCCCATTTTCCCTTATCCTGAGGACTCTTTGTCACCAGCTCCTGGGATACAGTTCCGGGCACCATGTACCATGTCTTCCTCTTTCTTGGCTTACTTACTCCCTTGTGTTGGTGGAGCACAGTCTCCAAAAGCTTCCTGAAAAACAACACATGGGAGATAAAAGTGTTTAGAACTTTCTTATCTGAAACTGTCTTTGATCTGTGCTTGGTTGATATTTTGGCTGACAATGCATTCTAAGCTGGAAATAACTTTCCTTCAAAATTTGGAGTCATTCCTCCATTGTCTTTTAGTTTCCACTGAGGCAGAGGAGAGGTCTGAAATAATTCTGATGCTTCATCCTTTGTATGTGACTTGTTTTCCCTTTTTTGAAATTTGTAGAATCTTCCTTCTCTTTTGAAATTGCAACATGATGTGGATAACTGTGATTTGTGACGATGGGTATCAAGTGGGCCCATTCAGTCAAGATTCACTTCAAATCTGGGGAAAATTTTTTTTTTTGATTCTTTCTTCCCCTCCTTTTCATATTTCATTGTCTCTTTCCCTTTATTCTCTGGAAGATTTATTCAATGTTCTTTTCAACATTTCTAATACCATTTTTGCTATCATGCTTTTAATTTCTAAAAACTGATCTTTGTTCTTTGAAACTTCTGCGCTTTTTGGTTTGTTTTGGATGTTCTTTTTTCTAACAGCATTTGTTCCCTAGATGCAGTATCCTCTCTCAACTCTCTGAGGAGATTGGTGACCTTTTTAGGATTTGGTTGTTTTCTTCTCTCTGCATTGCTACTGGTTTCTCCAGGTTGCTTTTATTTCCTGTTGGTTCATTTTAGCTTCTACCTTCAAGTTTAGTGACCTCCTGTGGCTATCTGGCAGTCTCTGGCTGTCTGCTTATGCTTTATATGGGGAACCAGAAAGCTGATGGGCAGTTTTGAGATGTTTGGCTTGGGCTCACCCATGTTGCACTTCACTGTGGAATGATCTGGCTGGGGTGGCTGTTGAACTGTGGATAAAAGTAGATTTAGTTCTTTCCTCTAGGGGGCTGGTCAGTTTCCAGCTGGAATACTTTTCTCTCTCTCCTGTCTAGAAGGTCAAAGTATAACTTCTCGTATTCTGAGAGTTACATAGGGAAGAAAAGGTGAAACGAATCATCATCCGGAGCTTGATTTCCCTGTTTTGATATGGCAGCCCCACCTTTAGCACTGCCTGACACCCCCAGTCCAAAGAGCCTCAGTTTCCCCCCTGCAGGGAACCACCACCAGTGCCCTGGAGGGCTGGGAGAGGGGCTGGCTCCTAGGGTGGAGGTGGCAACAAGTCAAGGAGTCTATTCACCTCCACAAGAGCTCTCATCAGACTCTTTATTTTGCTCTCTACCTCCACCCTTCTCCACCAAAAGTCCCTGCTGCTGCCGCCTTCTGGGGGCCGACTGAGCACAGAGATCAGGCTGGTTTCTCAGCTTTCTCTAGTGCAGGTTTAGAATTTGGTTTATAATATTTGAGATGTCCATTACCTGTAGATTCCTGGAGGACAGCTGAAATCTACTGCAGTCGATAGCCATGCCATTAGCATGCATGGCCCCTCCTGTGCACAATGGAAAGAAGATCCTCACAACAATGACTTTTTCAGTGTCTGTTCATTAAGGAAGCAGGGATTACGAGGTGGAAAGTGCCAAAGAACTGAATCTCTAACACCCTGCACTTCCTCTTAGGTCTCCCTCCTGTAAGTTTTGCAAAGAGACCTACTGAAGACTCTGTGTCAAATATCCGGGCCACTGGGCATTGCAAATGGCATCTCAGAATTAGCTTGAAAAATCTGGGCAAGAGGAAAGAGTTTATGAAAAATCTTCAGTCAAATAGATTAAAAAAAAAAAAAAAGCACTGTTATGGGTAAAGAGGATAAAGGGGAAGCCACAAGCAGTGACATTCTCAAAGTTTGGACATTTTCCCTGCAGGGAGATGCAGCCAATGCCAGGCATGATGTAAAGAGGTTCCTTTCTATGGTCAAGTGCCTCGGCTTTTCCCAGGTGGATGTCAAGGGGATTGAGTTGGGGGTCAGTACAACACATAGACAACCAAGCTGTGTTTTACAGCAGTACTCTCCATCAAGGCTTCCTCCCCTCCAAGAACCCCACCTTCCACCTGTCGATCAGAGCAAGGCTGGTCCTTGACAATTCCCCTGGACAGGGTTTTCCTCATCAGAAGCAATAACTTAACTTTGGTTTACTTTTGTGTTTTTTTTCCCCATTGGCTCCACTGTACCTTACTTATAAAGTAATACTTGGAGCAGAAACATTTTTTAAGGATACGCTGGCTGACTGAGATAAATTACCCCTGATTCACTTTACATCTTAAACCAAAATGTACTCATGATCTGACATTAGCTGATTCAGAATGAAAGTTACTTCATTCTTAAAGTCAGAGATCCAAAGAGTAATCTCAAAAACAGTCTCTCTGATATCTGGGTAGAAGATACCATTTCCTCATTTCCTCAAGCCACAGGGACAAGGTCGATTACATCTAAGTCACGTCCTATATATTGTGCCACTAAAATGAGGATGTGCAAGCTTGTGGCAGGAAGCCAGGGCTCCTTGTATAAGGCTTCCTGACCTGGTCAAATGCTGTTTAGAAAGCTCAATTTGGATCTGGTTTCCTGGCTTTACTTCTCCCACCATCTCAATCTTGCTTTTCAGATGTGGATTCTTTTGCTCCTTTTTACTAAGACCTGAGGTCTCTGTGGGCTGGCTCTATTGCTGCCTCAGCCTATCCCTAACCCAACATTTGCTCTTTGAACCAGGTGGCCTTATTCCTATTCTCCCCAGCATGACTTCTATATTTCTGCTCTGACTTTGAGGCTGGCAGGTGGAAACTGAAATCAAAGGTAAATGTCCTTTGCAGCTCCTCATATGGGAGGTGGGCTACTATATTGCAAAGTGCTTTGTCTGTAGGGGGACACTCTTGTGGTTGGGGTGCAATATCACCCTAGAGTGATCAGGCTTTTTGACTCAAGCATCAGAATCCATGTTAGCTGGTTTAAGCAGAGAAGACTATCACACGGTATCATGTATTTTACAGAACTTCTGGGAAGGCCAGATAACTGGGCTTGGTTTTTATCCAGATTCAAAGCAGCCAGGAGAAATGGCCAACCTCTCCCCTGGAATGTTGTAGTGAAATTTCCCCACCACTGCCATCTGCCACCCCCTGGACAGCAGGGACAAACTCCCAAACCTCTGGCAAAGCTGAACCAGGAAATCCAAGTGCTTCACTCATGGCCCTTGTTAGATCTGATCTCTCTGCAGAGCCATTACTCACACTGGTCATCTCTGTCCCCTCATCTTAGGCAGTGTGTTCTCTTGGTGAAACCTGGTCACATCTGAGACCACACAGGAGTCTCTGGGGAATGTCATCTTAGTATTCCAGGCTCCCGGTACAAGAAGGAAGACCAGACGGAAGTTAGAAAGGGTGCTGAGTGAGGCATTTGCAATACGTGCACCATCCTAAAGAGAATGGGAATTATGCACATTTCACATCTGGGATAAAGATGTTCCTGTCCTCTACAAGTAGGGTTTTAGGAGTCTAGACACAAGGATGTTCCTACGTGTTGGAGGAAAAAGAGCAGCTGGCCAGAGAGGCAGTCCAGGAAGTAGATAAGGAGCTAGTGCAGCAGAGAATCTGCTCAAATGGTTGGATACCTGAGGGTTCCTAAGAGTCACATCTAGACTCTGTGGCAGTGGAGTGCAGCTGTTAACAGTACAGATTCTAGAGCCAGTCTGCTGGGCTTGAATCTGAGTTCCACCCTTATAAGCTGTGGGATCTTGGGTTTTATACATGTACATGTGCATGTCCTATGAGCATGTGTGTGTGTGTGTGTGTGTGTGTGGAGCTTTCCCTGAGGCTGGGTCCATATCCATGCCAGGGTGATGAGAGAGAAAGGGAGGAGTAGCCCTTCCTATATGAATTCTAAGATCAGAGTATTATTAAGAAAGATATATTAGAAGTGTGGGATTAACAGACACATACTACTGTACATAAAACAGATAAACAACAAGGACCCTACTATATAGCACAGGGAACGATACTCATAGCTTGTAATAATCTATGAGGGAAAATAATCTGAATAAGAATATATATGTATGTGTGTGTATTTATATGTGTATATATATGTATATATATATATATATATACACACACATACGTATATTACTGAATCACTTTGTTGTACAGTTGAAACTAACACAACATTGTAAATTAACTATACATCAATTTTTAAAAATGTTAAAAGACAGAAGAAAGAAAGAAAAGAAAGAGCAATTTTTCTTACATGCAGCCTGCCTCTCTGCCTGAGGAACAATGGAGCATTGCAGAGGAATTACAAAGTATTTTCTTAAGCAAATGAGCTCCTATAACATAATTATGGATTAAAATGTTTGATCGGTTTTCTCAGTTCTCTGTTACTGCATAACAAATGGCCCCCAAAACTTAGTGTCTTCGATCACAATTTATTATCTCTCACACTTTTGTGAGCTGGTTGGGCAGTTCCTCTGCTGGTCTTGTCTTTCCTCACCCATACAGCTGCAGCCAGATGTCTGGGTGGGCAGTCTAAGTTGGCCTCCCGCGTGTGTCTGGCAAGTGGTACTGGCTTCGGTTGCCCGATTCTGCTCCATCAGCCTCTTAGTCTCCTGCAGGCTAGACCCAGTGCCTCAGGCTGGGAGGGACCCATCTCCCTCGGGGCTCCAGCAGCACTGCCAGGCCACCGAGGGCCAAAGCTTAAGAACTCAAAGCACATCACTTTCACCACTTTCCACTGGTCAAAGCAAACAAGGTCAGTCCAAATTCAAGGGAGTGGAGAAATGGACATGCCCTCTGGATGAGATGAGCCCCAGAGTCACATTAAAAAGGAAGAGCATTCTGGGATATGGAGGGGGAGGGGAGTGGAGGCGGGCAGGCGAAGGGGACAGGATTTGTTGTCATTACATAATCTGTCACACATGAATAAATTCAGGACTGACACAATTAAGGATTCAGCGATGATAGAGAAATCCCAAGTTCAATACCAATCTTCTTAACAAGGCAGCAATTAACAAGGCATCATTTTGATTAACACTCTCCCACTCTTTTTTTGCTTTTTGGCATTCAGAAAAACTGAAAAACTCATTTTGCAATAATTGTAGTTGAAGGCAGGACGTTTCAGTAACCACTTCACAACGGAATGAATAACCCCTTAGCTGTTTAAACTGTAGCTTAAAAGTCCTCCACTCCTAACAGAAACATCAAAGCCCCTCCAAGCCATGAGAGTCTAGAATTCCAAGGATTTAACGGACTTCATTGGCTGCTGGTACTGAAAATGTCAGATTTTTCAAGTGTCTCTGGCATGTCCCCCCAACTGAATGGAAATCTTAGAGGCTTTTCAGATCATGCAAATCCGTTTAGGATGGGCCCTTGGAGAAAGAATGGCAAAATTCCTCCCTTCCTTTGAAAACTCTCACCTGGTTTAAGCTTGAGAACAGGTGGAGGGTGGTCGCCCATGCAGGATTCCTCTGCTGGCAGCCCCCGGTGGCTGTCCCCTTTCACGCTGATGGGGACCTTGCATAGAGTTACTTCCCTTTCGCAGACAACACCATTCTTACCTGTAGAAAGAATGAGTAGAAAGGCACTGGATTAAATCGAGGCCTGACTAGAAGCAGTAGCATGGTGGGGGCGCTGAGGTTTGCAAGGAGTTGGTGATGCCCCGTAGGTGGGCTTGGAGGCTCAGCTGAGAAGTGCATGACACTCCACGCCTGTGCCCGCCTGAGATGGGGATTCTTTTTCCTTCTTTCCACTTCCTTTTCTTTTTTTTTTTCGTCTTTTTGCTTTATCTAGGGCCGCAACCGCGGCATGTGGAGGTTCCCAGGCTAGGGGTCTAACAGGAGCTGTAGCTGCCGGCCTTCGCCACAGCCACAGCAACGCAGGATCCGAGCCGCATCTGCGACCTACACCACAGCTCACGGCAACGCCGGATCCTTAACCCACTGAGCAAGGCCAGGGATAGAACCTGCAACCTCATGGTTCCTAGTCGGATTCGTTAACCACTGAGCCACGACGGGAACTCCCCCACTTCCTTTTCAAATTCCATTTTCAGCTGCTACTTTTGAGAATAACTGTGTGGCGGCTATAAGTTTGAAAATATTTTCTTTGAACAATGTTTTTGCTGTGACAAGACAGATGATATCTAACACTTTTTCATTTCAGTAAGCCATCTTAGGTCTTCCAAAAAGAAGTCTTAAACTGCTAGCGTACGCATCACCATACAAGATATCCCACAGAGCATTATATTAATTGAATTCCACGAAAACTAAACTGTAAAGTTGGATGAGTGGAATAACCAAAAGGCTGAAAGGGAAAACAAGAATTAAAAGTATTTATTTGAGGGGACAGGGACTTTGAAGATTTTTTTTCTTCCTTTTTTTTGAATTTTACGATTTTTTTACTGTAAAAATAAATTTGTACAAAAAGGAATTTTAACACATGTTTAAGGAGCAATTAAGATTTCTGTTTTCACTCCTAAAATAATACATTAACTTGTTTGTATAGATTGATGTGAAAACAGTGGCTGGCAGTTTATTTTATATTTGACTCTAATTTTATGGCCATGGATTAGCCCTATGACAGAGAATACAGGCTAGATTTACAACATCAGTGTCTTTCCTCTCCAAGGAAAGCATATTAAACTGCCACTCTAGTGCCCAAGGCCATCTCAACCTGAAAGCTCATTAAGTAGCCTTTAGACCTACCTTCAAATAGAAAGAAACAAACAAACAGAACAAAAAAGAGGAGGAATGTTTTCTGCAACAATTTCAAATATGTACTATCAGCTTGCTTTCTTGAGCAGGGAGGGCTCTTGACCAGAAATCCCAGGAGCGACTGGCTTATCAGTTGATGAAGGAAAGATATTTAAGAAGAAATCCACGCAGACACTGTTAGCCAGTAGCCAGCACCGAATGCACAAAATGATAAGAATGCCAGTGTTTAAAAGAGCTGGGACTTTTTGAAACAGAGTTGTACATGGTCTTTGTCAACCTGATGTTTTAACGAGGAGATAGGTGGCACCATTTAACATTGCCAACTTTTTTTTTTTTTGGTGGGAGGTGATTTTTTCTGAAAAAAAACTAATTATAATTATCTTAAGTTGCAGCCAAGAAAAAAACTGCCCTCTAGACTACTGTGGCTACCAGCAATTGGGTTCAGAATTGAGTATTTTTGTGAAAGTCTTTTAATATCACTTGAAAGTACTAATAATTTAAGCCTTCCCAACTTTCCAATTTTTAAAGAAAAATCATTAAGGCGATTTTATTACCAAGAATGAAAATGGAGGAGAAGTATTTAAAATGGGATTTCTCTCTTCTACAATAGTAGGTTTCTTTAAATACAGTGAAATATTACCAATAAATGTGAATCAATTTGTATTTTACCTTTTAAATTAACCATAACACATAGGATGATTCAGTTCCACAAAACATGTTTTGAAGTAGATAAATCTGCTTGTAGTAACTGCACAAATGTTCCTTTGACTTTGAATTTATTATTTCAACTGTCTCTGGTGAGGGCATTTCATATGCTTGTAAATCTCTTCAGTTTCTTTTTGTGTTTTAGTGCTTCATGTTAATGGACTCCATAACTGCTACATAAAACACATCTATTTGCAAAGGTTTAGGAACAAACATTTATACCAAGACTGTTTAAAAGTTGGCAGCCTTGGTGAATAGTAAATAACAGTGAAGAGGGGCAAACATAAATATACAGATCAATTAAATAACAAATTGTCTCCAAAGAATTTTTTAAAGGTTGCCTGACCTGTCAAGGTGGACATATCCAGGACCCAGATCAATACAGCATGACGTAGGAATCATCAGGGTTTCCCAGCACTCAATTTTAGATCTCTCAAGTAAATGGATTTTCCCAAATTTTTGGAATATAATCAGTGTTTAATCAATCTCCCACTTCACTCCAAGTTGCAAGAACCATATTCACTTGCTTGCCACTTCTGGTCACTTCGCAATTAACATACTCAAACCCAGCAATACTTCTGTGTTCCCTAAATTAGCCCTTTTGTTTGTTTTGCTTTTTAGGGCTGCACCCATGGCATATGGAAGTTCCCAGGTCGAACTGGAGCTGCAGTTACCGCCTATACCACAGCCACAGCAATGCGGGATCCAAGCTGTGTCTTCGATCTACACCACAGCTCAGGGCAACACTGGTTCCCTGACCCACTAAGCAAGACCAGGGATCGAACCCACATCCTCATGGATACTAGTCAGATTCGTTTCCGCTGTGTCATGAAGTGAACTCCCTAAATTAGCCATTTTGATCAGTCATTTTAAGATAGGTACTTGCAAAATCCCCACTACGCTTGAACTTCATAGAAACTTGCATAACAAAGTTGCAGATGGACTTCAATTACTCAGTTTTATCTCTTTCTAACAACACCAAGCTCACAAGATTCAAGGGGATACTATAAGCAAGCCCCTGCACATAGTAGGACTCAATAAAGGTTAGATTTCCCTTCTGTAGTCTCTCTCACTGGACAGAATCCCTGCCTCCACTCTCAGGGCCATTGACTGGCACGAAACAAAAGTCACTTGACACAGTTTAAACTCGTTTCGTGTCTCATGAAACCCTACCTTTCAAGCTCCTTGAGGTCAGGAACCACGCATCTTCAAATCTTCATTTTTGTACTCATTTTGTACCCATACTCAGCATGGGTAAGGGTCAACAGAAGTCAATGTTACTGCTTTTTTTCTGGTGAAGGAGCTCTGGCAGGCGCGAATGGAGGCAGCACCTGTCATTAAGAGTGTCGGTCAGTTTTGTCCAGGTTAGCAAATAAAAGCAAGATTACTTTTTAACTCCTTGAAGACCATGTCACTGAAGTCTGGCACTGACAGTCCATGAAAGGAAAGCGTTTGAGTAAATGATTAGCTCCAGAAAAATGTGTTGTGTTCATTAAAGATGGGAACAATGAGAAAGCCCCAGCAATTTCGCTCCAATACCGAGTCCTAGTGGACTCCAGTTTTTCTCAGTGATCTAAGGCGACTGCAGCCCCAGTCTAACACTTGAAAGAAATTTCCTAGGCAAAAACTCACTATTCAAACAGTCAGTAACTTTTATTTTTTTTGGTCACACCCTCAGCATGCAGAAGTTCCCAGGCCAGGGACTGAATTCTTACCACAGCTGCAACTTGAGCCGCTGCAGTGACAATGCAGGATTCCAATCCACTGTGCACAAGGAAACTCCTCAAACAACTAGTAATTGACAAAACACTTGGGCATTGATCTGATAAACATACATTTATTTACATTATTATTATGATTTGCTTTTTTCAGGGCCATACTCTCAGCATATGGAGGTTCCCAGGCTAGGGGTCTAACAGGAGCTGTAGCTGCCGGCCTTCGCCACAGCCATAGCAAAGCGGGATCTAAGCCGTGTCTGCGACCTACACCACAGCTCACGGCAATGCCTTAACTCACTGAACGATGCCAGGGATTGAACCTGCATTCTCATGGATGCTTGTCAGACTCGTTTACGCTGAGCTGAGCCATGAGAGGAACTCCCTTTATAAACACGAATTTAATTTAGCAAAATTTCATTGTAGTTTGAGAGGAAGGTAATATTTGACTCAACTGAGGTGTTATTTATATAAATGAAGAAAAAACTTAAACGCACTGGAAAAAAATAAAGGATTTTGAAAGACAATGAAATGTAGCTTTGAGAACCACATTATTTTAAAGACAGCAAAAATCTAAAACTTTTTATATACTAGGGAAAAAACAAAATATGATAAAGCTATATTCTCTAGTACTCATAAATCATTAGTAAATGAAACATAAGAACTCTTTGTGATGAATCAAAATTACAATGAAAGGGGGAGTTATATTAATCTTATATGTTATTAAATTTATATTTTATCTGTAAGTTTAATTGTACAATTTATACTATGATTATAACACAGACGCTTTTGAAATATGTGAATGAGACTATAAAGGAATGCACACAAATGAAAGTAATTTTATTAGGTAGTGAGACTGATTATAGGTGACTTTTGAATAGTTAATGACTGAGAATTTCTCAAAGATGATAAGTGCCATCAAGTAACAAAGTTAAGACGCCTTATGAATCCCAAGCAGATAAATAAAAAGAAATTTATACTTAAGCAAATTCTAGTAAAACTGCATTAAAAGCTAATACAGAGAGGAGTTCCCATCATGGCTCATCAGTAATGAATCCAACTAGTGTCCACGAGGACCCAATCCCTGGCCCAGCTCAGTGGGTTAAGGATCCAGTGTTGCCATGAGCTGTGGTATAGGTCACAGATATGGTTTACTGTGTCTGTGGTGTTGACCAGCAGCAGTTGCAGCTCCGATTCAACCCCTGGCCTGGACACTTCCATATGCCATGGGTGAAAGCCTAAAAAAAAAAAAAAAAACCTAATAAAGAGAAAAATATTAAAATCATCTAGATTTTCAAAAGATAAGAGTTCTTTCAAAGGAATAATAGCAGATTTCTCAATAGAGACGACGGAAACTAGAAGTCAAAAGAAATGACATGTTCATACTGCTGAAAGAAAATAATTTTATACTGGATAAAAATATCCTTCGGGAATGACAGTTTCAGGTAAAAATAAAGTAATTTCTCACCAGCAGACTAGCACTTAAGGAAATACCGAATGGAGTTCTTCATGCAGAAGAAAAATGATCAGGGTATGAAGTTAGAAATACAGAAACAAACAAAGCGTGAAGATGATGTAAACATGTGGATAAACATAAATGCATATGACTTTACTAGGCAACACTGATTATGCGCTGTAAGTATAAAAACAAAAAACATGACAATAACTGCATAAAATTTCAGAGAAGGCAGATAGAAGTCAAGAGTCCTGAGGTTTTGTATTATCCCACAAAGGGGCTAAAACTAAACAGGTAACACTGGGCTCTGTAAAATCAAGCAGCCTTGAAAAATCAAGTAATCTTTAGTAAAACTACTGATTAAAACCCAAAACACTGACAACACCAAATGCTGGCAAGGATGTGGAGCAACAGAAAGTCTCATTCATTGCTGATGGGAATGCAAAGTGGTATAGCCACTATGAAAGACAGTTGGCAATTTCCTGCAAAATAAAGCACACCCTTACCATATGAATCATTCTATCGATTTTTTACCCAAAATAGTTGAAAACTTGTACCTGCACAAAAACCTGTACACAGATGTACTAGTGTCTTTATCCTTAATTCCGTAACCTGGAAGCAAGCAAGAGATGTCCTTCAGTAGGTGAATGGATAAACACTGGTACATCATACAGTGGTGTGCTGTTCAGCAATAAAAAGAAATGTTATTAAGCCGTGAAGTGACACAGAGGAAATGCAAATACATATTGCTAAGTGAAAAAAAAAAAGAGTGTATCTCAAAGATACAGAAGGTAATAGTAAATTAAACTCAAAGAGAAGGAAGGAAATAATAGTTAAGAACATAAACTAAAAAACATAAAATTAAACATATTATAATCATTAGCCCCCTTGGCAAAGCTGTTCAAGGAAAAAGAAAAAAAGAAAGAAATAGCCAATGTCAGGAATGAAAAAGAAGACCTTACTATAAGTCCAATAGACCTACAAAATTAAAAAAAGATACATTGAACAACTTGATATAAGTTTAAAACACAAATGAAATAAATTCCTCAAAACATACATGAAAAAACTGACAGAATATAACATTTTAAATAATCATTCAACCATTTAAAAAATTAAGCCTATAATTTAAAATTTCACAATAAAGAAAACTTCAGGCAGATATGGCTTCTAAGAAACATTCAAGGAAGAAACGATGGCAATCTTCCACAAACCCTTTCAGAGCCTAGGAAAAACACCTACCATTTGCCAATTCATGGTAAGGTGCTAGAATAACCCAATATAAAACTGACAGAAAATTCCAAAAAAGAAAATTTTAAGCTGATCTGGCTTGTGAATATAGATACAAATATCCTGAACATAAGAACAGCAAACTTACCCATTTGGAAAGCTGATGATCTGCTTGATCTGAACTAGAAAGCCAGTCATTTCATTTACTGTTTTTTGTTTTTGTTTTTTTCCAGAACTTCAGGAGAAATGCCCTTTTTGAGTAATTGGTAAGTATAGTTTTTAAAAATGAGTAAACAATATCCACCGATATTAAAAACAAAAGTCAAGTACATGTTGGGTATATTCCAAAAAGCAAGGATGGGTTAAGACTTGAAAATCAGTGTAGTTTACCACATTAACAGACTAAGGGAAAATCATCTGATCATTTTTGTTGACTTCAATACAAGAGGTTGATCAAAGTCATGATAAAAACCTCTTAACAAACTAGGGCTAAAACAATTTTCTTAAACTGAAAAGAAATACCCTTACCCAAAAGAACATTCAAGAAATATCAGACTGCATGGTAAAATGCTGACAGCTTTCCCTCTGGCATTATGACAACAAGTTTGTTATTAGTTTCTTAGGGCAGCCACAACAAAGTACCACAAACTGGGATCACTTAGAACAAGAGGAATGCATTGTCCCACAGTTCTGGAGGCTAGATGTCTGAAGTTGATCTGTTAGCAGGGTCATGTTCTGTCTGAAAACCTTAGGGGAGGAGGCTTCCTGGCCTCTTCCTGGATTCTGGTGGTTGTCAGCCATCCTAGGCATCTGTTGGCTTAGAGATGCATCACTTCAATTTCTCTCTGTCTTCACATGGTGTTTTCCTCTGTGTGTGTCTTTGTTTCTCCTCTTTTCATAAGGACGCCAGTCATATTGGAATAGGGTCACCCTACTCCAATATGATCTCATCTTAACTTGATTATATCTGCAAAAAAAAAAAAAAAAAACCAACCTATTTGGAAGTAGGGCCGCATTCACAAATACTACGGTTTAGGACTTAATATAGCCTTTTGGATTAACCCACAAAACAAGGACACACCCTATTACTGTTTGTTTTTTTTTGCTGAAGGTCCTGGCCAGTGCAATAAGACAAGAAAAGGGAATAAAAGATATAAAGATTAGAAAGGAAGAAATAAAAGCATCATTATTCATGAATGGTGTATTGTCTATGTAGAAAATCCCAAATAATTCACAAATTATTACAATTAATAAATTTAACAAACTGGTCTATTCAAGAGTAATGTATAAAATTAATTTACTCTGATATAATAGCAATGAATAGGAAAATAAGTGTTTAAAAAGATATCATTTAAATAAAAATTTCCATTAAAAAGACCCAGACACTTTGAAATCAACCTGTCATAATATATGTGAGACCTTTAGACAGAAAACTATGAAACCTTACTGAGTGAAATTAAAGATCTAAATAACTAGAGGAATATGTCATGCTCATGAACTGGAAGATTCAATATTACAAACATGCCAAGTCTCTCCAAAATGATCCATACATGCCATACACTTCTGATCAAAGTCCAAGTTTATGGAAACTGACAAGCTGATTCTCAAGTTTATATGAACACAGAAAGGATCAAGAACAACCAAGAATCTGTTGAACAAACTGAGAGGACTTGTACTACTAAATATTAAAAATTATTATTAAGCTATTCGCATTAAGACAATGTGGTGCTGGCACAAAGACAGACAAATACATCATTGAGACAGAAAAGAGGGTCCACAAACAGACCCATGCATGTAGATATACCTGTCCCATGACAGAAGGAGCCTTTCAGAGCACTAAGTAAAGATACTTTTCAATAAACTATCCTGTGAGAAGTGGAATTCATATGGTTAAAAAAAAATAAATTCAACCCCTACCTTGTGCTATACATCTAAACAATTACAGGTAAAAACATGGATGAATTTCATAAACACAAATTTGAGCAAAAGAATACATACTATAAGATTCCATTCACATAAAGTTAAAATGAAACTAAACCACACCGAAAAAGAAAGATAAAGGAGTTGCTGTTGTGGCTCAGTGGGTTAAGGATCCAGCATTGCTGCAAACTACAGCAGAGTTCACAGATGCGGTTCCAATTTGGTGTGGAGGTGGTTGTGGCCTCAGCTGCAGCTCCACTTATACCCCTAGCCTGGAAACTTCCATATGCCACAAATGTGGCCCTAAGCTGGCGGGGTGGGGGGAACTAAACCACACTGTAAGAAGTGAGAATTGTGGTTAATTTAGGGAGAAGAAAGTGTTAGTAATTTTGAGAATGGGTACAAGGGGAGTTACTAGAGAGCTGGTGAATACTTCATTGCTTTGGATGGGTAGGATTCTAGCTGTATTTTTGCTTTGTGGTAATTTGATGATGTGCACAATTACATTTTGGGCATACTTCTTTATTTGTATTAATCTTCCCAATAAAATGATTTTTTAAATGTAGATAGACACATTCACTGAACAAATGCTTATTGAGAAATCACTACACACCAGACTTTGTACTAGATCTGGATCAAGAGGAATAGATACAGGCATAAGTGCTCTGACACGGGTAGCTTGCTACTAAAGAAGGATTCTTTATCTGAGGGTGAGGTGATGAGGAAATTCATTAGATCCTGCACTGGATTAAAATGTCAAAATAGTTCAGAAATGTTCTGTCCACCCCTCAAAAGTGGTGGTTACTTCTTGGAAACATAATACACAGTTCCAGGGTAATTTTACATCTGCACTTAGTAATACTTTGAAATTCTATCTGCTTACCCAAGGAAAATCTTGGCTTGAAAGTCATGCGCCAAACCCTAAGAAAACCAAGAGAATACTGTTATTAATTTGTAGTTAATTTTGGAGCTATTACAGTAAAATAAAAAATTCTTTGAAGTCCTAATTCAAAAAGCATTGTATTAAAATAACGTTTTCCTGACTATAAAATACTTAACATGCTCAATGAAGAACATCTGGGAAAACAGAAAATTACAAAGAAAACAAAAACCCATTATTCTATCACCATAGCTACTGTAAATGTTTTGATACCTTTCTTTCCATTTTTAAAAACACCTTTATATATTTACTTTTACAGCTGAGATCCGAATTTCTGTGATTTTGAAACCTGAGCTCTCCATTTAAAAATATGAGCATTTCCTGATGTCATTAATTTTCCTAAACATAATTCTTAAATTTTTAAAAATTAAATCTGCACCTTGAATCATCTCAGTGAGAAGTCTTTAATCGTGTGTAATTTAGTCTAAATATTTGGGGTCCCAAAGTTCTCAGAGGCGTCCAAAACTTAGCGAACGCATCTGTTGGAACACTGGAACCTGGCAGGCGCGGCCAAGGCTATGCCAAGGGCAGCTTCAGTCACTAAAAGGGACCAATCTGGAGAGTCCTCCGCCCCACGGTGTGCAAGTTGACAGAGCCCCGGAGAGTCCTCGACTTTCCAACAGGTTTAACACCCGTCCAGGAGCTCAGTTCCTGGGAGACGCTCCAGCGCGCAGCCCCTCAGTTCCAGGGTCCGGGCCAAACTTGCCGCACCGAAGCAGCGCCAGAGCGCGCCCCATCCCGGTGCCCAGCGCACCCTCCGCCCGCGTGGGGAAGTTGGACCTCGCTATGCCCTCGGTGGCGCGCCTCACCTTGTCCCTGGTTCGAGTCTCTGGGCTGAACTTGAGAGGAGGCGCCCAAGGTTCCAAGGGTGCCCTGACCGCCCCCTTCCCCCCGCGCCCCCCCCTCCCCGCACTTCCCGGAGCCCGCGCAGGCGCAGCTGGCCAGGAGTCCCGTCAGCGGTCCCCGAGCCGGCGGTCGCGCCCGAGTCGCTGCCGCCACTGCCACCGCTCACCATGGGCCTGGGTCCCCGGCTGCTACCTCTCGTGCTTTGCGTGGGGCTCAGCGCGCTCCTACCTTATGCGGCAGCCTCGGGGGTTCGCAAGAGAGGTCCCTCTGTGACAGCCAAGGTGATCGAGCAACTGCCGGCAACTTCCCCCCATGCCGGCCGGGGTGTGGGGGTGGGGGAGCTTTGGGGACTGGAGCCCCATGGTCAGAGGTCGTGATGAGGGTCATTCCCTGGCGCAGAGGACCGGAGGCGGCCGCGGGGCTAGTGGGAGGGGGCTGCCCGCACGAGAGGGGCGGCGGTCTGCGGGGAGACTTGGCTGGGGGAGCGCGGACGCTGAGCGGAGTCCCAGCCCGCCCCCTCGCCGGCTGCCTGAACTTCGTCTCCCGGGCTGGTGGTCCGATGCGACCAGCCCGAGAACTGGGAGAAGCTTCCGGAACCAGTGGATCCTTTCTCCAGGAAGGAGACAGCTGAGTACTTCCTTCGGCGTGGCGGGGAATAGAAGCAGGAAGAAAGCGGGAGGGACGGGGATGGGCGGAGGAGACGCGCTCCGAGCTGGGGCGCCCGCCGCCGCGGGTGTCACCCAGTCTGGCAGAGCTGGGTCCAGCCCCGGTCGCGGTGGTGTCGGGGCAGGCGACTCTTGGCCATGCATAAACAAAGGGCTGTCCTTCTCTAATTAGGAATCACTGTCCTCTCCTGGGGAGGGAGGGAGAAGTGCGCTTTGGAGACTTTGGTGGCTGGTAAGACCTGGGCTTGGGATAGTGCTTGCCTGGCAGTCAGTACAGGCCGCCCCTGTGTCACAGAGGCCAGCCTTTTAATCTCTATTGCGGCCGCCTTGGGAGTGGGGTGGGGAATCTACCGCAGACTGCGTCTTTACAGCTTCAGGTCTTTTTTTTTTTTTTTTTTCCCAGCATATTATCCACGGCTGGAAGATAATAGGAGGGTGCAGGGAGAGTACAGGAAGGGAATGATTTGGGGCCTTTGATCACCACTTCTAGAAAACCCACTGGCAGTGGAGTCTTAGAATCTGGAAGGAGGGGCAGCGACAAGTGGTCTTAACAGTCAGTCATGTGTCTGCCAGTAGAAATGATACCCTTGAACCTGGTAGCAGGATGAGTAAGTCCTCTAACTACAGACCCCGGCAGAGGTGCAGGGAGGCCAGGCGGTGGCGGGGAGGCACAGCCCAACATGGGATATAGCCTAAGAGTGAACCAAAAGGCCGCTGTGGTGATAAACTGAGCTTGAGTGTTTTGAGCACTGATTCTCGTCCCAGCCCCTTGACCTGTGGGGTGTATCTAGTTTGGGGAACAGATTTATACAAGGCCAGGGGCTGAAGCAGTAGGGAAGGGGGGAGCTTCTTTCCATCTGCAGATACTATTTGGGTCTCATGGGATACAGCCATAAACATACAATTCAAAGCACGGTTTAGAAAATAAACCCTAAAATTAGATTGGGTGACATTTTAAAATACCCAAAGGATAAGAAAAACCAGCCTGGCTAGGACTTACGCAGTAAAGGGAATGCATGGGCAAAGGCCTCCAGACAGAAAAACCACTGTGTGCTCGAAGGATGGAGAAGGGACAGTGTAACTTAAGCCCAGGGATTAGAGGGGAGTGAGTTGAGATGAAGTTGGAAGGTTGAGCAGCAGCAAGATCAGGCAGGGCCTTCGAGGCCATGGTTAGGAGCGTGGGTTTTGAGGCAATTATTCTCATAATTTGAGGTCTTATGCTAAGTGCAGTTAGAGCCATTGAAAGTTTTTAGGCATGGAACTGACATGAACTCATCTATGTTTTTAAACAATTACTATGGTGGCTCAGTAGACAGTATACTGGGAAGCCATTCGGGGCTCCAGGTTAGAGTCCGGATGGTGGTGGCTTGGATTTTAAGGAGCTAATTGTGGAGAGGAGGAGCCAGAGAGGAACTAGAAATAGATTTTTGAAGTATAACTAAAGGAACTTGCCAATTGCTTAGTTAGGGGTGGGGGAAGAGAGTAGGACTGCCAGATGCTCAGTTAGATGTGAATTTCAGATAAGCGATGGATAATTTCTTAGTGTCAGAAGATCTATAATATTTGGAAACAAGCTTCACGTGGGAGGCTCTTAGACCTACCAGCACAGGGACCCAGAGCAAGTCATTGCTAAACACCATCTCTGGGACGGTGTGCAGTCCCCGCTGGAAGCCTCTAGGAGAAGCGGGGAAGCTGGGAGTTCCCACTGTGGTGCAGCAGAAATGAATCCAGTTAGTATCTATGAGGACGAGGGTTCGATCCCTGGCCTCACTCACTGGGTCAGGGATCCAGCATTGCTGTGAGCTCTGGTGTAGGTCGCAGACGCAGCTTGGATCCCATGTTGTATGATTTCTGAGTGTGGAAAAGTAGATCAATTGGCCATTGCTCTAGTGTATTATTTTCCCCAGAGGTTTTTACCTTTTCCTCTGATTTCCTGATTTTGGTTAAAAATGGGAATCTGTAAATATGAGAGGTGTAAAGTGCTGTCCCCACCCAGGGCCCCTTCATGGCACCCACCTTGTCCTTGAATCCTACTGCCAGCTACCACCTCAGCCTCCTGCCCAGCTGTGGCGCCTCAGGTCAGGGCTTTGGCTCACTGGTCTCAAAGTCCACTCTATTGGCATTTGTGGCATTTTCCAGCAGATGCCACATGGGCTCCGTGCAGGGTCAGGCACTGAGAATATAGAAAATGACGCTGCCATCATTCCAGCTGCACTCACGTCACAGCTTCCTGGCCCTTCCTGCAGCTCAGAGTGGCCAAGAGGCACTGGCTGGGGTAGCAGCAAGTTGTCTAACGTTCGAAGCTCCTCCTCTAGAAATGGAGATAGAAATAAGACCTAACTGGAAGGTTCTGCATATCCGATGTGCCAAAGCAGGTAAAGTTTTTAGCCCTGACTTAAGAGGTCAGCTATACCTGTTATTTGTATTCTATTATTAGTGCAGCCCTGAGGGGACTCATTATTTGCGTACAGATGAGGAATAGGAGCTCAGAGCCGCCCAAGGTCCCAGGACCAGTTGGTTGGTTTTGAGGACCGTTTCTTTCACCTCACAGCTCACGTACTTGGTGTCTTCCCCAGGAACTTTGGACATGGAGGCCGGATCAGCTCTACCCGGGTTTGGAGCAGGCTGTGTGAATGTCTCTTGCCTCTCCCCTCCCAGGATCCAGCGCCCAGTAATTTTCAAATGACTTGCAAGGGCAGCCTCAAGGGAAAAAAGGAGTGACTGAGGGGCCAGCTTCTGAAGTGCAACATGCACTCCAAGTACCACCTCTTCCAGGAAGCCCGCCCTGATCCCCACAGATAATCCCCACCTCTGTCCATGATGTCTTACCTGTACGTGCCACCTGATGAAACTCAGCTTCCCATGATAAAGCTGCCTATAGATGTGCTGTCTCTTCTGTGGGACCATAAGCGCCAGAAGGGGAGAGACACTGCAGGCCTGCTCCTCGTCCAGCACAGAGCCTGTTCCCAAGGGCACAAAGCAGAATCAGAGACAATCTCAGGGAGACGGGGTATGCTGGCAGCCGCCCTGAGCCCCCATTCACCTTTCATCTAAGTATGTATGTGTCCTGCTCCTCATTTTAGTATCACCTGACACTCATCTAGTATTTTTTTTTTTTTGAGTACCCGTTTGAGTGGACCTTGTGCTGGGCGCTGGGAATCTAAAAACACTATGTCTACCCCTTAGGGGCCCCCTGCCTAGACAGAGAGTCGTACTAATGATAAATCGCAGTCCAGGTGAACACAGTCTCAAGTGTAAATTTCGTCTTCCACATTCCTAGCGCTGTCTAACAAAACCTGGGTCTCTTAGCCAGCATCCTTCCTCTGCCTTCTGGAACTGGTGAGGGTCTCCTGTTGTGACCAGGAGAGTTGTGTTGCTTCTGTGCACGTGGCTCATATTTCCTGCCTTGGCGCTTTGGTTCCAGAAGAAAATCTGCCAAGTGGGGCCTGTGCCCTCTCTTAGCCCTGGAAACTGCTCCCTTCCTTCTCCCATCACACCTTCGCCAGCATGCCTTCCCTCAGCCCTTAAGAGTCTTCCAGAACATGGGCTTTCAGTGTTCTTGGGACACTTGTCATCGGCGGCCTTCTCCTGTGGTTATTCATGCAGTTGGCCTGTCTCTTTATCCCTTTAGGACAAGGACTCCCTCCTGTAGCTTGGACCTCACAGTGCCTTTCTCATAGACCTTTGATAAGTACTTGTTGACAGTAAGATGTGATTTTATCATTTCCATTAGCGTTAGGGCAACTCTGCTATATTTTCTTGCCATCACTCGTGAAGCTGAAGGATGCTGCAGGTTGGGAAGAAAATCGTATTAAAGTGTGTGCTAGGCCATGTCTAAAAAATAAAATTTTATATTTCATTTCATTTCATTTCATTTCATTTCTTTCTAGGGCCACACCGGCAGCATACAGAAGTTCCCAGGCTAGGGGTCGAATTGGAGCTGTAGCTGCCGGCCTACACCACAGCCACAGCAACGCAGGATGAGCCACATCTGCAACCTACACCACAGCTCACAGCAACCCCAGATCCTTAACCCACTGAGTGGGACCAGGCATCAAACCCATGTCCTCAGGGATATTAGGTTTGTTACTGCTAAGCCACATTGGGAACTCCCGAAAACAAAACTTTTCTTGCAGAGTTATGCTGGGTGGCAGACTCTTTTTCTTTATCTGCTCCCTCCCCCCACACACACCTTTTATTCTCTTTGCTGTAGAGACATTCACAGGCTTTATGTTCTCTTCTTCATTTTAAAAGTCTGGCAGGCTTTTCTAGTGTCCTATATGGCATTTTTTTTTTTTTTTGCCTTTTGTCATTTTAGGGCTGCACCCGCAGCATGTGGAGGTTCCCAGGCTAGGGGGCTAACAGGAGCTGTAGCTGCCGGCCTTCGCCACAGCCACAGCAATGCTGGATCCGAGCCGCTTCTGCAACCTACACCACAGCTCACGGCAACGCCGGATCCTTAACCCACTGAGCAAGGCCAGGGATCGAACCCGCAGCCTCATGGTTCCTAGTCAGATTCATTAACTGCTGCGCCATGACGGGAACTCCTATATGGTACTTCTTTAGAATGATGTCCCTGATTCTTTTCTGGGTGCTGCTTCATTATTGCCTGTTACTGAATTTACTCCTTGGTCAGAAGTCCCTTTGGAGAAACTGCTTCTCTTTGACCCCAGCTCTGCACGCTGGGCTCCTGCTCAAGTTAAAGAAGCTTCCGGAATTTCTCTCCTCCACTGCACTGCCTCATCTCAAGGGCACGGTCTTTTATGCATTCTAAAAGTTCTTTCATATAAATAATAATACAGTTTTTGCTACCTTGGCCATGTAAAATTGCAAAATGCCACACGGAATACTAAATAGCCCATCATCCTGTGACAGACGTACTGATGTATTGGCAGATGCTCCCCGTCTTCAGCGAAAGCTTGATAGTCTTTACTCCACGATTTTTCTAAACTCCATGATGTCTTTTTTCTTTGACAACCCTTCTTATATTTTTTAAAGCCGTCTCTTGAATGTCTTTTTTTACCCATTCAAATAATACATTGGTTCATATAATCTCAACTCCCTAATAGAATGCCCTTCGACTCTGTGGCCTTTTCAAGCGTTCGGACCCAGAATCATCTGAACACGGTGATTTGTGAAGCAAAATGTAGAGCATTTCATTTTAGGTGAAACAGTTAAAAAAGAAGGTCCAAGAGGAGTTCTCATCATGGCTCAGTAGTTAACGAATCCGACTAGGAACCATGAGGTTGCGGGTTCGATCCCTGGCCTTGCTCAGTGGGTTAAGGATCCGGCGTTGTCGTGAGCTGTGGTGTAGGTTGCAGACGTGGCTCGGATCCTGCGTTGCTGTAGCTGTGGTGAAGGCCGGCGGCTACAGCTCCTGTTAGACCCCTAGCCTGGGAACCTCCATATGCCGCGGGTGCGGCTCTACATAAAAGGCAAAAAGACAAAAAAAAAGGAAAGTCCAAGAGAACTTTTAAGGGTTATCTGCAAAAAAAGTGACTCACACTCAGGAGTTCTCATCATGGCTCAGTGGAAACTAATCTGGCCACTATCCACGAGGACGAGGGTTCGATCCCTGGCCTCACTCAGTGGGTTAAGGATCCAGCGTTGCCATGAGCTGTTGGTGTAGGCCACAGACTAGGGTTGGATCCTACTGTGGCTGTGACCGTGGCTGGCCGATGCTGTGGATATGGCCGTGGCCGTGGCAGCAGCTGCAGCTCCGATTTGACGCCTAGCCTGGGAACTTCCACATGCTGCAGGTGCGTCCCTAAAGAGAAAAAAAAAAGTAACTCATGCTCACTTGGATGTGTCCTTGCTTCCTTCTGTTCTAAAATGTGCTGACAGAGAAAGGACGCATTCTACTTGGGCAGCTTCGGGAACACAACTACTGAATTTGGTGTCTTAAGTTTACAGGGTAAACGGTTCTGTCATGTTTTCTGTGCTCTGGCCGCTGCTGGAGCCCTGGGTCCTTAGTGTGTTTGCCCGTGAGTGGCAGGCCTTCTGGAGCAGTGCTGTGTGTTCTGATCATCTCTCACAGTCCCCATGACAGCAGACATCTATTGAGAACTCACTGGGAATTTGGCACCGCTCGAAGTTACAAAAAAAAAAAAAAAGAATCTGGATGGTTAGACTATTTCTCTCCTCACCAGTTCTTTTTCTCCTGCAAGACTGGAGAGCTTTACCTCTTAGAAGAGCAATAATCTCCACTCTAACCCCGTGTCCACGAAACTAGGAAACGGGAGGTGACAGCAGGGCTGGCCTTGGGTGTGTGGGGCAGGGGAATTCTTGAAGACATTATTGGCTGACTGCCAGTACTGAGTCAGACTTTAAACCCAGTTCCCAGTCAAGTGCCCGGCCTGAGCTGGTGCTCTGTAAATGTTTGATGAATGAATATGTGTGGTGAAATGCACCCACAGGATGGTTTCGGAGCTGCTTTGATTTTTTTTTTTTAGCGACTTTTATTTTTTCCACCATAGCTGGTTTACAGTGCTCTGTCAATCTTCTACTGTACAGCAAGGTGACCCAGTCACACATACACACACACACACACACACACACATATATATATATATATATATTCTTTTTCTCACGTTATCATGCTCCATCCTAAGTGATTAGACATAGTTCTCAGTGCTATACAGCAGGATCTCATTGCTTATCCATTCCAAAGGTAATAGTTTGCATCTATTAAACCCAAACTCCCAGTCCACCCAACTCCCTCCCCATAGCTCCTTTAATTTGTAACACGTTCCTTCACATCTCCTGTATCAAATACAGGCAGGCAGGGCCCCCACGTGTGGATCAGCTCTCAGACTGTCCAGTTCCCTTACCTTGTGTCATGGCTCTTCCACCTTATAACCATCTGCTTGGCCTTTCTTCTACACGCAGGTTTTCTTCGACGTGAGGATTGGAGATAAAGATGTTGGCAGAATTGTGATTGGCCTCTTTGGAAAAGTCGTGCCCAAGACAGTGGAAAATTTTATCGCACTGGCAACAGGAGAGGTGTGCCTCGGTTTTATTCTTTCTACCTGTGCCCACAGTTGATCTTCCTTCTTTTAAGCCAAGCGTAAAGGTGTATTCTGGGGAAACAAGTGTTAAATTAGGTGAGATGACCCCAGGACATATAACATTATTTTGCTATAAAACTTGTATTCTTGGAGTTCCCTTGTGGTACAGCAGGCTAAAGATCTGGCCTTGTCACTGCAGTGGCTCAGGTTGATCCTGTGTCATGCGTTCGACCCCTGGCCGGGGAACTTCCACATGCCACAGGTGTGGCCAAAATAAATACATAAATAAAACCTCCATTCTTCAGGCCCTCAGTTTCCTGAGGGTTCTAGAAACTGAGGGGAAACAGTCATCAAGTGAAAATGCAGACTGCTCTTTTTTTTTTTGCTTATTCACATTAATACTGTCATCATTTATTTGTTTTTTGATCAGCTAATTTCTGTCAGTAAATTCTTGCAGGCACCAATCTTGTTCTATAGATATTTTGTGGCATTTTCTCATTTTGTCATTTCCAGGTAAACACGGGGGGGTTATCTTTCATAGGGTTATATCTACTTGCATATTCAATTGATGTAATCTCTTTAGAAAGGATACGGATATAAAGGAAGCAAGTTTCATCGTGTCATTAAAGATTTCATGATTCAAGGAGGAGACTTCACCCATGGAGACGGCACTGGTGGTAACGTTCTTTCATTTTTTCCTTTCCTGTTTACGGGTTGAAACCTAAGATTAAGACAGTATAGGTGTTCCCATCGTGGCTCACTGGAAACGAATCCGACTAGCATCCATGAGGATGTGGGTTCAGTCCCTGGCTTTGCTCAGTGGGTTAAGGATCTGACACTGCTGTGGTGTAGGTCACAGACGTGGCTCAGATCCTGCATTGCTGTGGCTGTGGTGTAGGCTGGCAGCTGTAGTTCCAATTTGACCCCTAGTCTGGGAACTTCCATATGCTGCAGTTGCGGTCCTAGAATAAAATAAAATAAAGACAACCAAAGTAATTCTTTAAGAGGGATAGAGTTTGGGGGGCGGGGGGGCTCCTTTAACAACATCTTGGTAGGTGCCAGTGAGTGAGGCTTCCTACAATTACAGGTGAATTTACCTTCTTATGAAACACTTTCATTTCATTCTCAGCTTTTTCAATAATTAAAAAATGTAAGTAATAGACAAGTTTTCAAAATTGTAACATAAATTAGTTTTTACAACAAAATTAGAGTTCTATAAAGTATAAATAATTCAATTTATAGAGTCTTTAATATCCCTGAGTTTATTGTTTCTCATTGAGGAACCTAGCCGCCTAGCTCCCTGGATCATTTTTCCTTAGAAATGAGGTGAGTTCTTTTCCTGAACACATGCAATATATAAAACTACATAGAATTTAAATTTACCTTAGGTTTAAGATTTTTAATTCAGCAAATACTGACTTTGGTGGATATTAATCTGCTAACTTTTTAAGGAAGCTTGGTCTATTTTTCACACACTATTGCTAATTTAAGTTTATGGTAATGGTCAATTCATAACCAAATGACTACAATTAAATGCTTGGATTTGCCAGTCACTTTGGCAGGATTATCTCTGCAGAAATGCTGCAGGTATGGGAATGTGGAATGGAGCAAAGGGACATGTCCAGGTTACTTGCGTTAACAGAGGTGGTGAGGATGCTCGAGGCAGCAGTTGCACCTGCCCAGAGCTGGGTCTCACTGGCAAGGCCTGCAGCTCCAGCACTGGACTGGCACTCCACGGTTCTGCTCCGGGTCCAGCAGGAATGGTGACAGAGCTTTACTGTGTCTTCTTTCCTGTGCCTGCCTCTCTCTTCCTCTCCCTCCTCCTCCCCCGCCTCTCTTTGTTTGCCCTGCTGTGTGCAGCATGTGTATCTAGCATGCACAGAATTAAAATTCTCTGAGTTTTGCAGACAGGATCTCTTTTTGTAGCCAAGCTTTATTTTGAGTGCTTTTTTCTTTCTTTCCTTTTTTTTTGTGTTTTTGCTTTTTACGACTGCACGCATGGCACATGGAGGTTCCCAGGCTAGGGGTTGAACTGACAGCTGCCGGCCACAGCCACAGTCACAGCAATGCCAGATCTGAGCTGCGTCTGCAACCTACACCGCAGCTCTTGGCAATGCCAGATCCTTGACCCACTGATTGAGGCCAGGGATCAAACCCGAATCCTCATGGATACTAATCAGATTTGTTTCCACTGCACCACAATGGGAACTCTTCCCCAACCCCCACCCCCACTCCCCGTGCATGTGGAGCTTCCTGGCCAGAGATCAAACCTGAGCTATAGCAGTGACTCAAGCCACTGCAGTGACAGTACCTGCCCCTTAATCTGCTAGGCCATGAGGGAACTCCAGCACCTCCTTTTGGATCACTTAAATGTTAGCCTAGACCTCTCTGTAAGCAGAACTTTCCTGCCAGGCCCCCCATGTGTCACTGACTAACCAGCTATAAATTGCTTGGCTTTGGTGTCCACTTCCAGACCTTCTAACTGAGCCAGGATTTCAAGGCTGGCTGCCAATGAATAAGGAGCCCTAAGCGGAGGAGGTGGGTGTGACAGGCACTCAGGGTGTTGTAGGATCGAAGAAGATACTTCTCTTGGTCCGTACTGCTATTTTATAGGAAAAATGTGTTCTTCTCTCCCTGCCCCTGTGCTAGAACTCCAGCCCCCCTGCCTGCCTTTGGGTCTTCTTCCCAAGGCCATCTCCCTGGGTGCTCCCAGCTGCCATCACCCTCTGTATCCTGATGAGCCCTGCAGTCATTAAGCCCAGTGACTTCCAGGCTGATGCTATTTCTCTGAGGGCTGCGGCAGGAGAGAACACTGGAGTCAGAGCCGGAAAGCCAGATGTTCAAGTTCTGCTCTGTTGTTTTCGAGTCTGATAATCCCTTCTTCCCATTCGAAATGGGAATGAGAATACCTGTCTGTAAGATTGTTGGCAGAATTAGCTAAGGGCCATTTTAAGTGCGGACTGCACTCTGGTTGGCTGCCGAGGTAGGAGTGACCCAGGACAAGTGACCAGAACCTCAGGACACAGGTAGAGCCACTAGGATGGCCCATCCCCCTTTCCATCTGACTTCATGGTGTCACCCTGCCCTTCAGTTCCTTCTCATCCCAGAGTAAAATCATTGACTTTCTTGGTCAAGGCTTGGGTCTTGGTTTGAGGCCAGAGGCTATCCTGTCATCTTGAGTCGTGCTTAAGACTTTGGTATGTTTGAGTCCCTGGTGCCCCATTTCCTTAAGGAGTTGATTTGACCCCCTGCTTTCTCTCTCCTTATGTTTGACCATCTTTTCCCCAGCCCTTCCTCCGAGAGGGTTTTATGAACCGATTCTATTTAAACTTTACATTTCCCTTTAAAGAACTGACTTTCACAGAGCATCTGTTGACTCTTGCCCTTTTGTTTTATCTCACCCAGGTATAAGCATTTATGGAGAGACTTTTCCAGATGAGAACTTCAAATTGAAGCATTATGGCATTGGGTGGGTCAGCATGGCCAACGCTGGACCTGACACCAATGGTTCTCAGTTCTTTATCACTTTAACCAAGCCCACCTGGCTGGATGGCAAACATGTAGTGTTTGGAAAAGTCATCGATGGAATGGTAACTTGATATATTATTTTATTCTCATTCTAAGCTTTATAATGAGAGTACTTTTAGTGATTTAATCTCAAAATGCACTTGTTAGAGAGCCATAATTATACACTGATTGGCCTCTTCAATGATGAATTTATTCTATGTGGTATGGTATTTTAATCATTAAGAGCACTGGGACAGAAGCTGGGGACTTAATGTGGAGAAGCTGAGAACATATCTCACTACTTGAGGTAATTAGAAGCTCATTTTAATGTAACCAAAGAAAATCCCATATGTACATGCAATGAAATATTATTCAGCTTTAAAAAGGAAGAAGATCCTGGAGGTCCCGTTTTGGCTCAGCAGACATGAATCTGACTAGCATCCATGGGGACACAGGTTCAATCCCTGGCCTCGCTCAGTGGGTTAAGGATCCGGCGTTGCCATGAGCTGTGGTGTAGGTCACAGATGCAGCTGGGATCTGGCGTTGCTGTGGCTGTGGTGTAGGCTGGCGGCTACAGCTCCCATTCAACCCCTAGCCTGGGAATCTCCATATGCCGTGGGTGCGGCCCTAAAAAGGTCAAGAAAAAAAAAAAGGACAAGAAAAAGGGAAGGAAATCCTGTCATATGCTACAACCTGGATAAATCTTGAGAATCTTAAGTAAAATAAGCTGGTAACAAAGAGACGATGATTCTACTTAAAGGAGGTATCTAAAACAGGCGATACACGGAAACATAAAGTGGAATGGTGGTTGCTAGGGGCTGTTGCTAGGGGCTGGGGGGAATAAGGAACTGGGGAGCTGGTGTTTAATGGGCATCCCTATACATCTTCAGTTTCACAAGATGAAAAAGTTCTGGAGATTAGTTGCACAGCAATGTGAATATGCTTGAACTACGGAATCGTTCAACTACTTATCCAGAAATGGGTAAGATGGTAAATTTTATGTTTTACCGTAATTAAAAATAAAACATTTGGGAGTTCCCATCATGGTTCAGCGGTCTAGCATCCATGAGGATGCGGGTTCAATCCCTGGCCTTACTCAGTGGGTTAAGGATCCGGCATTGCCATGAGCTGTGGTGTAGGTCACAGATTTGGTTCAGATCCCATGTTGCTGTGGCTGTGGTGTAGGCCAGCAGCTACAGTTCCGATTGGATCCCTAGCCTGGGAAGCTCCATATGCCGCAGGTGCGGCCCTAAAAAGACAAAAAAATAAAATAAAATAAACATTTTTTAAAACCCTGAGCCCCATGTGGTTCAGTACAGGCACAAGTCACCTTTCAAGACACACAGTACAGCAACCAAAATTTCTAAAGGGAATTCAAGTTTATGCTGCTCCGTCTCAAAGAATATCCAAGGGGGCCAATTCACAATCCAGAAGAAGGCTTCTTAAAATCCTCATTTGGTTCCCAGCATCTCTCCTCCTCAGCAACTGCCCCAAGATGCTCTCCCAGCACCTCAGCTGGCATCTGTAAGGTCTGCCCAACACAACCCTGGACCATCCTTGCGTCCCTGGCCCTCTTCCTTATTTGTTTTGTTTTCATGTGAAGCATTCTGCCTCCTTCATCTAAACATAAATAAACCACTCTTACTCACTGCAGTTTTTTCACGGCTTCAACCTGTTTTTCTGATTCTACCCAACAGCAGGCCAGGAGGTGAGCCAGGTGACTCAGAACCTCCTTTCCAAGGCAAGGAGGTGTTCAACCTGAGCTGTCAAATAATCTCATTAGCAAGTGGGATGAGAGGGAAAGAGAGCAAACACCTGTCATTTAATATATATTACTTGAAGTCCCATCACAATGAAGGACATGTCTCTATTTGCATAAGCCACAACGTGCTCAAAATAATCTACTCCTAAATGGTAACAGGTCTCTTCCTGAACTTTGCTTTTTAATGAGGTCAGCATGGACATGCATGGGTTAAACCAGTCTGGGCTTTTGACCCCTGGGCCTGACCAGGTTCTGAGTTTAAATGTGAACTGATTCAAACATTCATTCCATGAATAATTGTGTTATTGTTGTTCTTTTGTCTTTTTTTGCCTTTTTTTTTTCAGGGCTGCACCCACGGTATATGGAAGTTCCCAGGCCAGGGGTTGAATTGGAACTACAGCTGCCAGCCTAGGATACAGCCGCAGCAATGCCGGATCCCAGATGCATCTGCAGCCTTCACCACAGCTCAGGGCAATGCCAGATCCTTAACCCACTGAGCGAGGCCAGGGATCGAACCCATGTACTTATTGATACTAGTCAGGTTCGTTACCACTTAGCATGATGGGAACTCCTCAATGAGTAATTGTGAATACAACATAGTGCTAGGCTGTAAGAAAAAGGAAGAGTACGTACTCGGAGCTTTCTTCTTCTTGTAATGGTTTTTCTCCTAGTCTTCTGGATCTTTTGTCTCGGTGTCCTGGTTGACCGTACCAACCTCCTTCTATCACTGATATATGTCAGGGAGATCCGCTGCCTGGTCCCAGATGAATGGACCTTAAAAAAAAATTTTTTTTTAAAGTTAAAAAATAAAATAAAATGGGCAAACCCAGAACTAGCTCCACTTCTAAATCTGCTTTCTGGCCCATTTTCTTATGCCTAGACCTCATATAGAGTGGAGCTGAAATTGACTCAAATTTCATGTTAACTCTTTTTTTTTTTTTCTAGGGCCATACCTGAGGCATATGGAAGTTCCCAGGCTAGGGATCTAATTGGAACTACAGGTGCTGGCCATAGCCACAGCCACACAGGATCTCAGCCATGTCTGCAACCTACACCACAGCTCACGGCAATGCTGGATCCTTAACCCACTGAATGAGGCCAGGGGCTGAACCCACATCCTCATGGTTGCCAGTCGGATTCATTTCTGCTGCGTCACAATGGGAACTCCTCCATGTGAACTCTTAAGTTAGCGTGTAACAAGTGAGTAGAAATACTTTTCATTAGAGCTAGGTGTTTACAAAAACATTCCTATTTTTTAGAATATAGAATGCGAATAAAAATGAGAAGAAATACACAAGTATGCAGACCAGCAAGGTAGAGAGGTAAATGTTATTACACCTTATATAAATTTCTTGAGTATTCTAAGTTTTCCGTATTTGGCTTGCATGGTTTTTGTGATCATTAAAAAAGCAAACATATGGCGTTCTTGTTGTGCCTCAGCAAAAATGAATCTTACCAGCATGTATGAGGACACAGGTTCAGTCCCTGGCCTTGCTCAGTGTGTTAAGGATCTGGCGTTGCTGTGAGCTGTGGTGTAGGCCAGCAGCTGCAGCTCTGATTCGATCCGTAGCCTGGGAACTTCCACATGCTGCAGGTGCAGCCGTAAAAAAAGACCAAAAAAAAAAAAAAAAAAAGCAACCGCAATGTATTTCCCATTTGGGCTTTCGGAGGTCCCATTGAACTTAACTTCTCGATCACCATAGTTGCTGGGCAGAGGTGAACCATGGCTCTACTTTTCTCCCACCAGACAGTGGTCCACTCCATCGAACTGCAGGCAACGGATGGACATGACCGTCCACTCACCGACTGCTCCATCATCAACAGCGGCAAGATAGATGTGAAAACGCCCTTTGTGGTAGAGGTTGCTGACTGGTGATGCAAATGGCAGAAAACATAGCATGACACATTCTGGCAGGCGCATGTGTGTGTGTGTGCGCGCGCACGCGCGTACACCTGTCTTTTGATTCCTCCAAGTTACCGTTTTCCTTTATTCTTCAACTTCCTTCTGTTTTCCACCCCAGATCACAGGAGAGGTATAAAAAGCAACCACTGAACACTGAGTTCCCCTGAATTTTGGTAAATCACTTGTTGAGGAACTTCCCACTTTAAGAGACATATCCTTTTCTTTCAATGGTGCTATTTTTAAACTCGCAAACTTTGTACTGGCTATTTTCTTTTGAGGAACACAGTCCTTGATGCTGGATTAATTGTGATCCCCAAATTGAGTGATGCTAAAGATTGTCTGAAGAAGATGGGGACAAGAAGTTTACTATTTTGTATTCAAACAGAAATTCTTTTCCAGGAAAGGGAGATTTGATTAGTATTATCTGATATATGTCACAGGGACTTTTGCCTGATGAAAGGTGCTTTGGTGTTCTCTATTAAATACTTTTTATATAGATGAATTGTTTTTGCAAGGCTTTTTAACCTAATGTTTTTTTTTTTTTAAAAAGGTAATGTACAAAAATAAGTGCACTCTATAATGTTGAAAGTGAACAGACTAGAAAGGGTTCTGTACATCAAAATATGAACACAACCGGATAATTTGGGATGAGGATGCACAGAAATGATGCCCATCTGCATCCCAAGTATTTGAGCTGATTATTCACTAATTTTTCCTCAATGTAATAAGTTGATAAAGTTCCCTTGAGTCTAGTTGCAACAAAAAGGAATCTTTTCTCACTTGCATAGTGGGGATAATGATTCAGGCTGTACTTACACTAGAAGACAGGAAATCCCATCGCTGGGGACTTGCTGTGCTCACCCGGCTGTAACTGAGCGGGCCCGGTTTCTGTACGGATAGGCATGGGGCTGTTTGACAAGAGCCCGACCACCCCTGCTCCGGGCCTCAAGCAGTGAGCATCTAAAAAAATTCCACCTTTTGAGCTATATTCTAATAAAGCTGCTTTAATGAGAAATGAGATAAAATGAGCATCCTTACTGCTGATGGCGTTGTTATAAGACTGGTGTGTTACTTTTTTTTTTCATTTCCTTTTATTTCTTTCCTTTTTTTTTGTCCTTTTGTTTTTTTAGGGCCACACCCACGGCATATGGAGGTTCCCAGGCTAGGGGTCCAATCGGAGCTATAGCCGCCGGCCTAGACCACAGCCACAGCAATGCCAGATCCGAACCTCGTCTGAGACCTACACCAAAGCTCACGGCAACGCTGGATCCTTAACCTACTGAACGAGGCCAGGGATCAAACCCACATCCTCATGGATGCTAGTTGGGTTCATTAACCCCTGAGCCGCGACAGGAACTCCTTTTTTTTTTTTTCCAAAAAAATTTATTAAAGGCCTTTGATATGCAAGGTACCAGCATTGAGTTTAGCGGATCAGGAGTGGACAGCGAGACCGGGGCGCCACGGCACTTACACTGTAGTGATGAGCACAGAGCAAATGAGGTAACAAATTTAAAGGTGTTGACACTGTAAAGAAAACGCACCAGGTTTTGCCGGAGAGGCTGGGGACTGGGAGGGGTGCTGTTCCAGTAGCCTCCTAAGGGGACATCTGAGCTGAGCTCCGAGGTCAGGGAGAGGTGGCTGTCAGGCCAGGTCTGTGATTCGGGCCTTCCAGGCAGAGAGGAACAGAGCAGAGGGTCCTGAGGTATAGGGAGTGGGTTCCAGGGCAAAGGAGCAAGACGCATGCTGGAGCCTGAGAGGTCAGAGAGCAAGGCCAAGAGTGGGTGACTGGGGGGCTGGGGTGGAGCAGTTTTATTCCCAGTAAATTGGGGAGCTATCAGGTTTAAGTTAGGGGGCATGATCTATCTGCATTTAAGATTATTTCATCTATGGATTTCCTGTCGTGGCTTTGCGGAAACAAATCTGACTAGGAACCATGAGGTGGCAGGTACGATACCTGGCCTTGCCCAGTGGGTTAAGGATCCAGTGTTGCCGTGAGCTGTGGTGTAGGTCCCAGATGCAGCTTGCATCCAGCGTTGCTGTGGCTGTAGTGTCGGCCGGCAGCTGTAGCTCCAACTGGACCCCTAGCCTGGCAACCGCCATATCCATATACCTCGGGTGTGGCCCTAAAAAGAAAAAAAAAAAGGTATTTCATCTACTATGGGGAGCATTTTAATAGAGGGCTGAAGTACATAACAGGAAACTCAACACCTTCATATCCTTTGAAGTCCTACTCCTGGGACTTTTCTGCAGGAGGTGATCTGAACTTGAAAGGGTGACAACGTCATGGTCAGTCCAACATCCAGTCCCCCTTGGTCTCTGAGGTGTCACACCATCCCCTCAGGCGCTTCTTGTCATCAGCGTGGGCTGGCCCTACGGATGGATACATCCTTGGCCTGGCAAACTCATTCATCAACTCACTTGATAATACTGAATGCTGGCGAGAGCTGCAGACTAACCGCGTCAGCCCTCGCCGTGGAAGGCGACATAATGCAAACACAGGTCATGTGGACTCCGTGGAAGGAGACATAATGCAAACACAGGTCATGTGGACTCCATGGAAGGAGACATAATGCAAACACAGGTCATGTGGACTCCGTGGAAGGAGACATAATGCAAACACAGGTCATGTGGACATGGAACATCAGGTGGTCCTAAGTCTATGAAGAGAAGCAGAGGAGGGAGGGAGAGAGGCCAGAGGGTGAAGAGGTGGTCAGGGCAGGCCCTGAGCAGGGCCTGAGGATGTGAGGTGGGCAGCAAGCCACGGGGCACAGCGGGGAGCAGTGAGCAAGGCAGAGCCAGGAGGGACAAGCTCAGTGGCTCTAGGATAAAGGGTGGACTGGTGGGTTTAAGAAGGGGCAGGGAGGTCCAGGTGTGCAGAGTGAGGGCGGTGGAGGAGTCATGTGAGATGGGGAGCAGGGATGGCCTGTGGGCGCATCACAACATTCCCTCATCCTGGCCCCAGTAATGGGCTCGGGACAGGTGTTTGCTCCCAGTTGTATTTGTGAACCTCAACTGTGGGATTTCTCCTGGAAATACTAGGAAAGAGCTGCTGTCTTATGGGAAGAGATAAAGGAGCAAGGGTAAGAATGAAATCAGCACAAATGGAAGCTGGTCCAAGAGATGGCAAGATGGCTTCCTGAAGACACCACTGAGCCCCTGAGTCCAGCCATGCCTGAAGCCAATCTCCACACTTAGCTTTTTAGTAGCTCAAGCTAACACTTTTCCTCTTTCGCTTAAGCCAGGGTGAAATGATTTCTTGTGACTTACAACTAAAGCCTTTCTCTAATACAGCAATATTGGAAAGGTTTTATGTATAAAGATGGGAACCATATAATTACATATGATAGCAAAATATTGGAAGTAAATTGAAAGTCCCCAAATGGATACAAAGCAATATACTATGCATTCATTAAGACTAATGCTACAGAACTTAGAGTAACATATTTTAAAGAAAACAGGAGAAATTCTGTATGCAGCATGATCTCAATAATGTAAATACATTCTCATAAAGCCAAATCAGCAAAATGTAAATTGACATAAAACAAACACAAATGGTGGGATTTAAAAAAATTCTTTTGTGTTTATATATTTTCAACTTTTTTATCTTCTAATTTTTCTCTAGAGTGTATTTCTTTTTAATGATTAGGAAAAAAACATTCAAAAAAACTTTTTTTTAGTGCTGCATCCATGGCACATGGAAGTTCCCAGGCTACGTGCTAAATCGGAGCTATAGCCACTGGCCTACACCACAGCCACAGCAACGTGGGGATTCCAGCCGCATCTGCAACCCGCAACACAGCTCCCAGCAACGCCAGATCCTTAACCCACAGATCGAGGCCAGGGGTTGAACCTGCGTCCTCATGGATACTAGTCTGGTTGTTACCACTGAGCCACGACGGGAACACCTCAGAAGTATTTTAAAGGTATCATGGGAGGAAATTGGAAACAAATATCCTCATACAAATATCCTGGGAGTTCCCTCTGTGGCGCAGTGGAAATGAATCTGACTAGTATCCGTGAGGATGCAGCTTCAATGCCTGGCCTCGCTCAGTGAGTTAAGGATCCCGCGTTGCTGTGGCCGTGGTGCAGGCCGGCAGGTGCAGCTCTGATTCAACCCCTAGCCTGGGAACTTCCATGTGCTTCGGGTACAGCCCTAAAAAGCAAAAACAAAACAAAACAAAAAAACCCCCAGAAAACAAAAAAGTGCCTTAAGTCTCAAATGTCAGGAAAGCAGATAAACCACTGCTACCCCCCATGCATAAGGACATGTACTGTTTACTATATGCGCCATCTAGTTTTTTTCATCAGTACGCGCGTAATGACGTCCCTCTAGTGACAAAGCAGAAAGCGATTCATTCTGGACATGCTGAAATTCTGAGACCACTAGGGCACAGGTGGCAAACTGTCAGGGTGTGTATCATACCAGACGACCAATGAGCTAATGTCACCTCCGTGTTAAAAGCAGTTTATTCTGAGGGTCAGGCAGTCTACCAAAAACATGAGCAA
Source organism: Catagonus wagneri (assembly GCA_004024745.2). Lineage (NCBI taxonomy): Eukaryota > Metazoa > Chordata > Mammalia > Artiodactyla > Tayassuidae > Catagonus > Catagonus wagneri. The sequence goes on along the minus strand of PVHT020004020.1, from coordinate 40,802,373 downwards.
AGTGATGACCACGTATAAACTATTGCTTTATAAAAAGGCTTTGCTCTCTGTAAAATCTTTGGAAATAAACAGCTCGCTGTTCTGCCAGTCACGCTGGTAAAAGGATACATATGAAGCCAAGGGTGTGTGTGGAATCAGGGGAAATGACACTGGCTGCCACCACTGCCACGCCCACGTTATTACAACTGAGTCTTGAATCTTAATAAACAATTCAAAACTTGGTGGTCTCCTTTGCCATAAGTTGTTTTATCTAAGTGCTACTTAGCAGTTTTCTGGATTGTCAAATGAGAATTTAATAAAATTTATTCTTGGGTCAGATGAATTAGAATGTCACTTTCAAAATTATGGACTACCCCATTTCTGATGAATTTTTAGGGCTCAATAACCTCATTTTTTAGATCAGTCATTTTGAGTTACATAAAGACAAAAATATGGCAAGGATTTTATAGCAGAAAAAGGATTTTTTTTTGTTTTTCAACATTTCTGTAATTCAGACAAGCGAAAGAAATCTTTGATTTGGAAGGCTTAGAAATTCAAAGCTCCCTCAAGGCATTTTTTTTTAAATTAAAAAAGAGTAAAAACATTATCTGTAATGGAAAATTTGGGTGCTGCTAAGTCCATGACGGCTTTTACTGAAGTCTGCAATTCATCCTGTGGACCTAAGATTTTGGCCAAGTTTAAGTGTTAGGTGTGATATAACTTCACCTACTTGGAGATTTGCTAGTGTTCCTGATATTCTAGAGTGATGGCAAAACAACTGGCACCGATGCAGGATTAGAGTGACTATTCTCAGGAGTTGTCTTGGGGGCGGGGATGGAAAGGCCATCTTATAGATGCTAAGAGTCAGAACGAAATGCATTACAGAATCCATACATGGCATCTTGAGCCTCTCACTAGTCCATTAGAATGCTCAGGAGTCACAAGTCTGGAGGATCTGGAGAAGACCCAGCATGCCAAAAGCCCCTCTACTGCCCACTTCTGAAGTTTCATCAAGAGTCTTGTAAGTTTCCATACTCATAAATTTTTCAGAAAGTAAAGGACTTTCTTCCTGAAGAATATTGGTGGTTTTGTTTGTTTGCTTTTCTTTCTTTCTTTCCTTTTTTTTTTGGCTGTGCCCATGGCATGTGGAAGATCCCAGGCCAGGGACTGAACCCACACCACAACAGCAATCAGAGCCGCTGCAGTGACAGCGTGGGATCCCTTAACCTGCTTTGCCACAAGGGAACTCCTCAAGTGCTATTAAAACTATGTTCGTACCATTTAGAATGGATAAGCAATAAAATCCTACTGTACAGTACAGGGAACTATATCTAGTCTCTTGGGATAGAACATGATGGAAGAAAAAGAATGTATAGTTATGCACGACTGGGTCACCAATACTGTACAGCAGAAATTGGTACGACACTGCAAGTCAGCTGTACCCTACTTTAAAAAACATAAAAATAAGGTCACCGTCTGTTCTGGGAGGCAAATTTTATGTCCTGTCATTTGGAGAGATATCTCAGTTGGAAAACTTGAAGCTGGGAGTTCCCATTGTGGCACAGTGGAAACGAATCCGACTATTATCCGTGAGGATGTGGGTTCGATCCCTGGCCTCGCTCAGTAGGTTGGGGATCTGGTGCTGCTGTGAGCTGTGGTGTAGGCTGCAGACACGGCTCGGATCCCACGTTGCTGTGGCTGTGGCAACAGCAGCTGCAGCTCTGATTTAACCCCTAGCCTGGGAACCTCCATTATGCTGCAGGTGCAGCCCTACAATGCAAAAAATAAAACAAACAAAAAAACCTGAAGCTTTTTTTTCCCAGCCTGGACACAGAAGATAGGTCTGCTTCCTCCACCTCTTCTGAAGACCAGGACCCACACTGAGATGCAACATCATGAAGAAAGGAATAACAAGTGGTCGGCCTGGAATCGAGAGTCAACACATGGTTTGTCCCGCAGTCCTGGAAGGGGAGCTCTCTGTGAAGAGCTCGGTGCTTCTGAATGGCCTTGTACAAGCTGCTCTCTCTGCCAGAGGGGTTCCCTACCACCCTGCTCCCTGCCAGCCTTCAGGACTTGGTACGAGGGCTCCCTCCTCAGCGAGCCTTCATTCCAAAGTTCCTCCCTCCCATCTTCTAGGTGCTTACTTCCTGGGGGTCTCCTGTGCCCTCCAAGGACTGGAAGCTCCTTTCCATCAAGGATTAGCTCCTGCTCCTCATCTACTCCTAGACAGTGATGCTCAGAAAGTATATTCAGAATAGGTGACCAGAAAGAATATGCCCACAATTGGGCATTGATGGTTAAACACGGGCATTCAGCTTTCGACTGTTTCTATTCCTTTTCAAAGACTGTCACCTTTCAAAAAAAAATAAACGCTTTCTCTTTATTTTCTGAGTTGAGGTTAGAAGGTCATGACAGAAGCAGAACTGGCCAAAAAACGAGGTGGGTGTCAAACAGTAAGAGGAAAGACCCAGGGGGTGGTAAGACTTCAGTGGCCATGGCCGTGGCCATGATGGGTGGGAGCTGGCTTTGGTGATATGCCCCGATCATGAGCAGACCAAGCTGCTGGCAGCTGGGGAGGCTCAGCCCTGAGGTGAACAGTATGGATGTGCCCGAGGTTTGATGATAAACCAAACCTTCTAGAGTCAGAGGTACTCCGGAAATCATGATGCCCAGGTTGGACAATTTTTTTTTTTTTTTTGTCTTTTTAGGGCCACACCCGAGGCATATGGAGGTTCCCAGGCTAGGGGTCAAATTGGAGCCACAGCTGCCAGCCTCCACCACAGCCACAGCAACGCGGGATCCGAGCCATGTCTGCAACCTACACCACAGCTCACAGCAATGCTGGATCCTTAACCCACTGAGCGAGACCAGGGATCGAACCTGCATCCTCATGGATAACAGTCAGATTTATTTCCGCTGAGCCACTACAAGAAACTCCCAGCTTGGATATCTTGACACTAGAATTATCCTGTGTTGGGCAATTCATGTGCGTCAGTGAGAAAACTGCCCAACCGCATCGGCGGCAACACGATGCCCTTCGAGGTTAGTGTCACAGGTCTGCTCTCTGTGCTTGGCATTGTTCCTTGGCTACAGACCGTATTTCTGACCCTCAGGAACCAGGCACGAAGTTAGGGGTAGTTGAGCAGCATAAACTGACCACCAGAGTGGGAAAAAAATCTAGCTTAGTTTCCTTCTGCTGATGGGTCAGTGTTACATCTAGTTTTGCTTTCATTCAGCTGCAGACAGTAACTAGCAAACAAGGAGACACAGTTCCTGAACTGAAGACGAGACCAAGGCCTGAATTAGGATTTATCTAGCAATGTGGAGTTCCTGAGGACAGGGGTCCTGCTTTAGTTCCAACCAATCCAACCAAACACCATAGGATGGGTGGCTTAGAAACAACAAAATCTGTTCCTCACCATTTTGGAGACTGGTCCAAGATTCGGGCACGGGCAGATGTGGGGTCTGGTGAAAGCCCTCTCCCTGGTTCATGGATGGCTGTCCCTTGGCTGTGCCCCCACGTGGTAGATGGGGCCAGGATTCTCTGCCCTTCTGAACCAGTCACCCTGTAATGGCCCACCTGCAAATACCATTATATTGGGGATTAGGTTTCAACATATAAATCTGGGGGAGATGATACAAACTTTCAATCTGTAGCAGGTCCCAATCCCCCCTTCCCAGGTCCAATCAATGAATGGCACTGCCATCCAACCAATTATTCCAACCCTAACTCCTCTTCCACTTCTTTTTCCCTTCCTTTTTCCCTTCCATATCCAAGTCCATCAGCAAGTTCATTGGTAGCTCTGCAATGCAATGTCCATGGCTCCCCCTAAAACAAGTCACCTCTCACCCAGGTTTTTCCAGGGGCCCCTTATTAGTCTCTCTGCTTCAGATCCTGCATCTGTCCAGTCAGTCCTTTCTCCACAGGTAGCCAGAAGGAGCTTTCAAAAATAAATCATATCCAGTGTGATACATCACACGCCTTATTCTCAACTGCATATTGTTTGTTGATGCTTGTGAGCTGTTTGGAGGATTTTTAAAAAAATTCATGCTTGCGGAGTTCCCGTCGTGGCGCGGAGGAAACGAATCCGACTAGGAACCATGAGGGTACGGGTTTGATCCCTGGCCTCACTCAGTGGGTTAAGGATCCGGCATTGCCGTGAGCTGTGGTGTAGGTCACAGACGTGGCTTGGATCCTGCATTGCTGTGGCTGTGGCGCAGGCCGGCGGCTACAGCTCCGATTAGACCCCCAGCCTGGGAACCTCCATAGGCCGCAGGTACAGCTCTAAAAGGACAAAATACCAAAAAAAAAAAAAAAAAAGGAAATTCATGCTTGAAAGAATGTCATGCCTAATAAAGAAAATAAATAGGTATAATAAACCAAAATAAATCATGAGCTGTCAATTATACCCTCAATAAACCTGCTTAAAATAAAACAAAATAAACTAGATCTTATGTCTCCTGTGTAAAACCAGTCTAGTGTTTCCCACGGCACAGAGGCTACGAGTCAAACCCTTGAATGCCACACCCAAGGAGGGCACCTTAGGGTCCAGCCCTAGCCCTTCCTTCACTGTCCTCCAGACTCACCAGCTTTCCTCGGGGATTTGACTGAAGCTCTCTGTTTGGGGCTTTGGAAGCTGCTGAGGTCTCTGCGACACCCTCTGCCTTTCCCTGTCCTTGCCGGCTAATTCCTCCAACATCCCTCACGGCTGTTTCGATGTCACCATCACAGAGAAGGTTCCTGACCCGCCCAAACCTAAATTAGGCACCTTCCCTGCACATCAGTAAACCTTCTTCTTTTTTGTTTATAGCATATAACATACTTTATATATAACACATTTTTTTTTTTTTTTTTTTTTTTTGCCTTTTGTCGTTTTAGGGCCGTACCCGCGGCATGTGGAGGTTCCCGGGCTAGGGGTCTAATCGAGCTGTAGCCACTGGCTTATGCTGCAGCCACAGCAACGCAGGATCCGAGCCACGTCTGCGACCTACACCACAGCCCACGGCAACGCCGGATCGTTAACCCACTGAGCAAGGCCAGGGATCAAACCTGCAACCTCATGGTTCCTAGTCGGATTCGTTAACCACTGAGCCACGACGGGAACTCCAACACACGTATTTCTGAAGCCCTTGCTGAGAAGCCTGAGCCAGCTCTGAGCTGGGTGCTGGGAACTCAGGCTGCGGGTCAGGACACGTACCCTTTCAACAGCGCTGCCGGGAGCTGCTCCCCACCCGCAACTGAAAAACAGGGTAAAGAGGTCAGATGCTGCCCCTGCCCTCACGGAGCTCAGGCTCTTCGCAGGGGGATTAAAAACATTGACCAAATAAGATGTTAACAAATGGTGATAACTGCTACGAAGGAGGTAACAAAATGCTGTGTTAGAGGCTTGGGGCAGGCTGAGAGCTGGGGTGCTGCCTAAGATCCGATGACCAACGAGGGGCTCTTCGGCTCTTCGGGGAGGGGGCATCTCAGTTGAGACCTAAGAGGTGAGAATGAACCGGTTTTCTGAAGAGCGGTGAGAAGCGTGTTACAGGCAGAGACCAGCAGGTCCAAAGGGCTTGAGCGAGAACCAAAGTTGGCAGGTCCTAGGCAATTGGGAATGGAAGCTCCAGAAGAATTTTGAGCAAGTCAGTGACATGACTGGTGGACATGCTAAAAACATGCCTCTGGCTCCTGTGTGGAGGGTGGACTAGAGCAAAAGTGGAAGCAGGGAGACCTGTCAGGAGGCTGCAGCTCACAGCGCAGAGTTTGGTTTAATCAAGGGAGACAGGAAAGCGTTCTGATTTATAACACGGGGTAGAAATATGAGCGACTGTCACAGCGTTAGCTCTTTCTGAGTATTCATGTGTGGTTCAAAAATGTACATAAATATAAACAGGTCCAACATGAGGGGTGGATCAAGCTGAATTTTGAGGATGAAAGGCTCAAATCTTGACCCCTTTTATTAGCTAGTGGCCTTGGTCAAGCTCTTTTGCCTCTCAAGCCTTCATTTTTCGCACAGTAAGATGACATACCACGATACCTCAGAAAGATGGTGTGGGAAAAATATGTGGACAGAACTTAGTTCACATAAGTGCTTACTCATGTTAGGTGTTTTTTTTCCTTCTTTTTTTTTTTTTCTTTTTAGGGCAGTACCCACGGCATATTGAAGTTCCCAGGCCAGGGGTGGAATCAGAGCTACAGCTGCCAGCCTATGCCACAGCCACAGCAACATGGGATCTGAGCTGCATCTGCGACCTACACCATAGCTCATGGCAACACCGGATCCTTAACCCACTGAGTGAGGCCAGGGATTAAACCCATGTCCTCCTGGATACTAGGTGGATTCATTTACCACTGAGCCACAACGGGTATTCCATGAGTTCAAAATCTATCGTGATCCCCAGGGATGAAAAGCCAGAACAAAGCCAAAAGGAAAATGACTGCTTTAAAGCTGTGCAGAGACACTAAAGATGGCCTTACGCACTGAACTCTAATTCTATTTCAGTTATATGGAAAGACACTCCCTAGTAAATGGCCCAGAATTCCAGAAAACAAGGATTCTGTCTGTATTCATTAACTGATACCTTAATCCAGTGAGAAGACTCATACTCATTTCATTTATTCACTGGATGAATAATTATTCACTGGATGGATGAATGAATATGTATTCATAAAGGGTGTCGACTGAGACCACTACTCGAAACGTGTCTGTCATCCTTGCTGCTTCTTCAAAGAGTCCTGCTACAGACTGAATGTGTCCGCACCCCCCCACCCAATTCATATGACGAAACTTAAACTCTTATGTGATGGTGTTTGGAGGCGGGGCCTTTGGGAGTCGATCGGGGATTACTGCCTTTAGGAAAGAGAGACCCCACGGAGATCCCTGCTCCCTCTTCCACTCTGTGAGGACACAGTGAAAAGAGCCCTTCACCAGACACCACGTGTGCCAGTGGCCTGATCTTGCACTTACCAGACTCCAGAACTGTGAGAAATAAACATGTGTTGTTTATAAGCCCCCCGGTCTATGGTATTTCTCCGAGAGCCGCCAGAATGGACTAGGACAAGGCCTTCCTCCCTGTGACAAACACAGCACTGAGAGTTAAATGGCTCTTCTTTCCACAGTAGATTCTGCGGTAGGTAGGAGAGTCAATCATCAAAGAAGGGGAGTTCGTAAACCATCTCACATCTTCACATCCTTCAAACAGTGGTTCCTAACCTAAGTGTGTATCGGAATCAACTGGGCAGTTTTTCTAAGTGCCCAAGGACAGGCCCCAGCCCAGATTTACTGATGCGGAGTTTAAGGTGATTCTGATGCACATGTCTGGTTGAGAACTATTGTTTTAGAATCTCAGAGTTTGCCAGGGATGGAAGAAGAGCACCTGGTATGTGTGCCCGAATTCCTGCACCCCTGACAATGATCGCTAGTTGGTTGCTAAACCCTTACTCACTGAGTTCATATACACTCAAGATCCTTAAAAAAAAAACTTTAAATTGTGGTAAAATATGCATGACATAAAATGTATCATTTTAATTTTTTTACACGTATCGTTCAGGGGCATTGAACACACTCACACTGTTGTACAACCATCACCATCATCCATCCTCAGAACTTTATCTTCCCGAACTGAAATCCATTCAACACGAATTCCTCTGTTTCTCCACCTTCCACCTCCCCCAGCCCCTGGCAACCACCACTCTACTCTCTGTTCCTCTGAGTCTATTTTAGTACCTCAAAAAAGCAGAATCACACAGTACCTGTCCTTTTACGACTGGCTTACTTCACTTAGCGTAATGCCTTCAAGCTTTATCCATGGTGTAGGAAGTACCAGAATTTCCTTCTTTTTTTAAGGCTGAATAAACCACATTTTATCCATTCATCCATCAATGGACACTTGAATTGCTTCCACATTTTGGGTGTTGTGAATAATACTGTCATGAACTTGGGTGTAGAAATAACTGTTCAGTCCTCCTTCTCACTTCTTTTGGGTATACATCTAGAAGTGGAATTGCTAGATCATATGGTAATTTTATGTTTGTTTTATAAGAACTGCCATACCATTTTCCACAGAGGTGGTACCATTTCACACCTCCTACCAGCAAAGGATAAGAGTGTCAAGGTCTCCACATACCCGCCAAACTTGTTCCCTTTTCTTTTTTTGGATAGCGTCCACTCTAATGGTTGTTTTAGAACCCTAACCAGAGAACTTCAGGCAGTCATTATCAACTGATCGAGGCTGACAAATGAGATGAAAGCCATTTGCTGTTTCTAAACTGTGATCATGAGATTTCTATACTTTTTAAGGTGAAATGGAGAATTTGCCACGTGGTGACGGTCACAGTGTTACTGGAAGTGCATACAGGCCTGCTGTTTAAAAATGGGGGGATGCGGGGCCAGGAGAAAGGACACCATGGCTGCCATATGCAAATTGGCCTGGTGATGGAGATGAGGCCTGAGTAAGGTTTTGCATAAAATTGAAACTAGGGAACATCCTGAGATCAGCCCCTGGCAGACCGTCAAATCCAAGAATTAGGGGCCAAGGGAATGTGAGGGCTGTCCCCATATCCTGGCTTAAGTGGTACGAGGATTTCTTTATTCTGTTTTCTTCCCTCTGCTTATGGAATACAGGCCCACAAAACGTACATACATTTGCTTGCGTGCAGATGAAACATCTCTGGAAGTGGACACGTATGCTAAGTAGAGCGATCACCTCTGGGAGGGGAGCTAGCGATATCAGAGATTGGATGGAAGAAGATTTTTCTTTTTATGTACCTTTTATGTGTTTTTATTAAATTCCTGATTATGGAAATATATCCCATCATCTTTCCAACGTGCGTTTCTGAGCTGCTGAGACCAGGAAGTTCCAGCTCCTTCCCAGACCCCCGTGAAGCTGGGGATCAAGAGTAACGTTCTGCCAATCGCATGTTCTTCCGTAAGATGTAGAGCAGAAGATGAAAATGAGCGAATGTCATCTTTCTGCTGCTTTGGGCTGTAGTTTCTGACAAGCAAGGCCGTGGATGTTGAGAGGCAACTGTGGTGTAGGTGGTGGCAGCTGGACACTGTTCTAGCGCCCAGTCACCAGCTTCCTGGATGTTGCCACGAGGCAGTTACGATGGTTAAGTTACTTCCTGTTCCTGCTGGCTGATCCCTGGATCGAAGCTACAGTGCTGTTTTTGACCTCAATACTTTCTGTAGCAGCCTTCTGGCTCCTTGAATTCCTGCTTAAGGCAGAGGTTGCAGGTCCCCTTGCAGGTGGTACTGGAAATTGCTGGAGGATTCTAGAAGTCGTGCCTAGAGACAAGTTCATTCCCTTCGTCCTTCCAAAAGAACCACTGTTCTTATTTTTCTGTAAGCACTTATCCTTATTATTCTATTCTGCTTAAAATATATACTGTGGTTTCTATTTTCTACAATGGAATTGCAGTGAAATGTGAAATGACATTAAAAACTTAAATCAAAATTTAAAATGAAAGTCATGACTAAAAATTTAATTCTCAAAAAAAGATTTCTTGAGTTGTGTGCCACCAAAGATGTTTGTTATTTATTTTTTTTAATCCTTACTATCTTGATAAATCATCAACCACTTCATGAGTACCTATTAGCTGAATAGATTAGGTACTTTAACACTTATCTTGTCAGATTAGAAATAAGTGTATATATGAATACTGGAGGTTTTGTGTGTGTGTGTGTGTGTGTGTGTGTGTAAAGACGCAAGACACAATTTGTGTTTCCAATAAAATCCTAGCAGCGGAAGACACATTCCAGTACTTCTTGTTCTTTGCTTTATTTAACTCCAAACAGCTAATAACAAATACATTTTAAAAATATCTCCAACACTTGACTATTTAGTCATTTTTGGTTGATGTCACTTGATTATTTAGCTCTTGCTTGTTTCCAGCATGTAGTAACACATCTATCATAAATATCTAAGAGTTTGCAGCAAGCTTTAAACCTGTATATTTAGATCCTAATCAAAAACCATGATTTAGTTATTAGTTTTGAATCTAAATATTTTTCTCCCACACAGAAGCTTATTAAGCTAATAACCACAAATAGGCTAGCTACTAATTCGTTTTTAAGGAAATGCCCAAATACAGCACATACATACAGGCTGCGTAAGCGCTTTTATCTTTTACCACTCAAAATATGAATGCCTCTAAGATGTACAGTGGGGTTACATCATAAACACATTTAATTTAATTTATTTCAATATATGAGGTCAGTGAAAAGGAAATGATAAGGAGTAAGGAAAATAACAATTAATCTGGCAATGAAACCACCTATTCGAGGACCGGACGCCCTCAAGTAAAAGATGCGTGTTGTCAGTCTTATTCTCCTTCAGGCACCGTCAGTTTACATCTGTCTCTTGGGGGGCATCTTGCAGGTTAAGTCTAATTCTAGTGTTTAAAGATACGTGTTTTTAATACAAAACAGCCCCTAAACAAATACCATCCATTTCAAAACTGGTCTCCAACCGAATTAAGAGTTACATCTCTTCAAGCAATTAAAGAAAAACTGCCTGTGGTGGATGGAGATTTCCAATATGGAGCCATCCTAAAGGGTTTTCAAGGACCATCTGGATATCCCATTTTATCTTACGTGCTGACATCAGAAGTGATTCCCTGGATTTGAAGCAACTCCACTGTAATGCAAATTAAAATGCCTTGATTTTTAAAATGCCCTAATATTGTCAGTATAATTTCATTTCCAGTTTAGTTCCCTCTTCACAGTTAGCAGTGTTTCTGTGATGCTCTCCTGGTGCCAGGACTTCAGAAGGTGTCTATCACTGGCTGAGAAAAATCTCCTGATGAAAAGATTAGTGTGTCACAAAATCTGAACAAAAAAAAGCCACCAAAGTTGATCAGTCTCATTCTGATTCAGGATAAGGTTTTCAATGAGCAAATGGTGTGACCGAAGCCGAGAGTAGCTGTTTTGCTCCACTCGGAGTTCCCAGCGATCGTCTTTAGCCTTCTTTTCCTGGGTTTCCAAATTGGCAGCTACATTCTACTTCGTAAACACTTGGCCTTAACCTCAGCGCCGCCCTGGTTCAGTTTCTATTTTTAAAAGCACCATTCTAATGGAAATGTCCCTGCCCTGAATTAAGCTGGGTCTGTGAATTTTACCACTAGCGAGAGCTGTTATGTCACCGAGTTTAGGTTAATTTGGTAGGTATCGATTTCCTTGACTATGACTTCGAAACTTGCTCCGGCTTTCCTTTAGCCTTGGAGGATTTCTACCTGGGCTGGAGATGAGGGTAAAATACCCCATGGAGAACTCCTTCAATAACCACATTCGGAAAATCTGAAAAACAAAAGGAAAACTGCTTTTCTTATGCGCATCAGTAAATACCCATGCATTTCGTAGAACCTAAGAGGGGAAGGCCTGGGCGGGAACTTAGGAATCTGCTTCACCGTGCAGGCTGCCCTGGTTTCGGATGTGCCATCAGTCATGCCGCTGGGCCTCCAGCCACTTTAGTGCACCAGCAGGCGCTGCAGGAATGCGCGGCCAGATTTGTAGCTTATTGATTTAAGGTATGTTCTAATGGTTAATGCTGCTGGGCCCCAGCTCTTTATCTGAATGTTTTCTCACAAGGAAGATGGATTACACTGGCAATTCAATTTCTAACAAAATCTCAATATACTTGAAGGAATTCCAAGATTTCTACTGGGAATACCTTGCTGCAGTTTTTCCATTGTGGTTTACAGCGGGCCTTCAGTCCAAGTTGTCTGGAGTATGCCTGTTCTATTACGGGAGCTTCGAGAGAGCAGGAAGATTGGGGGGGAGCTGTCGTCCTCACGTAAAAAGGCAAATCTCTGACAAAAGCCACGCTGTCAAACTTGAAAAATCAGCTCCATTTTTACAGGCGATACATAGGAAATTCAGAGGTGTATGTTATGTTGTACCACATTTAAGTTATCAGGGCAGGTAAAATACGAACGGCTAACTTGAACAGGGGAACCAACCTATTACATAGTTAAGAAGCTTCGTTTCTAAACTTCAATCTGCACATACCTCTACCTAGGATTTAAGTAAATACGGTTAGTACATAAAAAAAAATTAAATGCTCCAATACTTTGAGATAAAAATTAATTTTTTTTTTTTTTTTTTGCTTTTAAGCCTGCACCCAAGGCATATAGAAATTCCCAGGGTAGGGGATGAATTGGAACTACAGCTGCAGGCCTACACTACACCATAGCAACGCTACATCTGAGCCGCATCTGCAACCTATACCACAGCTTATGGCAATGCCGGATCCCTGACCCATTGAGCGAGTCCAGGAATGAAACCTGCATCCTCATGGATACTAGTCGGATTTATTTCCACTATGCCACAATGGGAACTCCTGTATTCATTTATTAATTCAATCTCTAAAGAGTACCTACCACAGAAAATGACTTATTAGGGGATTGGACCTCATCAGGAAGGGCAAGGGGCTCTTGAAGGAGAGGATTCTGGGGAGGGAGCTGGCCAGGTAGAAAGCTTGTGGCAGGATAGAGCCTGGAGGGTTCAAAGACCTAAATGGAAGGTTAGTGTAGCAATTAGAGTGGCCATGAGGGCTGGGAGGTGGGGGACAATTTAAGTCTGTTAAGAATGGACAGGGATTCTGGCTTTATCTGAAAAGCGGTGAGAAGCTATTGAAGGATTTTAAGCAGAGTGAGACAGAAATGAATTGTTTTGAGAAGATGACTGCGGTAGACATTCAGAGAGCAGACTGGATGGAGCAAGTTCAAGGTGGTGATGGGTTGGATGGGAGCAGTGAAGGACTTCATAATAGTGCCTACCTAATAGGAAAAAAACTTGTGAATAAAACAAAGTGCTCAGACCTGAGTTTGTTAAGTACCAGCTATTTTAACGTACCAAGTACTCCTTAGTTACTGGGAACATGAGTAGGTTTTTTAACAGTGCCTGCCCACACATGGAACTTTCATGCTTGTCAAGGAGATGAAGTGAATATACAAACAAAATGTGTTTCAAAAAATGTCTCCAATACACAAGTACTCTGTTACTTTAGGTTGATGACACTTGATTTCTTAATGTTTGCTTTTGCCCAACATGAAATAACATCATTTTGATAAAACACACTTCAAAAGTTTGCAATATGACCTACTTCTATGTACTTAGATCCCAGCCAAAACCAATGATTTAGCTAAGTTAATTTTAATTCCAGAAGTATTTCTCCCACACAGGCGTGTATTGATACTAATGGCCATAAATGAAATTTTTGATTAATATTCAATTACAATATTCAATATTCAAATTAGACATGTGCATTAGCATACATGCATTTATCCTTTACCACCCAAAATAAAAAAACTCGATTTGAAGGTTAGCGAAATTACATCCTAAGCATATTTAACGTACCACGTTGGTTCAAATAAGTAGGTTCGGCAAAAAAAAAAAAGACTAAAAAGAAAATAAATACTTTGGGTAACTCTATACACTCTAATAGGTCAAGCAGTAGTTTAAAGGCAAGGAAAAAAAATAAAGCAGAGCCGGGGGTGACAGGGGACAGGAAGGTGAGGAAGGACTTCTGGGCGAGGGTGTCCTTAGAGTAAAGTGGTGTCTCAGCTACCGTGTGGGTGCCTGGACGAAAGGCATTCCCGGCAAAGGGAACAACGCAGGCCCAGGCCCTGTAGTTACCATCCAGCCAGTGCTGAGAATGCTCAAGATGCTGGAGGTTCAGAGGGCGAGTGTGATGGGGCGGAGGGAAGGGACGGAGAGAAGGAGAAAGGAACAAAATCTGTGATTACTGTTACACAGGAGGTGAACAGGGCGCTCTGATAAAAGTGAATGGAATAGAGATAGTTTACTTATTTATTTATTTTTTGTCTTTTTGCCTTTATGTAGAGCCGCACCTGCGGCATATGGAGGTTCCCAGGCTAGGGGTCTATCAGGAGCTGTAGCCGCCGGCCTTCGCCACAGCCACAGCAACGCGGGATCCGAGCCGCGTCTGCAACCTACACCACAGCTCACGGCAACGCCGGGTCCTTAACCCAATGAGCAAGACCAGGGATCGAACCCGCAACCTCATGGTTCTTAGTTGGATTCGTTAACCACTGAGCCACAAAGGGAACTCCCGAATAGAGATAGTTTATAATGAGGTCCCCCAACCAGTAACCGACATGAGGTAATCAGAGCTCTTTTTTTTTCTTTTTCCCTCATCTGTTCCACTCCACACTAAACTGTATTTTGGCTTCATTGTATGTATAATTTAATACAGTGTCTACTGATGCTTGAATTCCTCAGAAAACTGCCCTTCCCGTTGAGAAGGAGGCTTTGCTTCCCATTGAGAGCTGCCAAGGAGGAATGTGATTTAGGATAGGTTTTGCTGTTCTTTTGGTCGGTTTTCAGATATTTTTATCAACATTTACTGTGAAGCTCAAAATAAAAAGTGGAGCGGCTCTCGGAGGCTACTGGTGAGGAGGAGAGTCAGCAAACACCCCTGAAGTTGCACCTGAAAGACGAGAGGGCCAGTGCTACGTGAGGATGAGATGAGGGTTCCAGTAGGAAGAAACAGCAAGGGCCCGGAGTGGCCAGAGCTGCGAAGGTCTGAGGCTCAGGAAAAGAACTGCAGTGGGGCTGGAACAGAGCGTGTGAGGGCGCCCTGGCAGAAACGCGAGCCAGGGCCGCCCACGAAGGGCCTCGGCAGCCTGGGCGAGAGTCGGGGGCTCGCAGAGAGGGTTAGGATGGAGAAGCGACACTGGAACTCAGTTCTACACGTGAGATCATCAAGGCCACAGCAAGGAGGGGACTGTTCCAAAGAGAGGAGCAAACCGAGAGGAGCAGAGGGCCTAGGGCAGCCTCCAGGGGAGCTGCCAGAGCCTGGAAGAGCAGCAGACAGGTGGGAAAGCTGAGGGAAGACCGTGTCTGAAGGAGGGGGAAGTGGTCACCAGCGGCCCAAGTTAATGAGAGGTCAAGTGAGGGGGGGACGGATGAATGGCCACAGAGTTTAGCCACATTGCTGTCGCTGGGGACCTGGGTGAGAGTTGTTCTGACTGTCCCCCCAAATCAAAACAAAGGCTAAAAAGGAGATGCTATGAGAATCATGTGTTATTTTTAGCACTTGATAAGAGGAAAGGGTTTAAGTGTTTGAGTTTAAAGACAGACATGCCTCCATTTTGTGGGTGTCGGTTTATCTGTGAAGGTGCTTCCACAGTCAGCACCCTCTGGAATAGAAAACTCAACATTTTGCTAAGGGGCCTTAAAACACAGACATGAG